>JAFEMH010001492.1:0-466184 GCA_022495995.1 Adenophora triphylla var. japonica
CTCGGCCATTACTTCACCAAGGGAACCAATGCTGTAACCGAGGGGACCGACAAGGGAACCAATGTACAGAATCGAGGGGACCGACAAAGCGGAACCTGACAAAAGCAGAATCGAGGGGACCGACAAAGTGGAAATTGCGATGAAGATGAGAAAGAAGCAGGGATAGTCAACACAGAGACTACGTAAAGGATGGAACAGCTAGCACGGACCTCAAGCGCTTCGTAGGACTCAAAGCTAATCCGATAAGTGGGAGCGTTCTCGACATCACAGCTTCTACCTCGGACCAACCGCCACCACACCCAAAGACGAGTACACATTCAAGGGAATCCTGCACTTGGAGGAGCAGCTCAAGGTACTCTCCATGGAAACAAGATTGTTCGGATCACCGCCGAGGCCACATTCGAGACAAGAACTCCAAAGCGTAAGGAACCGTAATTCATAGAAGACGCTCTCACTGACCACTCTACGTAGTCTTTTTGAAGAAGTCATGGAGGTCCCGAACCTGATTGGCCTGGGCTCCGAAAACAAGATGATCGCCATGATTGGGATGCCAGGCCAAGCCTCTCGATCCCCGCACCCTCATCAAGCATCCAAGAATGCCACCGAAGAATTGGGTAACTTTCACCGACCAAGGGCAAGCCAGTGTAACCGGAAGACAAGCCGGGCCCGCACCCACATCTCCCTAAACCCGGTCTCAAACCCTCGAGCCGGGCCTTGTAAAAGTCCAGCCCTTCCGAGTCATCCAACGGCCTTACGCCGAAGACTATGATAATGTAGCCAACCATGTATTTCCGTTCTTGTTCAATGAAAAGTCTCGACCTTTCTGAGTATCCTCTCATTGCCACTTTAACAACCGATAAGTTAACAAACAACTTAAAAGACGTTAATAACTCAATTGATAAAGAAGCATACACATTAACCGAACAATACATTAGAGAAGTTCTCGAGCGTGTAGTTGACCAAGAGGACAACCGGCCCAAGCCGCCGAAGAGGTTATGACCAAAGTGAACCCGGGGTCGCGCAAGAGCCTAAAAGAGACACAGCGGGCGCTTTCTTCGCCGATGCAAAAGAAGCCCCGATAGACCTCCTCCGGAGTATGTTGACGTGTTCGCCCGGTCATACCAGACATGCCAGACTCGATCCTCGATCGTGGAGCACATAATTCCCCCGGATCCCGAATCCAAGCCTCTGTCAAAAATGTAAGCCGCAAGCAAGATCAAGCCGAGCGGTCCTTGCAAGTTAAAGAAGAGATTGAGAAAATGCTCCGAGTTGGTTTCATCAGAGTGATTGAGTACCCAACCTGGCTCTCCACCATCGTGACGGTCACCACGTCCAATGGCAAGGTTAGCTGCTGTATTGATTTCCGGGATCTCACCAAGGCTAGCCCTCAAGATGATTTCCCGCCGCCTAACATCGACATGCCGGTCGACACCACGGCAAATTTCAAGTAAAGTCCTTCGTGGACGGGTTCGCCGGATACAACCGCATCAAAATGTCCGAGGAGGATCAAGCCAAGATCGCTCTTCACACTCCGTGGGGACATACCTGCTACACGGCCATGCCGCTCGGTCCGAAGAACGCCGGGGCTACTTACCAACGGCCGCAATGCCCCTCTTCCATGACATGATTCACAAGGAAATCGAAGTATATGTCGACGACATGATCATCCACTCTGTGAGGATCGTACATGCAAGACATGACAGATCTCGAGAAAGTTCTTCAATGTACTCGTAAAACACTCCATGAGATTGAACCTCGCGAAGTGCACCTTCTAAGGCCAAGCGCGGCAAGGTACGGGGTACATGGTTACGTAAAGGGGTATCGAAGCCGATCCCAAGAAAATCAAGGCCATCATCGACATGAAGCCGCCTCAAACTTTGACGTAAGTAAAGAGCTTTATGGGAAGACTTCAAGACATCGGGCCGCTTTCATCAACCGCTTGACATCTCTCTCGCGAGCCCACGTTCAAACCGATGAAGAAGAATGCCGACATCAAATGGGACTCCGAGTGCCAAACAGCTTTCGAGAAGATCAAGACCTACTTGGTGAATCCCCACCCCGTGCTCCGCCACATGAAGACAAGCCACTACTCCTATATCTCGACAAGAATGCACACGTCAATTGGAGCAATGCCGGCACAAGAACGTAAAGATTCCAAGGTTGAGCATGCAATCTACTTCGTAAGCCGGAAGCTTCAAGGAAGTGAACTCACCTACTCAAAGATTAGAGAAAACTTGTACCGCCTTGGTATGGGTAGTCGGGAAACCGAAACACTACATGCAGCCACATTCTGCTCCCGGTCTCCAAAATGGACCCCGTCCGATATCTCTTTGACAAGCCATCCCTCGTCAATGCGACTCAGCCAAGTGGTCATTCTTCCCGGCCGAGTTCGACATCAAGTACATGGTCGAAAATCAACAAAGGGCGTAGTCATGGCATCACCGGCCGACTTCCCAAGCAAAGGAACCTAAGGGTCCCGATCCGCACTTCCTGACGACGGAATCTTTTCACTCGACAACAAGAAACCGCCGGCAACTCTTCTTCGATGGGGCAGCCAACAAGAAGGGGAATGGTATTGGAATGCTCCTTGTCGATCCCAAGGACGAGCACACTCCCATAGCCATCAAGTTGAATTTTGAAACAACCAACAATGCAAACAGAATACGAAGCTCGTGCAGCAGGTCCGGAAGCCGCCTCGAGCGCAACATCTCGTAACCGGATGTATACGGAGACTCAAAGATTGATCATCAATCAAGTGTCCAACAAATGGAAGACGGTAGATTCTCGCCTCCGTAAGTACCACACGTACATGGAGGAGCTCATTGCTCAGCCCAAGGACATCTCTTTTCATTATTTGCCAAGAGACAGAACCGCCGCAGACGCCCGGCAACCCTCGCCTCTCTTGTCGAAATTCCCGATGGAAAAGCAAAGAAACCCCTCGTAATAGGCAGACGGGAAACACCCGCCTATTGCCGTGAGATCGAAATAAAAAAGAAACGATCGACGAACCCCGGTACAATCAAATTTACCAAGCATCTCCAAAACGGAGAAGCTTCCTTCACAAATGAAGATGGAAAATACAAAGAAGGGATCAAAGCCAAAAACATGATGGCATTAAAACGCCCGGCATCCCATTTCGTCATTCTCGGGGGGTATGTTGTACAAGAAGCGCCACTCAAGGACCACTCCTTCGTGTAAACAAAGAAAAAGCCAGCGAGCTAATGAACGAAGTTCACAACGGAACCTCGCGGTCCGCATACGAACGCCCGAGCATTGACACGTATCATTCTCCGTATGGGATACTATTGGATATCAATGGAAACAGATCGCATCCAAGCCTGTCCGAAGCCGCGACAAATTTCAACGGTTCTCCAACCTCAATCACATCCCTCCTCACGAACTCTATTGCATGACTACACCATGGCCTTTCGCCACATGGGGAATCGACGTCATCGGCAAGATCACTCCACCAGGGAGCAATGGTCACGCGTTCATTTTAGTCGCAGTCGACTACTTCACCAAATGGGTAGAAGCCGATCGTACAAGGTACTGAATTCTAAGAAGGTGGCCGAGTTCATCCGAGAGAACATCATGTGCCGATACGGAGTGCCCAACGAGATCATATCCGACAATGGGACCCACTTCGAAGGAGATTGTGACCAACTTCGACCGACCCGTAGTCACACGTCACAAATCTTCTCCTTACGTACCACAAACCAATGGTGCAAGAGAGGCAAACAACAAGACTCTCGCCATGATAATCGTGAAGATGACCACTCGCAGGTCGGGACTGGCCCGAAAAGTTACATCTAGCCCTCTAGGGATACCGAACATCAGTCAGAACCGCCACAGGGGAGACTCCGTTCGCACTTACCTACGGAATGGAAGCAATGTTACCCGTGGAATTGGAAATTCCATCCCTCCGAGTCCTCTTGGAAAACGGGATCAATGAAGTCGAATGGCTACAAAGCCGTCACGACGAACTTGCTCTACTCGACGAGCGCAGATTGAAAGCCATGGAACACACTCGAGCCTACCAGAGCAAAATGGCCCGAGCATTCGACAAGAAAGTCAAGATCCGAGACATCAGAGAGGGCGACTTGGTGCTAAAGGAAAAGCCTCCTACGTGCACTCAATCCCCTCGGAAAGTGGGAGCCTACCTGGATAGGACCGTTCGTGGTACAAAGAATCTTCTCCGGAGGAGCCATGAAGTTAGCAGACTTGGACGGAAACCCTTTCGTTAACCCCGTGAACGGAAGCAAGCTCCGCAGATACTTCATTTGAGGAAGAGCACGAGTCAACTCTCCTTCCCCATACACCACCCCTCAGTAAAATTAAAGTGCTAAAAGAGTAATACCCAACTGGATACATTCCCACTAATGATCCATGTAAAAACAGGGTCACACTTCTTTTGTCTTCGTTTTTCTCAAATTCACCTAAAAGTGTCAAACTACGGTGACCTGAGCCCCTTAGTCCAATTGTAAAAGGGGAACGTAGGCACCATCATTGGTTCTGGCCTAAAAACAAAAAAAAAATACAATAAGCATCAATTGCTTGTGTTTCGAAAAACTCTTTTCATTTAACCTACAAATTCATTACGGTTAAAACAATCTTTGATGAGTTCAAGCACGGTCAACTCTTGACTCGCTACACGCTAGCAAAACTACAATAAAACATTAATCGCTAATGTGTCTCGCAATGACAATGGGTGGATACTGGGACAAAGAAGGTCAACCTAGTTTCCCGTACTTGGTCCTTCATCCTTCTTCCCCTTCCCTTTCCCACGGCGAGTGTTCTTCACCTTCACAGGGAATATTCCGTAGTCCTTCTACCTCGGCTCGTGGACCCTTCCCGACGCCTCCGTCAAGCCTCGTAGCCGTCAACGCAGCCTCTCTCCCTAGCTCGTCTCGAGCCGCCTCACTTCGAGCCATCATGACCGTGCTTGATTGGCCTCCCGATCAGCATTGGCCTCATAGTCGCCCATGTCGTTCCCAAGACGATTCCCGTGGTTAGCTCCCCGCTTCGGCCCTCCTCAAGGTCGAGCCGTCAAGGTAGTCACGACCCAACAACTCATCCCGTCTCCACAAGATAGCCATCTCGTGTCTCCCCTATACACTCTTCGTACTCGCTCGTATATCAAGGCCGACGTAACAATGCCCCCTCTCCGTGAAAGAGAACCCCGGGCAGAAAGGACGTGTATTGCCACCACCGTGTGAGCAAAGAATAGCGTCGAAGGATCTTCCATCGCCAGAGATCCCACCTCAAAGGTAGCAAAGCATGACTCAAACCCGTCAATGGCACCTCGCCCCCACTGCATCGTCGCAAGACCAACGATGGAATATAGAAAGACGTCTCGAGACAGCCCCGGCACTCGACAACCAAGTGACCCTCCCGAGCGGTCCGACAAGTTCAGAATCTCCAGCTGGGAACCCACCATCGCAAATGATGCGTGCGGAGTCTCGGCCATCCGTAGCTCCAGCCACTCGATCGCCCCTATCACCAGAGGACGCCGAGAGAAGGACCAAGCGTCACAAGACATTGGCACCTCGTGCATCATCTCAGCCTTCTCCCTTAACCACATGGTAAGCATAACGGGACTCCCTCCCCACATGTATCGGCCACGGCCGCCATCCGACCTATGCCCAGAACGTCTCGCCCAAGACCAACGCGCACGATGTCTCCCCGCTCCGCATCGCTCACCAGGTCCAAGACACCGTGATGGCACACACCTGTGGACGTGAACGTGAACAGAGTAGCGATCGCGCACAGCAGCAAACGCGCCCCACGCAAAGACGCTCCTCGCCTCCGGCAAATCTATCTGGCAAATTCCCGAAATGTCAACATAATCGCATTCAAGATCGCATCCCGTATGCTTCTCCAATGAGATACCAAGCAAAGACACTAGCTTCTCAACAAGGGCCATGCCACCAAAGATACGGAAGAACTAGCCGTTCCGCCTCGTGTCCTCCTGCATGGCCCGAAAATCTTCAAACGTAGGAGTGATTTCGTTGTACGAGAAGTTGTACACATTCCTCCGTACATCCTGCAAACGAGCCGCGGCTCTCAAAAGATCCCACTCGCATGAGCTCCTTCAAAGCCCAAACAGATTTCATTCCGTAATGTACCTTCGAAAACCCTTGTTCTCGCCTCGTGTGGTTCCGTACCCACGACCGAAAATTTTCCGTATCGCTCTTGCATCCGAGACAATAGCTTAGGAAAGGGAGCCATGACATGTAAAAATGAAGGAAGCCTTAGGAATTGGAAAGAAATTCAGCTAATCGATCGTAGGTGAATGCGCAGCTTCTTAACAAATTGCAAAGCCGAAACCGCAATTTAAAAGACTCGAAATTCACTCGCCCGGCCGACTTCCTCAGCTGACTTGGTCAACTCGCAGCCTACCGCTCCTAAATTGGAAGCAATTCCAAACAACACCCCGTTCATGCTCTTATGAATCGCGTGTGCCGCCCTAGTTTCATTCAACCAAAGCCAACACCTCTTCCGCCCGGCTCGTGCAACAAAGGCAATTAATTAATTATCGTGCATATAGGCATAAATTTTGACCCGTTCAATTTTTTATGCATGTTTCATTTTATTTATTTTTGATTAACCTACTTCCTTATTTGCCGAAAATAATGTAAGGTGATCACAGAATAGATGTGCGAAGAATGTGCTTCGCCCACCTGCGCCTTTTCAAATACAAGCTTCAAATCAAATCGTTCCTGACGATACATACATTTTTCTAAAAAAAAAAAAAAAAAAAAAAAAGAGAAAGCAAGAAAGGAGGACTACTCCGAGTCCCGCTCGTCATCCGAGCACTCGACGCACCGCTCCGCAACGCCGGATCCGTCGCAAATGTATAGTCCCCGAATTCCTCCAGCGGGAATATGCAAAAGGCCTCCTCGGCCCGCGAACTCGAGGACTCTCCCCTCTCGTGCCCCGAGTGCGAAGAGGGATGAGCTCCAAACCCAGCCGTTCCGCCCGCGAACTGGCCAAATCCCTGTACAAAGTCCTCCCCACCAGCCGTGGAGCAGGCGAACCTCTCGCCTAGACGGCCTCGGCTCACGAACATCCACGCTCCTCCGGAACCGCACCTCATGAACGCCACGAGCCTCCTAGCGTAGGCGACCCACCCGTCCACCAGCCTCATAGCCTCGTTGTACGTACGCCGACACTCGCGAACCAGAAAGTCATCAAAAGGACAAGCGTAAAGTACGTATGCAACATTTGCAAAATGCTACTATCAAATGCGTAAAATCAAAAAGCACTCACCGAAGTGTTGGGGTCAACCCCGTACCGTGATCTCGGCTCATCCGGAGCGGGATCACCACCGCCCGCGCGAACCGTCCAGCCCTCGTACGCGCCCTAGCGCGTGGGAGCGGGAGATCTCGGGATATCCAGGCCATCGCCCTCCCCGTGCCGCACCCGTGGGCTCCTCGCCTCATCCTCAAGAAAGTCTCATAGTCGGCCCCCGCTATGATGTACTCTATAGAACACGCCCCGTCTATACCTCTCCAACTCATCCATCGCGCATCGACAGAGGATGCCGCATGCGCAGAGGAGGATCCACCGGCACCATCGGAAGTGACCCCGGCCATGCCGACGGGTCACCCTCTCCCCGCATACATAGCGTCGCAATGAAGTCCCACCAGAGCTTCCGCCGCCGCGTAACCTCGCTAGCAACCCGAACCACGCCCACGTGGAACCGACTCCACCAGGTCACTGGATCCTCTCGTAGAACTCCCGCTCAGTGCCCGGGACACCTCCACGTACGTCGCCGAGTGCCCACCTCGACGAGACCGCCTTCTTCGCCCTCTTCTCGCCAAAACCAAGATGGCGGGGAACAGGGTCTATACGCCTCCCTAATGTCCCACCGCTGCGGACCGAACACCTCATAGCACTGCACTGCCAAGCAAATGGAAAGTTATGTCGCCTACAAAGCGTATACATACGAGTACATAAAAGAGACAAGGAAGAGAAAAAGACGTGAACTTACATCCAAAGCAAGCGAGAAATAGCTCGTGGAGTTCTCCTCTCCCCGCGAGAATCTGGCCCAGTGGAATGGTAGAGCTCGGCCACCCAGCCTCCCCTACGCATACCCCTCACAAGATCCAAGTCTGCGGCGACCCGAGCAGCAGGGAAGTGACAAGGATGTGTCGAAGTCGGGAACAAAGTCGCCGACAACGCGAACCAAATGAACCCTCGAGCCAGCGCTCCGCGGTCATCCTCAAAGACCCACCAAATAATCTGCGATACTCCGCCTCCGCATGCCTCTCCATCGGCCTGTACCGAATGCCTAAGCCCCCGGCATCGGTAATATCAAAACCTAGCAGACTTCGACAACCGCCCTGGGTATAACCATCCACCCACACCAGCCGTGTTGCCATAGGTCGGCAACCCGGTGATAGCAAGAAAATCGCTGGGAGTCACCGTCGCTCCCCATCTCGAAATGAAAAGTGTGGGTCGTATCCCACCGCACTCGCTCAAAGCCACGTATATAGACTGGCCCTCTGCGCCGCAGCCTATCGCAGCCTACCGCACCGATGAATCCCACCTAATCCGAGTCAAGCACCACTGCCGTGGACTCCTCTCTCCTCTCGAGCATCGTCCGGGAATACTCTCCCACAACGCTCACCGCCTCAAAGGCTCCCTCGACTCTTCTCGATTGTGGACGCCAACTATCCTCGCCCCCGCAGTGAACAAAGCAAGGATATGTTAAGCACAGAAGCAACGTCAACAGAATGCACGAACGCATGTCAAAAGGATGCAATGCAGATACGGTTCTCATTCATTTCCTAACATATATTTCCATCCTTTCGAAAACTCCGTCGAATCCGGAACTTTCAAAACCCTTCGAAAACTCCGTCGAATCCGGAACTTTCAAAACCCTTCGAAAACTCCGTCGAATCCGAAACTTTCAAAGCATTTCGAAAACTCCGTCAAAACCGGAACTTTCAAAGCATCTCGAAAACTCCGTCGAATCTAGAACTTTCAAAGCATTTCGAAAACTCCGTCGAATCCGGAACTTTCAAAGCACTTCGAAAAATCCGTCGAATCCGAAACTTTCAAAGCATCTCGAAAACTCCGTCGAATTCGGAACTTTCAAAACCCTCCGAAAACTCCGTCGAATTCGGAACTTTCAAAGCACTCCGAAAACTCTGTCGAAGTCGAAACTTTCGAATTCCTTCGAACATTTCGAAAATTTACTCCGTCCCGAATTAAAGCTACTTTAATTTTGGAAAATGCATCTAGACATGGAATTTTGCAACCAAAATTTTTATGTCATCTACCCATAGTGTCAATTGAACTACATCCTAGTCAATTTCGACAAAGGTTCATAGCAAAGTCAAAAGCCCCAATCCGGGCACCAAAATCCCTAACTCATTCCTAGTCAAATTTCTAACATTTAAAGAATGCACATTCTTAAAATTAATGGAATTTGAGGGAAGCTTACTTGTCTCTCGATCCCTCCTTTGGAGTTATGTTTGTCCCTAGCCGGGTAAAACTCCGCCGGATTCAATGGATGAATATTGGTTCGAATGGTCCGAACCAACCGCGTTCTTTCGTCATCGGTCCTTCCATGACGAGCCATTGGTTCCCAATCACCTTCCATAGCAATTTTCCTTCACAAATCTGAGCAAATCTCACAATTTGGGGTGAAAATTTTCTCTCCTCTCTCTCCTTCCTCGTCGGAAATGATGGTGGAAATGGTTTGGTTTGCGTCGGACTTGGAGCTGATTTGAATCGTCAAACTCACCCAAGTCCCCGGACTCTTAGTGCACCGTAAAAGATTCCTTCCAATTCAGCCCTCAACTTTGGGCGCTTCAAATTTTACCCCCTTTGGCCCCCAAAAGTGTAAAATTTCCCCTCAGTTAGACATTTCTAACACCCCATCCCCGAGGATAAATTCTCAGTTAGTTTTCACTAACGCTCGTCTCCAGACGTTAAATTCCCAGTTAGTTTTCACTAACGCTCGTCTCCAGACGTTAAATTCCCGCTAGTTTTCACTAACGCTCGTCTCCGCACGTTAAATTCCCGCTAGTTTTCACTAACGCTCGTCTCCGCACGTTAAATTCTCGCTAGTTTTCACTAACGCTCGTCTCCGCACGTTAAATTCCTCGCTAGTTTTCACTAACGTTCGTCTCCAGACGTTAAATTCCCAGTTAGTTTTCACTAATGCTCGTCTCCAGACGTTAAATTCCCAGTTAGTTTTCACTAACGCTCGTCTCCAGACGTTAAATTCCCAGTCGACGTTTGACATTCAAACGCTCGCGTCCGTCTCCAGACGTTAAATTCAATCCTCAGTTGACGTTTGACATTCAAACGCTCAACCATGTCTCCGGACATTCCAGTTACAATTCCGTCTCCCGACGTTAAAATTTTATTGGTTTTCACCAACGTTCATCTCCCCGGCCGCCAGTCGTAAGCCCGATCGTTCCACCTCAGCGCCCATCAAGGTAAGCCCGCACAACAATCCCTCTTCGGCCATCAAGGTAAGCCCGAATGCTCATCCCCAACAGGATTCTAAAGAAGAAACGTCGATCCTTCCGAGTTGTTAATAACGCCAGTTTAACACAACCGTTCCCATCATTGCCACCCTATCCCCAGCAGGATAAACCTGGCAGTCAACGTAAGCCCAGCATCTAAGGCACGAACGCCTTCGTCTCAGGATAAACGTATCCTCGCAACTCCGGTTTGAGGCGCCACACGCCCTCGTATGCTTCACCAACTCCAGTTTGAGGTGCCACACGCCCTCGTATGCTTCACTAACTCCGGTTTGAGGCGCCATATGCCCTCGTATGCTTCACCAACTCCGGTTTGAGGCGCCACACACCCTCGTATGTTCCAGCTACTCCGATTTGAGGTGCCACACGCCCTCGTATGTTTCAGAAGTCCCAGGTTCAGACGCCTCACAATAGTCTCCATTCAGGTTCCGGTACCTCGCAATGGTCTCATTCAGGTTTAGACGCCTCCCAACAGTCTTGCTCAGGTCAAGGTCCCCACGCGCGGCTCCTTGCACCTTCGAACTACGATCGGCTTGATTCCCGCTCGGGATACGTAGGAATCCTTTCGCTAAGGGTCCACCAACACCGCCTGTGTCTCTTCCAAAGTAAGGCATCCCGATTTGGATCCTTATCTTTTCCAACGACCCCACTTCCTTCGGAAGAGACGTCGCTGAGGGGCTAACGGGAAGTAGCCAAATCCGGATCATCAAAATCCGTCAGAAAGTTAACCGAAATCCGTTAACTGGCCCGCTCCAGGTTAACCGAAACTCGTTAACTCCCCGTTGCCATGCCAACGAGACGTCCCGGGACTGCCCCGTGAATCCCGACGTCGAAACGTACTTAACACACGTCATCGCACGTAAAATTACGGCTTTCCCTGAAAAACGCACTTTCCGGCACTTTTCGGGGGCATTTCGGACATTTTCCGGACTGTTTTTTAAAAAACGGACAAAACCGGGACCCGGGAACGAACTCCCACACATTTGGTGACTCATGGGACGCGTGGCAAGCATGCCACCTCCCTCTAGTCACCTTTCAATCAAAAATAAAGGCTAAAAGACTAAAATACCCCTGGTATACAGTCTCAGTCCGGCCGGACTTCCTTTGCAGACTTAAGAAATTGCCAGCAAGTCCCTCAAATTCCCAGAGTTTCACAAAACCCCCTGGATTTCAGTCTAAGTCCGGCCGGACTCCTACTGAAATTTCACCTATAAATAGAGAGGCTGTCAAAGCCATTAGTAACAACAAATTTTCACCCCTTTCACTCAAAACCCCACGGCCCAAACTGGTTCTCCCTCTTCCCGAGCCCGGTTTTACCTCGTTTTGCGTGAAAACTCCGTATTCCGATCAAATATGCCCTCCTCCACTCCGAAACACCGTTCCAAACTACTATCCGTATCCCGTATACACCTCTCGAGCCAAAGGAGTCGACCCTAGCCATAGGTATAACTCCCTCTCTCTAATCTCTCATTTCGTCTCGGTTTACGCGCCAGTTGCTACAACCGTTTCGAACAACGTTATTGAAATGTAGACGCCTCTGTCTAACGGGGTCCGATACGTTTTAGCCCCTCGATCCTCTTCTCTTCCCGTAAGAGAAGTAATCACGGGTTAAAACGGCGTTCTGACCCCGTTCCGTTTACTTTTTTGTCATTTACAATTCCGGATCGATCGATCCGTCGATCTTCATTTACTTTTCTGTCATTTACAATTCCGGACCGTTTGATCCGTCGAACGTCCTTTACATTTCATGCAACTTTACCATTCCGAGCCGTTTTGGCTCGTCGATCGTCATTTACAATTCCGAGTCGTTTGGCTCGTCGATCGTCATTTACGATTCCGGATCGTTCGATTTCGTCGATACCGCATTTAAATACTGTCATTTACAAGTCTGACCCATTTGGATCGTGATAGTATTTACCTTTCAAAGTCCGAGTCGCAAGTCGATTCGTTGATCGCAAATCATTTAATACGCTTTTTCCCGTAAAAATCGTTAACAATGTAATGCCCAGTTCAAAACCGGAGTTCGTCCTTCGAACTCTCTTTCAAAAACGCGCAAAATGACGTTTGGCATCCAAACGCTCATCTTCAAACTAAACGCTCATCATACGAGGCGTTTCGGGTGATCTCGTAATACTCTTCCCGAAACGTAATGTGACCTCCGAACCTAACAATCTCTGGTACTCAAAAAGCTTTTTACTCATTTTTGCTACCAATAAAAATGATCCCCTGTTTTCAAAAGCCTTTTCCTAAGTTTTTGCTACCAATAAAAACGACACCATTTTCACTAAAGTCGTTTCTCAATGTTTGGGCTCAAAATACAAAACCGCGTGGCGACTCCTCATTTCCTTCCCATGAAGCGAGGTCTCAAACACCAACCCTCCGCGAAAGACAACCGCGTTTCGCGTCCGCGCGAAATCCCGGGTAATTTCACACGCAGTTATATAGTTCGAGTAATTAAAATTATTCTACCCTGCAAAATAAAGTTAATACAAGCAAAATAGAAATAATAATTTATTTTGATTTTTCTGGAATTATTTTGAAGTTTCTGAAACTGTTTTTTTTTATTTTTTTTGTTGTGGTCAAACAGTTAAAGAACAATCAACCAACCAACCAAGGCTTTTTTTTTTCTTTTTGTTTTATTCGGTCAACCTTGAAAAGAAAGTCAACAACCAAGGTTAAACCCCTTTTTTTGTTAATAACAACGCCGCCGCCAAAGGAACAGTAGTGGAAGAGACGTTTGTTTTTTTTTTAACCGTATATTAATCTCGCGCGAGATAAGTTTATCCCGCGTTGGACAAGTCAGCCGTGACAAGAATTTTTTTTTTGACGAAAACAAGGCAGTAAAAATTCCAAAAAATCCAGAAAAATCAGATTTTTACAGAAAAATAAAAAGATTGATGATACTTAATTGTACGCAAGTCTAATCCTCTTAATTAATTGTCCCCAGCGGAGTCGCCACTGTAGCGATGCGTGAATTTTTCAAACATCTCGGAGTCGCCACTTATTATTTATTTAGAAAAACAAAAAGAAAAACCTTTTGATCCTTTAAAGAGATTTGAGGGTTCGGGGGTTAAGTTATGGAATGGGTAGGTCAAGGAGCATCAATTCCACCCGATCCGAAGATCGGTCTTGCCAATCAAGTATTATCAATCTTTTTAATTTAACAATTAAATAAAGGAACAAGAAAACCCTAATCAATTTCTTGATTAGGAATGTCGGATTATATGCTTCGAGATCACCTCCATGGATTGAAGGGACTCTAGGCTAATCCTTTTGATGGGATTACACCACTCTAAAAGCCAATAGAGAGAGATTGAGAAGAAGAGAGTAAAAGTATAGGAATTTACCTAGTGTTTGGAAAGTATTTGGTTTAGAACGTGATTCCAAGATGTCTTCTCGGCCGAGAAGTGATTCGGGCAGAGTTTCGACTCAATATGAGAGTCAAATCTTGATGCGGACAGAGCTTCGCCTCAATCCTTGATTCGGGCTTTGATGTTTGTTGATCAACAAGGTTGATAAACAATCTTTTAGGTGATTTTTGGGTGATTTTAGGGTGATTTTGTAGGAATCTTTCAGGGAGAGAAACCAACAAAATGTGTGTATTGTGTGTTTTCGATCGTGGATCGGGGACCTCGAAATACTGGAAGTCACCGGGTATTTATAGGGGTTTAAGAGGTGGATGGATTACTTGGTCACCAAGATTAGGAGACTCAAGGAAGGTTCTGGAACTCAATCATCATTGGATGACCGGATCGATAAGGTTTTATCCGGAAAAGAGTTTGAAATGGAGAAGGAGAGTGAATCGCACATTTTGTCGAGGGGTTGTCTCGCGCGAGACACGTATGTCTCGTGCGAGACAACTAGCTCGGTTGACTATTTTTTCCTCTTCGCTATTCCGTTAGTCGAGTTAGGTCCAAAACTAACGAGGTTAGTTAGAAACTTAACGAGACATGACGAAACTGATATGCTTTCATCAAAACATAGAAGCGAGACGAAGAGTAGTGTAATCATGAATTATTGGTTCAGAATGGGGTGTCTACAGTCGGACATTATTTCGTAGTGAAAATGCAATCGCACTCTCTCGTGGCGTACCTCTCTCCTCCACACACTCTCTATGACGTACAATTTGTAGCGAAAATTGCACTGCAGTCTCTTTCAACAAAACAACCACACTAACACAGCAAAATGGAGTAAGTTTTCCGAGCATCCATCGATCATCAGAGAAAAATCGTCTACACAGGGGTATTCTCTCTACTCTTCTCATCGCCCATACAGGGGGTTCTCTACACCCTTCTCTCGTTTTGTTTCTCTACATTCCTCTTCTCTCGAGTCTTTCTCAATTGATGTCCAAGGCGGATGTTTTTTCTATCATCGACACATTTTTCTTCACAATCCACGTCGCCAGGGGCTCGTCGACACCCCGCCTTGGGACCGATCACACTTTGATCCCATACCTAATCTTTTATTTTCTTGCTTTTGTTGATCTTAGTTAACTTTGGTTATGTTCCTAACTCGATTATGTTGGCTATGGACTAAACCGAATAACGAAATCAACTTTTGAGTCTTTGCGAAAGTCAAACTCCCGCGAGTTTTCCTTTGGAGTCAAACTCGCACGAGTTCGAGTTCATAGGCCAAACAAACACGAGTTTGACCTTTAGTAAATGATTTTTCTCCAATTTTCCCTCATTTTCTGATTTGTAACCCCCTTTGCGCCGACCATTGGCTTGATCCGGGGAAGCCTATCTTTGTTGATCAAACCCTCCCTCTCACCTATAAAAACCCCTTTCTTCACCTTAAAAATCATATTGAAAATAACTCTCAACAAGCACCCTTACTATAGGCATTTCCACACAAAAAACATCCCATAAACACAATTTCTTTCTCCAAACTAAACTACTCTTCTTTTTACATCCTCAAGACCACACAAAGGCAAGCCTTGATTACAAAGCATTCCTGAGTTCTTCATAAAACTAAGGTAATTTTATTTTACTTTCTTTATATTTACTTTTTCTAAGTATGCGATCTCCATCAAAAGTGGGGATAATCAACGTCTATTTCACTTAATGAAGTTAGTCACTATTGTTTCCCTAAAATTCCAATCACCCCTTAAAACCCCTCTCTTTGTTATAATTGAACAGAAATTATAAAATATGAATTAAAATAGATTAGAACACTTAAAGTAACTAGACCGACCTTAAGGCCAGCGGAGCCGGTGACTAACACCTTTCCGTCTCTCAACCTAATCCTCGAATCCCTCTAAAATCTTTGGTCTCATTCCCTTTAAAATCAAGTAGACAATAGGTTTTCTTATTTTCCCTTAAAACATAGGTGGAGACTCTAATAAAATCAATTAGACATCTTAGGAAGCATGTGACGTTTTTTCGGGGTACCTACACACGTCGCTCAAAAATATGATTTTAATTGAAAAAGTCTCCTTACATTTCTCCCCGGAACTATGTACAAGACGACATCATCAGTTTCTACCCTTACGAGCTAGCTCCAAGCCTTATAGACCGAGAGAAAACCTTAATCATACCGGGTTTGATAGACAACTGCAACTCAAGCCGCATCATGGTCGATACGGGGCCTTCAAGGACATCCTTTACTACAACATTTTTAGGGAGATGAATCTCCTATATTCTAGGTTAATGCCCTACGCGGGCCGACTTAAAGGGTTTACCAACCATTGGGTTGATGCTAAAGGGAAGATTGAGCTCGAGGTAGAAATGGGAAACATCCCCTCAGAACGGTAGCAAGGGTGACTATCATTGTTGTAGATGATGTAAGCGATTACCATGCCATCATGGAAATTTCGAGGTAAGTCAACCTCAGGACTCAAAGGATACAGGGGACCTCGTTTTTAATGTTTATATTTCGGGTCCTCTACTTAATGGCTGGTCACCCAAGGATAGTGAATGGTATCTTGACAGTGGTTGTTCAAGACATATGACCGGAGGTAGATCATTACTTGAAGATGTCATTAAAGCCGGCGGTCCATCTCAGAACCTTTGGTGACAACAACAAAGGCAAGACCATTGGGTATGTTATGATAAGGAGAGGAAACCTAACTATTGAGAAGGTTTCTTTGGTTGAAGGACTCAAGCACAACCTCCTTTCAATTTCTCAATTCTGTGATAAAGGAATGCATTGCAATTTCACTTCCTCAAACTACTTTATCAAAGACAGCATTTCCGGAGTCACCCCACTCATAGGGATTCGTAAGAGTAATATTTACATTATCGATTTAAATTTTGCATGTAGTATTACTAATCTCTGTTTTGTAGCTAAAAATGTGAGTGAGAATAGTTGCTATGGCACAAGAGGTTGAGCCACTTGAACTTCAAGTATCTAGAAAAGATTGGAAGGGAAAACCTCATTCGCGGTTTACCCAAAGTGGCTGACCACCATCCAGAGAAATGCAGTGCATATCAACTTGGTAAACAAACCACGTCGTCTTTCACCAGCAAGACCGTACCTTCAACTGCAAGATGTTTACAACTACTTCACATTGATTTGTTTGGACCCGTCACCACTGCCAACATTGGAGGAAATAGATATACTTTAGTGGTGGTGGATGATTATTCAAGATATACGTGGGTTGAGATGATGATCACAAAAGATGATTGCTATGAAATTCTAACCTCACTCTTTAGACGGCTCCAAACCCAAAAAGAAGACGACATCGTTAGTGTAAGGTCAGATAATGGAATAGAATTAAAAAACAACGGTGTTGCTCAGTATTGTGATGACCATGGGATTGATCACAATTTTTCTACTGCTGGTGTTCCACAACAAAATGGGGTTGTGGAATGAAAGAACATGACGTTGATTGAGGCCAGAAAGACAATGATTTCTGAAGCCAAGCTTCCTTAGTATTTTTAGGCTGAAGCAATCAACACAGCTTGCTTCACTCAGAACCGCTCCCTTATCAACAAAACCTACAACAAAACTCCATATGAGCTTTGGAGAGAAAGAACCCCCAACATTGCATTTTTCAAAATCTTTGGCTGCAAATGCTTTATCCTCTACAACGGAAGAGATAATAGAGGTAAATTTGGAGCTAAGGATGATGAAGGTATTTTTGTTGGGTATGCTAAACATTCTAAAGATTTTCGTATTTTCAATAAAACTAGTTTAAAGATAGTAGAATATGTCCATGTCACGTTTGATGAACATTCTCTCCTTGAGCCACATTTGGCTCCAAATATTGCTGATGATTTTGTTGAGACTAATGAAACAGGTGAAATTTCAAAAACCGCACTTGACCCTCAAGAACCGCAAAATCCAGCAACCTCAACTGAAATTCCCTCAAACCGCAATTTTGAAATCGCACCTGAAGTTCCTACTCCAGATGCAACCGCAAGTAAGATGTTGAGAATTCACCTATCCAACTTATTGAACCTCTTCGTTAAATTACTTTCCATGAATTCACAGAAGGATCTAACGATGTTCCATTAGAAGATCTTCATCAAACTTCAGTTCAACAAGATTTACCCCCCGAGGTTTGTGAAGTTAGCAGTCACCCTCTCACAAACGTGATTGGTGATTTGTTTTTCGGTGTTCAAACAAGGAGATCAAACTATGATGAGCATACTTCTTTGATATCTCAAATTGAACCCAAGAAAGTTGATGAAGCACTCCAAGGTTTCAGTTGGGTCGTTGCTATGCAAGAAGAACTCAACCAGTTTGCAAGATGTAAGGTTTGGACATTAGTGCCTAGACCTCATGATCAAGGAGTGATAGGAACAAAGTGGGTGTTTAGAAACAAGATGAACGAGAATGGAAGCATCACCAGAAACAAAGCAAGGTTGGTTGCACAAGGATATAGGCAAGAAGAAGGAATCGACTACGACGAAACTTTTGCTCCAGTTGCAAGACTAGAAGCAATCAGAATCTTTTTGGCCTACGCCTCTTTCAAGCATTTCAAGTTATATCAAATGGACGTGGAGAGTGCTTTTCTCAACGGTGAACTTCAAGAAACCATGTATGTTGCTCAACCTCCTGGATTTGAAGACTCAAAATTTCCAAATCATGTCTACAAACTCCAAAAAGTTTTGTATGGACTCAAGCAAGCTCCAAGGGCGTGGTATGAGACTCTATCTAAATTTCTTCTAGAAAAAGGCTTCAAACGCGGTAAAATCGATACAACTCTATTCATTGCCAAATATAACAATCATTCATTACTTGTTCAAATTTATGTTGATGATATTATTTTTGGCTCTACTAATGAATTACTTTGTAAGCGTTTTGAAAAGCTAATGAAAATCAAGTTTGAGATGAGCATGATGGGAGAATTGACGTTCTTCCTCGGACTTCAAATCAAACAATGCGAAGAAGGAATCTTCCTCAGCCAAGCAAAATGCACCAAGGAGTTAATCAAGAAGTTTGGACTAGAAAATGCAAAAGCATACGATACTCCCATGGTTACCGTCAATAAGCTAGACAAAGATCTAAAAGGTAAGAAGGTTGATCAAACCTTATATCGAGATATGATTGGCTCATAACTTTATTTAACTGCTAGTAGGCCACATATACATGTTTTCAACGACATGGTAACAACTTCTAACCTAAATCTTTATGTTTCTGCAAATCAGTTATTGATGAGCATTGGGAAAACTGTTCGTATGACATGATTTGATTTTGGTTTACATGATTCTTGAATCTTGTTTTCCATCCTTAGATTTTTTTTTTGAAAATCTTGGTTTTTAATTCCTTAGAACCTCATCTCTAAAACCGCATGTTTCCCTAAGTATGAAACCGCATGCTTAAAACCGCAAGATAAACCGCATGCTACTTTACTTCAAAACCGCATGCTGATTATTTTTGAGTGTTACGGAGTATATAGGCTGGATACCATAACCTTCTCTCTAAACACTTCATGGAAGTTTTAGATAAAATTGGTTTAACAGTGCCACGTACTAGTAACTATACTCTTGAATTTTTTCTTGGCATAAATTCACAATTCACTTGAAGTTGAGAAAATTTCATTTTCTCAACCGCACCAATGCTAAACCGCATGAGGGCTCCTAATCGCATGTGAACTGTGATTTCTTAAAATGGATCTAACTTCATATTTTCTATCTTTGTAGGATCCTCACTTTTTCTTTCCAGGGTGGGAAATTAATGAAGTTGAATTGAGCAGAGATGCCCTAGGGAGGGAGATGATTAGGAAGATGACCACCTCTGGAATCCTACCCCTTTTCACCAAAAAGCAAACCTTCACCATTCCATCCTTTGTTGACCAATTCTATGCCAATGCTACTGTGGGTCCCCCGACCCAGAACCTTAGCTCGTGCCCCGAGCGGGAGGATCCCCTTACTAGATAAATCACCTAAATTTGAAAACTTTTGTTTATCTTTTAAATGTAGAAATCAACCTTTATGAAAACCATAACCTGTTTTACTTACATCATTTACAAAATTAAAACAATTTACAACATAATACTAAATACAAGTTTTCCAACAGAGAAATATATCCCAAGCTACTCCCAAACATAACCTAACCATACAACTTACCTTGACAAAACCCAAAAGAAAATAGTCCAAACTCCTTTCCCGGCTTCACTAGTTTGGGTCACCTGTCTCAGCGCGATCTCAAACAGTAAAGGGAGAAGGGGTGAGAATAAATCTCAGCAAGCTATTATGATGCAACAATATGCCACAGAAGATTCATCACATAATAAGTGTATACATAACACCTTGTGAAAAGCGGTAAACACATTGCGTTACCTCATTTTACCTTTCTCGTCTGAACAATATGTCGTACAACAATCGTGGGAATAGAAACTCCTCTCTTTTGTGATCTGCTTGAGCATATTCACCGCCTATAGCACTCATTTTTCAGAGCACCATATAGGATACTAGCAATCTGTAAGGCTTTTGGCTCAATACAGAAGCTATCGCCCCAAACTGTGGCCATAGAAGGGGATAGTCCCAGGTATAATTTAATTCGATCACCTTATAGAACACATCAATAATTGATCGTATCCCATTATGCCCCCAAACATCAGCTGATATAACCACATTCAAGCATATAATAGATACTTGAAAATAAATCCACACTTGGGATATCCATCCAACAACATGGTATTTATACTCATGTTCAAGCCAAATAGTGCAACATATATTTCATACACTATTAAACAACCAACCATGCTGATATAAACGTTCAAGTACATAAACCGTTACCTGAATATAAGTCCACAATCGGGATATCAATATATAACATGGTAATATTACTCATGTTAAAATCATTACAATAGTGCAACATATATTTCATACACTATAAACAACAACCCATGAATATGTAACCAAGTATGGGCACAATGTATCACAAGAAAGCCCTACATATTCATTACACAACACTGAGTACCCTCTATAAAGGTTCAAGATTAATTTACCAAGTTTTATCAACTTTGGCTAAGTTCCCATAATGCCTTTCAACCAATTTCAAGACCATAATTAAGACCCTTCCCTATATCATTTTGAACAACTTAAGACACCATGGATAGCTTAATTGTTGTACTTTAATTAGGGTCAAATTGTATTAAAATATGTATAAGGGAGCTAAACTTTATAAGGCTTGAAAACTGATACAAAGTGTGCAGAGCTGGGCACGACTCGTGCCTTTACCCAGCACGAGTGCACTATTTTACACGACTAGTGACACGAATGAAAAGGCATGGGAACGACTCGTGCCACAGGGCACGACTCGTGCCCTTCACCAGAATGCCATACTGATGTCAAACACCAGCAGCCTTGGAAAGAAATTGACACTTTTCCTCATACCCTTTATACCTCAACTAACACTACTATATCCAACTTCAGTTTAACACTCAATAAAACATTTCCAACCATTCTAACCTTAACTAACAATGGTCCCAAAATACCATTCAACAATTTATACTCCATTCCTTCCCTTAAGCTAGGTTCTCCTCCAGTCCTCCTCCTCCTTTAATTCTTTTTCTTTTCTTCATACTATTATTATTATTAGTATCTTTGTGATGAAATTTCAAGTTTGTAACTAAAATATTCGAGTTCAGTTGTGAATATGGGATTGATGAAAAAAAAACAGGGTCAAATGAGTTTGGCCTAAATTCAACTCGTCAACAGCTGAGTAGCACATTTGCCTCAGATTCAAATCTCTCGGACTAGACCCATTAACTTGTGACCTCAATCGCTGTATAAGAAAGATCACTTACAAAATATACAAGTCTGGCTTATGGTACTTAGAAGGCAGGACCAAGATTGATGACTTCTTAGTGCTAATAGAAGAAACTTACTTCATTATACCCATTCCAAAAGCCATTTCAATTCATTCCAAAACCAAATAAAATGCCCAAAATTAACAAGCAATATTTATATCTCAATAATATCCAATATAACATTGAATGAACAAGTATTTGAAAGAAATTATAATAACTTATCAAAATAATTCGAAAATAAGAAAAACATTAATCGGTTAGAAACGATCTACGCAGCTTCCCCATCATTTTGACGCAGTCGGATTGAAAAACGGATTAGTATCAAATTTATGGGGAATTTTTGAATAAATCTAACTGTAATATTAAATAACGAAAGAACAGGACGGAGTAGAGTATTTTCTTTCTCGGTTTCTCTGGAATGTTTACGAAGCTAAGGATATTTATAAAAGAAAATTTTCACTTAAGCTCCTTCAAGAATTGAGTTGCTACAACTAACTACCTCAACTTCTAACCTTTACATATTAGCACCTCATTACTTTTATAAGTTCTTATATACATTTTCCAAATATTATTAATTTACCACACCATTCCTATTTATTTCATTTAGACATTTAATAATTAAAAATTAATTTATTAACATACTTAAAATGTCAACTAAATTATTTAAATATCAAAACTAACACATAAGACTAACACATAATATGAAATGCATAAAATGAGTTGCCACGCACCCCACCCTCACATGCTCAACACGTGACCAAAATAGTGCCTAGGATTATGATCGTGACACTCACTTTCCCTTAAAGAAAATTCGTCTCGAATTTTAAATATACTTACCTGAATACTCAAACCACCACGGATACTTTTCACGCATCTCGGATCCCGAAACCTAAGTGGCTTCCTCTCCACTGAATAATTCTTCCACAAAAATTTTTACAACTGGAATACTCTTGATTCTTAGCTCCCGGACTTGATTCTAATATTCTCAACAGCTCTTCCACACATGTCATGTCAACCTGAAAATCCTCGGGTGAAGAACTCAATACATGCGAAGGATCATAAAGATATTTTATCTCATACCACACTTCATAAGATGCTATTTCGCTGCTAGATTGGTAACTATTGATATACGCAAACTCAACCTCCTTTGACGCGTAACTGAAAATCACAAATTTCTCACATCCATCAGGTAGGATAAGGATCGGAGCTGTAATCAATCTCTCTTCAACTCGATAAAACTGACTTCACCCAGCATCTCACACAAATGATACCTCCTTCCGAGTCAACTTAATCAACGGTGTTACAATTCTCGAAAATCCATCAATAATCCTTCGGTAGTAACCTGCCAAATCCAGAAAACTAGTCGAAGGTTGTTTCCAATTGATCACGGCCTCAATCTTCGAAGGATCAACGGCAATACCCGATCTTGAAACTACATGACCCAAAATGAAATCCTCTCGAGCCAAAACTTACACTTGCTAAACTTTGCAAACAATTACTTCTCACGAAAAACAAATAACACAATTTGCAAATGATTTTCATGATCTTCTCGAGATTTTGAATAAAAGAGAATGTCATCCATAAAGATTACCACAAAACTATCAAGATAAGGATTACAAACTCTACTCATCATATCCATAAACACAACCGGTGCCCTTCTATAAGGTGCTTTTGATATCGGCATTGAACTTGGCATTAAATCAATACAGAATTCCACTGCCCTATCCGGAGGCATGGAACACTCCCTTGAAAACACATCTACAAACTCACTCACAACCGGTACATAAGATATCTCGGGTGACTTCTTACTCAAGTCTAACACATAAGCCAAATAACCTTCACACTCTTTTTAGACAATAACTTTCGGCCTTTAATGCAGATATGACATGAATACCAAATAATGACTTATCCGCATCAACCACACACATAAGCAAATCAGGCATGGAAAATGAGACTCGCTTCTTACGACAGTCTACCAATGCACGATAACTACTTAAGCAATCCATGCCAAGTATAACACCAAAATCACGAATTGGTAACTCTACCAATTCAACTGGCAATACATGCCCACATATAACCACGTCACAACCGTGGTAAACCAGAGAAGATTCGAGGTACTCTCCCATAAGGGTAGAAACCTCCAACACATAAAACAAACTCTTAGGAAATTTATGCAAAGTAAAAGCAAAAAAATGCGATGCCACAAATGAATGAGATGAAATGAGATCTATAAAAATATGAGCCTTAACTCCTGAGACAGGTAATATACCTCTAATGACTGCCATAGGATCTACCTCTCCAATACCCAAGCAAAGACTCAACCTTGAACTACTCTTTTAGCTCTCCTTCATTATCTCTCTTTGTACCACCTCTCTGTTGCCCTCCTTGCTGGCCGCTGTCTAAAGCTTGTCCCCGCTACAGCTTTGGACAATTCCTCCTAAAGTGTCCCAATTCTCCACACTTAATGAACTTACCTTGCTTACTCCAACATCTATCTTCGAAATGCCCTAATATCTTACAAAAGTTACAAACAATCCCATACTGACGTGATTTTGGACGTGCCACTGAAACTGCAACATGTCCCCCTCGCACACTCCCTGGAGTTGAAGCCCTTGGTTCTCCTCTATCTTGCTCTGAGCCTTGCCCTTGATACTTTTGCTTGCTTCCACCGCCACTTTATGACTTTCCACGGTGCTCCTCTATGTCAATTTCGATCATGTACGCCCTATTCACTGCTGCCTGATAATCGATGAAGTCATGAGTCAACAATTGCTTCCTAAACTGAAGACTCAAACCTTTTACAAACCGGTAAACTCTCCTTTCTTCATCTGGTACCGCGTGAGTGCAATATCGAGTCAACTCCGTAAACTTGGCTGAATACTGAGCCACTGTCATAGATCCTTGCTCTAAACGTAAGAACTCCACTTCCTTCTTGTCCCAGGTTACCATTGAAATGAAATATTCCTTAAAATTTTGAGTGAAATTCTCCCAAGTCTGGGGCGTATGATCCCGCTCCCCACTTTCCTTCAAAATCTGCCACCAATACTCCGCTGGACCTTCAAGCTTAAAAGCTGCACAACGAACCTTTTCCTCATCTGAACTTTCCATAGCTGCAAAGATTTTATTCATTGCCTCGAGCCATCTTTCTGCCTTTAAAGGATCTGGATCTGATCGTCATCAATTCCAGCCATTGTACAAACCCCTACATCAAACACTCGTTGTCAGATCACACACTCCCCCTTAATCTAGACATCTACCCTTGACTTCTAAATCGAGCTCTGATACCAACTGTGGGTCCCCCGACCCGAAACCTTAGCTCATGCCCCGAGCGGGAGGATCCCCTTACTAGATAAATCAACTTAATTTGAAAACTTGTGTTTATCTTTTAAATGTAGAAATAAACCTTTATGAAAACCACAACCTGTTTTACTTACATCATTTACAAAATTAAAAAAGTTTACAACATAATACTATTGACAGAAAAAGCACTAGTTGGACTTGTCACTTCCTCGGAAATAGACTAGTTGCTTGGGCCAGCAAGAAGCAAGCCTCAGTTTCAGTGTCAACCACAGAGGCTAAATATATTGCTGCTGGAAGTTGCTGCTGCCAAATTCTTTGGATGAAGCAACAGTTCGTGGACTATGGAATTAATGAAGGAAATTTCCCAATCATGTGTGACAACACATCAACAATTTCAGTCTCCAACAACCCTATCATGCTCTCAAAGACCAAGCACATTGATATCAAGTATCATTTCCTCAAAGACCATGTAGAAAAGGGGAATATCCATTTAGAGTATGTGGGGACAGATAATCAGATTGCTGACATCCTCACCAAAGCTCTTGACTCCAAGAGGTTTTTTTTCCTCAGAGGAGAAATGGGTATGCTTGAACTTAAATAAGTCCATACTTTTTAGTACTAACTTGTATGTTAAGTATGTGGATTTTAGGTTAAAATTCTTTTTGAGGTTTCAAACCTCACCCTTGTTGAAACCGCGTGTACAAACCACATGAGGTAAGCCGCATGCAAATCCTGACCGCATGTAGTATCTAAGCCGCATATATTTTTAAAACCTCATGATGTTTCAAAACCGCAAAATCAAAACTGCATTTCAACACTTGGACATTTTTCAACGTTTTTCATTTTCTAAGCTTTAAAGAAGCTTCAATCAGGTTTGATATTTTTATCCTTTAAAAAAAAACTGTTCATTTTCTTTTAACTGCATGTTTGTCACGTGGACCCAGATATGTTTTCTTTATTTATTTTTGGTCCTTATTTTGGCATAAGGGTATTTTTGCAAATATTTTCCCACGTTTATTCAAAATTTAAAAGCATTTAATGCAAAAGGAATATTAGCATTAAACACCCTCTTGTCAGCCGTCATAGGACAGTGTGCAGAAGTTGAAAGGGTGCAACAGTTAAGTGGAACCATCATCACCTTTCTGCACACTGCCCCTTCACCACCAATATATACATGTTTTGGTGAAACTGGTTTACTCTTTACGTGCCAACTCCCTGTCCTTGCTTACTGTTTACTTTCTCTCTCTACCAACTCTCTCTATAAACCTCCATTTTCAAAAACTCCAAACTTTAATGGCTTCTAAGAGACAAAGAGATTCAGCCATTCCTAAAGTAGCCATGAAAGCTTTCAACGACATGGTAACAACTTCTAACCTAAATCTTTATGTTTCTGCAAATCAGTTATTGATGAACATTGGGAAAACTGTTCGTATGCCATGATTTGATTTTGGTTGATTATGCTTTCATTTCTTACTCATTTTGCTTAAAAATTGTTGGGTTTTGCTCGGTTTTATGTTTAGAATCTATCTATGTTGTTGATTTAATGATCTAAACATGTTTTGGTTGCTGATTTTGGATTTTACGGTTTAAGGGTTTTAGAAACCCATTTCGCCTTCTTGCTATTTTCTTGATGATTCTGGGAAAAGTTTTAATTTTTATTGTTATATTGTTAATCTACTGCCAAATGTGATCATTTTGATATGCTATTTGTTGAATTTGGTTAAGTTTTGTGTTCCTCTGTTCTTAATGTTCATACAGTGTTCTTCGTGTTCTTGGAATGTTCTAGAACTGTTCACAAGATTTTTCAGAAAATTCCTTATATGTTGGTTTACATGATTCTTGAATCTTGTTTTCCTTCCTTAGATTTTTTTTTGAAAATCTTGGTTTTTAATTCCTTAGAACCTCATCTCTAAAACCGCATGTTTCCCTAAGTATGAAACCACATGCTTAAAACCGCAAGATAAAACCACATGCTGATTATTCTTGAGTGTTACTGAGTATATAGGCTGGACACCATAACCTTCTCTCTGAACACTTCATGGAAGTTTGAGATAAAATTGGTTTAACAGTGCCACGTACTAGTAACTATACTCTTGAATTTTTTCTTGGCATAAATTCACAGTTCACTTGGAGTTGAGAAAATTTCATTTTTTCAATCGCACCAATGCTAAACCGCATGAGGGCTCCAAACCGCATGTGAACTGTGATTTCTTAAAATGGATCTAACTTCATATTTTCTATCTTTGTAGGATCCTCACTTTTTCTTGCCAGGGTGGGAAATTAATGAAGTTGAATTGAGCAGAGATGCCCTAGGGAGGGAGATGACTAGAAAGATGACCACCTCTGGAATCCTACCCCTTTTCACCAAAAAGCAAACCTTCACCATTCCATCCTTTGTTGACCAATTCTATGCCAATGCTACTGTGGGTCCCCCGACCCAGAACCTTAGCTCGTGCCCCTAGCAGGAGGATCCCCTTACTAGATAAATCACCTAAATTTGAAAACTTTTGTTTATCTTTTAAATGTAGAAATCAACCTTTATGAAAACCACAACCTGTTTTACTTACATCATTTACAAAATTAAAACAGTTTACAACATAATACTAAATACAAGTTTTCCAACAGAGAAATATATCCCAAGATACTCCCAAATGTAACCCAACCATACAACTTACCCTGACAAAACCCAAAAGAAAATAGTCCAAACTCCTTTCCCGGCCTCACTGGTTCGGGTCACCTGTCTCAGCGCGATCTAAAACAGTAAAGGGAGAAGGGGTGAGAATAAATCTCAGCAAGCTATTATGATACAACAATATGCCACAGAAGATGCATCACATAATAAGTGTATACATAACACCTTGTGAAAAGCGGTAAACACATTACGTTACCTCATTTTACCTTTCCCGTCTGAACAATATGTCGTACAACAATCGTGGGAGTAGAAACTCCTCTCTTTTGTGAACTGCTTCAGCATATTCACCGCCTATTGCACTCATTTTTCAGAGCACCATATAGGATACTATCAATCTATAAGGCTTTTGACTCAATACAGAAGCTATCGCCCCAAACTGTGGCCACAGAAGGGGATAGGCCAGGGTATAATGTAATTCGATCACCTTATAAAACACATCAATAAGTGATCGTATCCCATTATACCCTCAAACATCAGCTGATATGACCACATTCAAGCACATAATAGATACTTGAAAATAAATCCACACTTGGGATATCCATCCAACAACATGGTATTTATACTCATGTTCAAGCCAAATAGTGCAACATATATTTCATACACTATTAAACAACCAACCATGCTGATATAAACGTTCAAGTACATAAACAGTTACTTGAATATAAGTCCACAATCGGGATATCAATATATAACATGGTAATATTACTCATGTTAAAATCATTACAATAGTGCAACATATATTTCATACACTATAAACAACAACCCATGAATATGTAACCAAGTATGGGCACAATGTATCACAAGCAAGCCCTACATATTCATTACACAACATTGAGTACCCTCTATAAAGGTTCAAGATTAATTTACCAAGTTTTATCAACTTTGGCTAAGTTCCCATAATGCCTTTCAACCAATTTCAAGACCATATTTAAGACCCTTCCCTATATCATTTTGAACAACTTAAGACACCATTGGATAGCTTAATTGTTGTACTTTAATTAGGGTCAAATTGTGTTAAAAGATGTGTTAGGGAGCTAAACTTTATAAGGCTTGAAAACTGATACAAAGTGTGCAGAGCTGGGCACGACTCGTGCCTTTACCCAGCACGAGTGCACTATTTTACACGACTAGTGACACGAATGAAAAGGCATGGGAACGACTCGTGCCACAGGGCACGACTCGTTCCCGTCACCAGAATGCCATACTGATGTCAAACACCAGCAGCCTTGGAAAGAAATTGACACTTTTCCTCATACCCTTTATACCTCAACTAACACTACTATATCCAACTTCAGTTTAACACTCAATAAAACATTTCCAACCATTCTAACCTTAACTAACAATGGTCCCAAAATACCATTCAAAAATTATACTCCCTTCCTTCCCTTAAGCTAGTTCCACCCACAACTCATCCCTAAACCATTTCAATCAATAACCTTTGTACATTTTGAGTTGGTAACTAAAACAGGTAGGTTCTCCTCCGGTCCTCCTCCTCCTTTAATTATTTTTCTTTTCTTCATACTATTATTATTATTAGTATCTTTGTGATGATATTTCAAGTTTGTAACTAAAATATCCGAGTTCAGCTGTGAATATGGGATTGATGAAAAAAAATGGGGTCAAATGAGTTTGGCCTAAATTCAACTCGTCAACAGCTGAGTAGCACATTTGCCTCAGATTCAAATCTCTCGGACTAGACCCATTAACTTGTGACCTCAATCACTGTATAAGAAAGATCACTTACAAAATATACAAGTCTGGCTTATGGTACTTAGAAGGCAGAACCAAGATTGATGACTTCTTAGTGCTAATAGAAGAAACTCACTTCATTATACCCATTCCAAAAGCCATTTCAATTCATTCCAAAACCAAATAAAATGCCCAAAATTAACAAGCAATATTTATATCTCATAATAAATTACCAAAACAATTCGAAAATAAGAAAATTTTTAATCAGCTAGAAACGATCTACGCAGCTTCCCGATCATTTTTGACGCAGTCGGATTGAAAAACGGATTAGTATCAAATTTATGGGGAATTTTTGAATAAATCTAATCGTAATATTAAATAACGAAGGAGCAGGACGGCGGAGAGTATTTTCTTTCTCGGTTTCTCTGGAATGTTTACGAAGGTGAGGATATTTATAAAAGAAAATTTTCACTTAAGCTCCTTCAAGAATTGAGTTGCTACAACTAACTACCTCAACTTCTAACCTTTACATATTAGCACCTCATTACTTTCATAAGTTCTTATTTACATTTTCCAAATATTATTAATTTACTACACCATTCCTATTTATTTCATTTAGACATTTAATAATTAAAAATTAATTTATTAACATACTTAAAATGCCAACTAAATTATTAAAATATCAAAACTAACACATAAGACTAACGCATAATATGAAATGCATAAAATGAGATGCCACGCACCCAACCCCCACGTGCTCAACACGTGACCAAAATAGTGCCTAGGATTAGGGTCGTGACAGCTATTGCCAGCACCAGAGACCTTGGAAATGGAAAAAACACCCCCTGCCTAATCGCAAATATAGAAGGTCTGGAGGTTACTATTGATTATATGGATATTAGGAATACCTTTGGATTTCATGTCCTCAATGCTGAAGAGAGACTTCCCCAAGAAATTCTTGATGCCACAGCCTCTACCCTAGCTGGAATTCCTACTTTTTTTGGGAGATATAAGGCTGTTCCAAGAAAAGACTTTGACAAATTAATGAGCCATTTGTGCTTCTTGGTTGGAAAGTCCATTTGTGGGAAACATGGCAACCATAATAATTTCACTAGTTCCCAATGGATGTACTGTTGTGCCATTATTAATGAAACCCCCCTTTACTGGCCAAAAATCCTTCTTAGAGAACTATCTGCCCACATTGATACCTACTAGTCCAAAGAGAAGGGAATAGAACAAAGATGGAGACCCTTCTGCAGGCTTTTGACCGCAATATTTACAAACTACCAGCATTTGGAGGAGATCAGATTAATCAACCCTGAGTTGATGGTTGAGTGGGGTCAAGAAGAATCTCTTGGTACCAATGTTTGCCATATTTTCAGGTTCAAGAATGGGGATGAACTTTATAAGAAGCTGTGGCAAAATGATACATGTCCTACAAGGGAACTTTATGTTGCAATGAATCCTGAGACCACAGAGACAGCGGTTGGGAAAGAGGTTAAGAGGGCAAGGAAGACCACAGGCCAAGTTGAACCGCGTGCCAAGAAGGCTAGAACCGCACCAGCACCCAAACCGCGTGCTGATGCTGCTGCAGGTCCTAGGAAAGGGAAAAAGAAGATGAATCTCGTTGATGAATTTGATGATGAGGAAGAAGAGGATGCAAGTATTCCTGCTTTGATTGCCAGAGCCAGAGCTGCCAAGGTTACTCAAGATAGGATTCAGACTAATGAGGATATGATGGACTTCCACAGAGCTGAGTTGGAAAGATTTGAAAAGAAAGCTGTTGAGAAGAGGGCTGCTATGGGTAAGCAAAAGCAAACCGTACCTCCACCTGAACCGCAGCCTACCACTCAACCACCTCCACCTCCTCAAACTCAATCACCTATCCAAACCCAACCTCAATCACACATTCAATCCCCAATCCAATCTCACCATTCCTCACCACAAAAATCTCCTTCTCCAAAACCGCAACCCTCACCTAAACCGCAAGTTAGAGCACAACCTCATGGGGAGACCCCAAAGAAAAGATTCAAGATGATGGCAAAGAAAACAACCAAGAAAGGTCCTAAAATATTTCTCAAAAGGGTGGCCCAGAACACTAAGCCCATGGCAGGTGAGACCGCATCTTACTTTGATAGGGAATCATCTTATTCCTCCTCTCCTCCTCCCTCAGATACAGAGTCAGACCGCTCTGCTAATTCCTATCACAACCCCCCCCCCTCTTTCAAGTGCATTCCAACCCTGGAAACCCAAACCATCTGGTGGCCCAGCCATTTCTACCTCACACCGCAAAGACCCAACTCCTTCCCCTCCTAGATCAAACCGCAACCAAACTCCACCCCCTTCAAAAAATCCTCCCACCAAAACTCCTACACCTCCTCCTTCACCTAAACAAAAATCACCTCCTCCTTCTGTCCACACTACCCAATCCAATTCTCCTTCTAAATCCCCTCCTCAAACTGCAAACATTCCAACTTCCACAAGTCCTCCAACCACAAACCAAACCTCACCAACTCCAACCCTACCCATTCCACCCCCTCCCACCTAACCCCATACCATTCCAGTAACCCATATATTCCAATCACTTAACACTAACCTCCCTGAAATTACCCGGATCGCGCGAGGGGGGCGCGGCGAGCGGCATTTCGCAAACTTGGGACCTCGCTTTCGGAGAAGGAGAGGAGTCGCCACGCGGTTTTGTATTATGAAAAACGTTGAGAATGGCTGAGTTCGAAAAAGGGGAGTCATTTTAATTGGTAGCCAAAATTTGGAAAAGGCTTTGAAAAAGTGGAGTTTTGTATTATGAGCCCAAACTTTGAAAATGGCTTTGAAAATGTGACGTTTTGTATTATGAGCCCAAACTTTAAAAATGGCTTTGAAAATGTGACATTTTGTATTATGAGCCCAAACTTTAAAAATGGCTTTTTAGGACCAGAGATTGTTAGGTTCGGAGGTCACGTTACGTTTCGGGAAGAGTATATTGAGATCACCCGAAATGCCTCGTATGACGAGTCTTTCTACCTTTATCGAAATTGTGTGCGTGTGTGTGTGTTGCATTTTTGAAAAGGAGCTTGAATGACAAGCTTTAATCTTGGTTTGAATGACAAACGTTTATTTTAATGATAAAAACGAGCGTTTGAATGACAAACTTCGGTTTTGAGTTGTTTTGAAAATGGAGTTTGAATGACGAACTTAAATCTTTAGTAAACGTTGATTTTAATGAAAAGATCGTTTGAATGTCAAACATCGGGTTTGGAGTCGAAAATGAGCGTTTGGATGCCAAATGTCGATTTTGTGTTGTTTCTGAAAAAGAGTTCGAATGACGAACTTAAATCTTTAGTTTGAATGTCAAGCGTTGATTTTAATGAAAAGATCGTTTGAATGTCAAACGTCGGGTTTTGAGTCGAAAATGAGCGTTTGGATGCCAAACGTTGATTTTACGTTGTTTCTGAAAAGGAGTTCGAATGACGAACTCCGGTTTTGAACCGGGCATTACATTGTGACCAATTTTATGAAAAGAGGTATTAAATGATATGCAATCAACGAGTCGTTTTGTAACTCGGACTTTTATAAGTAAATACTACCACAAGCCAAATGGCTCGGACTTGTAAATGACAGTATTTAAAATGCGATCGACGAGCCAAACAGCTCGGAGTTGTAAAGGCATATAAATTAAATGACGATATCGATGGATCAAACGATCTGGATTTTGTAAATGACGATAACGAACCAATCAGTTCGGACGGTAAAAAGCGAATCGACGGATCAAACGATCTGGACTATAAATGACATAAACGAACAAAACGGGATCGGAACGCCGTTTTAACCCGAAATTACTCCTCTTGCGGGAGAGAATATGATTAAGGGGTAAAACGTATCGGGCCCCGTAGACGCCGTTACATCTACATTTCGAAAGTTTCGACCGAAACGATAATAGCGATTGACGCGTAAATCGAGGCGAAATGAATTTTTAGGGAGAGAGAGTGTTACCTTTGGCTAGGGGTTGACTCTTTGACTTGGTTTACCTATACGGGATACGGTTTGAGTGTTTGAAAAGGTGTTTCGAGGTTGTTTAGTTCGTGTTTGGTCGGATAACGGGATTTGCATGCAAATCAAGACAAAACGGGGCTCGAGGGGGGGGGGGGTAAAACTGCTTTGGGCCGTGAGCTTTTGAGGGAGAGAGCAATATTTTTCTTTTTTTTTACAAATGAAAGCCCTTGTATTTATAGGGGTGAAAATGTAAAACAGGCCGGACGGCCTAAGGTTCAATTTGGGGGATTTTTGGGTATTTTGGAAATTTGGAGGACTTGATGAGAATTTTGGTTCTTCAAGTAAAACAGGCCGGACGGCCAGTTCCTCAATTTCAGGGGCATTTTGGTCTTTTCAAACTCGAATTTGATTGATGTTGATTTGGGGAGTGGTGCATGTGTGCCACGTGCCCCTGTGACTCACCTAGGCTAGGGATTTTTTTCCCGTTATTCCCGGTTTTGTCCATTTTTTAAATAACTGTCCGGAAAATGTCCGAAACGCCCCCGAAAAGTCCCAAAAAGTGCATTTTTTTTTAAGGAAAGTTGTACTTTTACGTGTGATAACGTGTGTTGAGTACACTTTGATGTCGGGACGCACGGGGCAGTCCCGGGATGTCTCGTTGACTTGAGAGCGGGGAGCTTAACGGGTTCCGATTAATCTGGGAAGGGCCAGTTAACGGATTCCGGTTAACTTCTAACGGATTTTGACGATCCGAATTTGGGTACTTACACTCCCTCAAACCGTTCCTGCTACCCTAACCCCACCTCTAACCCATACTTCCTTCTTTCCCCAAACCGCACCTTCAACCACCCCTTTTCAACCGCCTCCTCTTTTCTCAACCATTCCTTCCACCTCAACCGCCCCTCCTAGAGATTACTCAAAAATCCTATCCACCCTTAACATCATTCAAGGCCAACTTCTAATAAACCAAGGCCACATAATTAAACTAACCGCTTCCAATGCCTCTCTTGAAGCCTCTAACCGCTCCCTCAAAAACCACGTTGATGCCCAATCCCACCTCCTAGCCACTCAATCCCTTGAATTGGCTGATCAAAAATCTTCTTTTAAGCATCTAATCTCTCCGTCCTACCCAGCTTAAGAAAAAATGAAATGGCACGGGAATTAAGGAATATTATTATAGTATTAGGAGAGAGAATGAGTGGAAGAAGTGTTGTGAGTGTGAAAAATTAAATAGGAGAGAGAATGAGTGGGATGAATAGTTAGGAGAGAGAATGAGTGGGATGAATAGTTAGGAGAGAGAATGTTGTGAGTGAAAAAGTAAAGTAGGAGAGAGAATGAGTGGGGTAGAAAGAGTATAAAAATAATAAAAACTTTCCATTTTTGGAATTCTTAAGATCGGCGGGACGCCCAAAATGGAAAGTTTTCTTAAGATCGGTGGGACGGAGGGAGTACTTCTTAAGCTTGATGCCATTAAGAGGGAGAGTTCCTCAATAGAAAACATTATTAAATCCTCAGCAGAAATATGCTTTGAAGAATTAAGAAAAGATCTAGCTGATGGAATCCTTCAAACCCTTGGAGACAAGGTTTCAACAACCCTGCTCAAAGAAATGTTGAATCAATTTTCCAACTCCTTCAACCTCACCACCAAAACCGCCCTTGAATCTTTCCAATATGACCTTCAAAATTCCATCAACTCCAGACCGCAGCTGCCCAAGATTTCAAAACCGCTCTGGATTCATTGGAAACTAACCTCCTTTCTGAAATGGATACTTTCAAGGAGCAGCTGAGCATGAAGATAAATCTAATGAATGACAGTCTAACTGCAAAGTTAGATTGTCTAAATGATGAAATGAATGATAGGTTTGAAAACCTTAAAGAGGGATTCAACTCCAAACTCAGCACGAAAATCAATGAGTTGGATAACTCTTTGAGGGGGAGCTTTAATGAAATAGAATCCAATCTGCAGGAAGCTCAAACCGCTCACTCTGAAACCATCCAAGACCAAATCCATATGTGGGCACCCCAACCCGAAACCTAACATGTGTCCCGAGTCGGAGAGTCCAACTAAGAAAAGACCACCTGTACTTTTTGAAAACTTTTGAATTAACTTGAAATGAAACTAAATTTAACCTTTAACATTCAAAGACTAACTTGGGACATCTCCACTTGGAGGAAAAGGTTAACCATGAACTAACTTCAAACCACTTAGTTACAGCATTTCAAAAGTTCCCATCTAACTAACTTACTTAGTTACCATATTTACAAAAGTTCAAGTTCACAAATTCCAAACCCATTTACATAACTTGTTTTATCAACAAACTCCAACAAAGGAGTAACAACCAAAAGATAACCCATCTAAACATAACGTACCCAACAACCCAAAAGACAAGTATAAACTCCGCACCGTCCTCACTGGCCGGGTCCTCCTGTCTCAATCCAATCTAAAACATTAAAGGGAGAAGGGTGAGAATAAATCTCAATAAGTTATTATGAATGCACAATGTGCCAAGTAAGATGCAACACATATAAGGTGCATATAACACATTGGAAAAGCCGTAAACACATTACGTTACCTTGGTTTACCTTTTCCCATCTGACCAATAAGTCGTACAATATTGGAAGATAAAACTCCATCAAAACCAATAACATATAACGGAGAGAGCTATTATGATAACTCCTCTCTTGTGAACTGCTTAGGCAAATTCACATCTTATAAGACCCATTTTTCAGGGAACCATATAAGATACTAGCAACTCTGTAAGGCTTTTGGCTCAATACATATGCTATAACCCCAATCTGTGGCCACAAAAGGGGAGAGTCATAGGTATAACGTAATCCGATCACATTAGGTCACACTTTCCATAATTGATCGTATTCCGTTATACCCCTAAACATCAGCTGATTGACACAAGTTCAAGTACATAATAGATACTTGAAATGAAATCCACCAAAGGAATAAGAATATAACAACATGGTAAAGCAATACTCATGTTCAATCAATACCATAGTGCAACATTCATTTCATACACTAAGTATAGTAATGTCAATGCATATGAACTCAAGTAAGGTAACAAAGTATCATAAACTATCCCTACATAGTCAATATGCAATAATATATAACCTCTATAAAGGTCCAAGCTCCATTTACCAAGTTGGAGTTACTTTGGCTAAGGGACAAATCAAGGTTGCGAAGCATTTTCCCAACAATATTTAAAGTACTTCCACTATTCCATTTTGATCAATTAAGGCATCATTGTGTAGCTAAAGTGTTCTACTTTAATCTAAGTTAAAGAGGTTTCAATTATGTTCTAAGTTGAATAGGTTTCTAGGCCTTAGAAGTTGATTCAGAGTAACCAGTGCAGGGCATGACTCGTGCCTTGTGGCACGACTCGTGCCTTTGCAACCCCATTTTAATCAGAACGATTTGGACAAGTCCCACGAGTCATTTTCATGAATGGCCAATGGGCACGACTCGTGCCCCTTGGCACGACTCGTGCCAAGGCCAAATTCAGACACCAGATTCTGTACATCAGCAATAAGCCAAAACCAAAAACCATAATACCAATTCCTCTGTTTTACAAGAGCTTAACCAAACTCAAATCAGTACCAAACTTCATCAATTACCAACCCAAACTATTTCATACTCCTTCCAACATAAAACAACACCCACCAACATCATTTTAGTGCCATGCAACATTTCTATCAAGTTTCAAACAATCAAAATCCCATATACCCTTATTCTTCCAACTTCAACACCTCCTTATAACCAATAATCAGTTCAACCCTTACCCAAAATCCTTTTTAAATCAAATATTATGGTTTAAAATTTCTAAAATCATTTTCTTGCAACACAACATCAAATAGCATCATAAAATGAACAATTAATTGAAAGAAGTCATAATAACTTACAAAATATTGCGAAATTGAATATTTATTTTTCCAGATTCAAACGATCCCTTCGCCGCCAGGAACAAGAATCCGCAAACCGTTTGGAAAACGAAGAAGAAACGAAGGTGGTAGAATTTTTTGGAAGGTTGGAGCTAGGGTTTATCTTCCATGGATTTGAAGAAGAAAGAAAATACTGAGACTAAACAAATGAGGTTTTCCTTTTGAAGTTCCATGGATAATTATAGATTGTTACACTAAAGCTCCTCTAAGTTTTAATTTTTTTAACAACAACAACCTATACTAACCAACTTTGCAACTAAGCACCTCAACCATATAAAATCATGTTATTAAAATTTCTCAAATATTATAAAATCATTATACACTTTATAATTTATTCCCTTTAGGCCCTTTATCATTAAATTTAATTCAATTTCACCCTAAATTCACATAACTCCAAAAGCATAAAATGATTATAAAACTTAGCAAGTAACACAAATAGCATAAAAGGCACACTACTAGAAACAGGCCTTTTACCGACGAAAATTTCCGTCGGTAAATCCACTTATCCGTCGGTAAATGGTTATTACCGACGGAATGAGTCCGTCGGTTTCCGTCGGAAATAATTGGTTGGTAATACCGACGGACCAAATTCGCCGGTATTTCCGGCGGATTTTCCGCCGGAAAATATAAAATTCCGCCGGAAATCGTCCGTCGGAAATGAGTGATGCCGGCCGGTTAACCGGAGAGATTGCCGGAGTTTACCGATGGAAATATCCGTCGGTAAATATCAAAAAAAATAAATAAATAAAACCCATTACCGACGGTTATAACCGTCGGTAAAAATAAAATTTACCGTCGGATATGTCCGTCGGAAATCTAAATCGAATCCGACGGATATATCCGTCGGTAATGGGATTTATTATTTAATTTTTTTATTATTTTCCGACGGATATTTCCGTCGGAAATTAGAATTATTTATTTTTTTTAATTATACTACCGACGGAAATATCCGTCGGTAATCTGGCCAGATTTTTTAAAAAAAATTCTATTTTATTATTAATCCACCTGTAAACCTGTCAAACCTGTTTAAACAAATCCCAAAATAAAATAAACGCAAACAACATACAAACATCAAACATACAAACATCAAATAAACTCAAACTGTATCAAGCAACCTAAAGCGAAAGGGGAAAAGGGGAAAGGGGAAGGGGGAAAAGAGGAAAGGGAAAGGGGAAAAGGGAAAAGGGAAAAGGGGAAAGGGAAAGGGAAAGGGGAAAGGGAAATTGTTTCGCTTGGGGAAAAGGGAAGGAAAATGGAAAGGGAAACAAAATATATTTGTTTACATTACATGCCAGCCAAATAAAATGAATGTCAATCAACCACGACCCCGACCACGACCCCGACCCCGACCACGAGCGCTGCCGCTACCGCTACCATCGCCACTACCACCGCCACTTCCCCTAAGGTATTGACCGACTGACTCATCAGAAGCGTTACCGCTATTACGTGGCTGTGGCTGTGGCTGCAAATTCATGGTAGCCAAGTATTGTTGCACGCGCTGGTCAAGCTGTTGAGCCAATATACTAGCCACCTGGGCCTCCACCTGGGTCTGCATCTGGGTCTGCACTCGGGCCTCCACCTGGGTCTGGATCTGCTCCACTCGCTTCTCAACCTCTCTGTTCACCCGTTCATCAAACGCTTCTTGATCCACATGATGACTGCCGCCGGAGGAAGAAGATGAAAAGTATGAAGTAGTAGGGCTGCGGAATGGCATGTTAAAATACCCCGCACCATGTCCTCCGAATCCAGGCAAGCGATCTCCCTTCGGTTGCTTGCCGTCGAGGACAATGGCCGCCCAAAGCTTTTCACGAAAGGCGGGCCGCTCGGTGCTCTCAGGAGCCAAACTTCCTTCTTCAATAGCCTCCTCACGAGCCCGCCTATCATACTCTTCCTGAAAAAAAAAAAAAAATACATTATACACTATGGTAGAAAATAATATTTCTTTAACTAAATAATTTATTATTTACTAATAGAAAATATATAATTTACTAATAGAAAATACTATTAACACTTACAAAAAGGGTCTGGTAATAAGGATTGACCCATTGTGGCCCTGAGCCATCAGCAGCCTCCGTAGTATGTGTAGCCGTAAATACGCAGCATCAGCCTCATCATTTCCGTGTTTCTTAATCTTAACATATAAAAAAATTAAAACTTTAAGATATTGCTTATCAAATAATAACAATATATGAATCAAATAAAGTAATAACAATATATGAATCAAATAAAGTATTGCTTAATTTACAAACGGATAATAAATGAAGTAAGTTTACCATTCTGGACCAAGTCTCGCTGAAGTTAATTGATCCTCCAGTGTGCACACTCCCCCGCCCCTCTTGTGTGTTCCTATTCTTCTTTGCAATTTCTGAACTTTTTTGAAATTTCTCACTGCTCCAATAGGCTTCCCACTGCTCCCACGCAGTAGCGGAGAAATTAGCTGGAGGCAAACCATCAATTAGCCACTTTGCTCTCATGTCGTACACTTTCCCAGCGTACCGCTTAGCAACCAATTTCTTAAAAGCCGTCTCGATTTGCAAGTCGATAAACCCAGGGCATGAATATACGTGCTACAAAAATAGTAAAAGTAGTTAAATAAACAAGGGAATAGTCTACAAACTTTACAAAGGAAAGAGAATTAAGTATTTTTTTGAGAGCAACACCGCCAGCTTTCAACCTCATGAGGAAGATTTCTCAATCAGGATCTTGGGTAAATGGAAGGTGGAGATTGAAAAAATTGGAGGAAAGTTCTGTTTTCTCTTCACTGGTGTTAATACTGTTACCTTGTTTTTACTTGTGACCGTATACCACCAGTAAGAGAAAACAGACACAGACAAGAACATGGCTGTGATGTTTCAGATTCTTAGAGAGAAGAGGACAGTCAAACTGGAAAAACTCTTATTAAACAGAAAATCCTTTGCTCAAACTGACAAGAACTTATTTGCTCCATCTTTCTTGATCAAAGATGGACGGATTTTGATAGATGTGTGTGAGAAAGGCTCTCATCTTATTTATATATATACATATATGTATATTTATTATTATTATTATTATTATTATTTATTATTATTATTATTATTTTATTATAATTTATTTTATTTTTTTATTTATTTTGTTTTTTTTATTTTTTATTTTTATTTTTATTTTATTTTTTATTTTTTATTATTATATTTATTATTATTATTATTATTATTATTATTATTTATTATTATTATTATTATTATTATTATTTATTATTATTATTATTATTATATTATTTTATTTTTTATTTTATTTTTTTATTTATTTTGTTTTTTTTTATTTTTTATTTTTATTTTTTATTATTATTATTATATTTATTATTATTATTATTATATTTATTATTATTATTATTATATTTTTTATTATTATTATTATTATTATTATTATTATTATTATTATTTATTATTATTATTATTTTATTATTATTTATTTTCTTTTTTATTTATTTATTTATTTTTTTTATATTTATTTTATTTATTTTTTATTTCATTTTTTTAGACATTCACCCCCTCACCGTCCCAATATGAATATCCAAGCCTACCAAATTCTTACATAAACCAACAATCTAGACCATATTCAAACCTTTTGACACCTAAAAATGCAAATGAAACAACTAGCACATAGAAAAAGACTACATAATTAAACCCACATAGACAGTTAATTATTCAATCCAAGCCTACCAAACTCTTACATAAACCAACAATCTACACACGGCTGCACACACTCACACTCACACGCAGAACACACACACTCACAGCACACACCAAACACACCCTGCAGAACACCCACACACACAACACACACTAAGACAACAAGAACACACACATTACGCACAATATACTCACACACACAGACACATCGGGAACACCTTCTACACACACCAAAACACACACTGCACAACAAGTAACCCATTCTATAAGAGATCAAAGAAAACCTTGCAAACATAACAAAATCCAAGCACGAGAGGTCACACATTATGATAGTACTTCAAATGTCATGACCAACAAAAAGATACGATTCAGTATGCTTACAGATTTAAATATAGCAGTTACATTAGAAAAACTAGAACTTAACATTCAGATTTTTCATCAAAGAAGAAACATCTTCCACATTTCCCTCTAATGTAAGTTTCCAATCTCTGCTTTCAATTGTAACTTTTACTTCATCCCTATCGGAAGAAGACGATCCTTCTTCGAAATTGACATCTTCAGAAAGTGCAAAAGCTTGTGAAACTGGAGGTGCAAATAGAGGCCTTTTTTTAATAGCCGCCTGGGCTGCATCAAGAGAATGAAATCCCTTGTACACAGAATTGGAGAAACCATTTACTTGTGCTTTACATGCATCCCAGCTTGTGTAGATGCCCGGGATGCGTCCGACCCAGACAACATAATAACAATATGCCATATGTTTCTATAAAAAAGAATGTGATTTGCTAATCAACTCTACATTATATAAGAGAATATTATTTGAATTTTTTTATTTTTTTTTAAAAAAAAAGAGCATCAGAAACCCTAATCGAACAAAACGCAAGGCAAAATCTAAAATTCACAAAATATACCAATACCAAAATCACAAGAACTCAGCCATGAACAAAACTCAAAGAGACCTAAATCCAAAATCACAACACATGAGCTATGAAAACGAAAATCAAATGAAAAATCAACAGTCAAAAAAGGCATACTTTCGTAATCAATACTTGAGAGAGAGAAAGAGAGCTTACCGGCGTAGGAGACAACGACGGCGAAGGCGGGCTGGCGGCAACGCAGAGCTAGGGCGACTGCGAGAGAGAGAGAGAGAGAGAGAGAGAGAGAAAGCGAGTGAGAGAGAGAAATCGAGTGAGAGAGAGAAAGGGATTGAGAGAGAGAAAGAGAGCTTACCGGCCGGCGACGGAGACGGCAACGGCGAACGGCTTCCACGGCGGAGACGGCGTTTGTTCGCGAATTACTGATGAGAGAGAGAGAGTGAGAGGGAGAAATCGAGTGAGAGAGGAATTAAGCGATTGAGAAGAAACTTACCGTAGACGGCGACGGCAACGGCGGAGGCGATAGGTTTCCGTTCGCGAACTGGAGAGAGACAGGAGAGGGCGACGTAAAATGAAGAAATGGGATCTGTTACATTATATATAGGGCGTGTTTACCGACGGATATGTCCGTCGGTAATACCGACGGTCAGTGTCCGTCGGCAATACCAATGAATTACCGACGGACTTTTTTAAATTACCGACGGACTACATGAAATTTTTTAAAAAAATAATTCCCGGTAAAATGAAATTAATTTCCGTCGGTAACTGGTTTTTTTCCGTCGGTATTACCGACGGACAAGGTCCGTCGGTAAATGTCCGTCGGTAAACACACTGTTTCTAGTAGTGGCACAATATGAAATGCTAACAACCCAACCCCACGTGCTCAACGAGTACTAAAATAGTGCCTAACTTTAGGGTCGTGACACTCACTCCCCCTTAAAGGAATTTTTAGGTAAACTTACTTGCACTCTCAAACAAAGAAGGATACTTCTCCCTCATCTCCGACTCTAACTCCCACGTAGCCTCTTTAATGGTATGATTCCTCCATAACACTTTCACTACCGGGATACTCTTTGTTCTCAACTCTTTAACTTGGAACTCTAGGATTCGCAAAGGCTCCTCTACATAGGACATATCCGCTTGAATCTCTTCGGGAGGTGAACTCAAAACGTGAGAAGGATCGTGACAATATTTCCTTAACATCGACACATGAAATACATCGTGAAGCAAGGAGAAGAATGGAGGCAACGCCAATCGGTAAGCTAGTTCCCCAATCTTCTCTAGGATCTCAAATGGCCCAACGAATCTTGGAGCTAGTTTTCCCTTATTCCCAAACATTTTGATCCCGGTCCTCAGAGAAATCTTCAAGAAAACCAAGTCACCAACTTGGAAAAATAAGTCCCGTCTTCGGTTGTCGGCGTAGCTCTTCTGCCTACTCTGAGCCGTCTTCAAACGTTCTCGAATAACTTTGATCTTTTCCGTCAAATCTCTAACCAAATCCGGACCCCATAACTTGGCTTCACCCACTTCATCCCAACACATAGGAGATCTACACCTTCTACCATACAACGCTTTGTAAGGAACCATCTCAATGCTAGATTGGTAACTGTTGTTGTAGGCGAACTCAACCAAAGGTAGATGATCTTCCCAAGACAACTGAAAATCCATCACACGCGCTCTAAGCATATCCTCAAGTATCTGAATAGTTCGTTCCGTCTGCCCATCTGTCTGAGGATGAAACGCCGTGCTGAAACATAACTTGGAACCCAAAGCTTCATGTAACGCCCTCCAAAATCTCAAAGTGAACCTCGGGTCTCTATCTGAAACAATGCTAACTGGAACCTCGTGAAGTCTAACAATCTCTCTCATATACAACTGAGCTAATCTCTCCATCGAAAACTTAGTTGACACTGGAAGAAAATGAGCTGATTTCGTCAATCTATCCATGATCACCCAAATGACATCCATCTTCTTCGCGATAAGAGGTAAACCGGTTACAAAATCCATTGAAATCCCTTCCCATTTCCACTCCAGAATGTCTAATGGTTGAAGTAGCCCCGCCGGTTTTTGATGCTCGGCCTTGACTTGTTGACATGTTAAGCACTTAGATATGAAATCTGCTATCTCTCTCTTCATCCCATTCCACCAATATCCTCGTTTCAAATCTTGGTACATCTTCGTGCTACCCGGATGAATGGCAAACTTAGACTTATGACCATCCTCTAGAACACGATTCTTGATCTTCGGTGATGAAGGAACACAAATACGACCTCGGAAAGTTAGAAGTCCATCTCTATTCAACGCAAAATCCCTGGCTTTACCATCTTGAACTTGTCCTAAAATTTTCTTCAATTCCGGATCAATGGATTGAGCTTCCATCAAATCTCCATACAAAGTTGGAACGGCTCGAACATTCGCAAAAATCAACTCATGTCTTGACTCTAAGGAACTCAAAGTTGACAAGTAAGCCTTTCAGCTAATCGCATCCGCAACAACATTGGCCTTCCCCGAATGATATGAAATCACGCAATCGAAGTCCTTCAAGAAATCTAACCATCTTCTTTGCCGGTTATTCAACTCCTTTTGTGTAAATAGATACTTCAATCTTTTATGGTCCGTGAAAATCTCAAATCTTGCCCCGTAAAGATAATGTTTCCACTTGTGCAACGCAAAGATAATCACAGCCAATTCCATGTCGTGGGTAGGATAATTCTGTTCAGCCGGTGACAACTTCCGAGAAGCATACGTAATCACTTTCCCACCTTGCATCAACACACATCCCAAGCCCTCCTTCGAGGCATCACTAAAAATGACAAAGTTCTCACAACCGTCTGGAAGGGTAAGAACAGGAGCTGATGTCAACCTTTTCTTCAACTCTTCAAAACTAGCTTCACACTTGGAATCCCACACAAAAGATACATCTTTCCGAGTTAATCTAGTTAACGAAGTTGCAATGCGAGATAAACCTTCTATAAACCTTCTGTAATACCCTGCTAACCCAAGAAAGCTACGAACTTCTGTCACAGTTGAAGGCTGCTTCCAATTGACAACGGCTTCAATCTTGGAAGGATCAACAGATATTCCCGATCTAGATACTACATGCCCCAAGAAAGATATCTGCTCGAGCTAGAACTCACACTTACTGAACTTGGCAAACAATTTCTTTTCACGAAGAAGAGAAAGAACAATCCTCAAATGAGTCTCGTGCTCCTCCCGGGACTTAGAATACACAAGAATGTCGTCGATGAAAACCACGACGAAGCTATCAAGGTATGGCTTGAAGATACGGTTCATCATATCCATAAATACGGCCGGATCGTTAGTCAACCCAAAAGGCATAACCACGAACTCATAGTGACCATATCTCATCCTGAAAGCTGTTTTGGAAATGTCGTCGGGTCTAATCTTCAACTGATGGTATCCGCTTCTCAAATCAAGCTTTGAGTAGATAACGGAACCTTGGAGTTGATCAAACAATTCATCGATGTGCGGGAGAGAATATTTATTCTTGATAGTTCCTTGGTTCAACAGACGGTAGTCGATAAACAATCTCAAGGTACCATCTTTCTTTCGGACAAATAAAACCGGAGCTCCCCACGGTGACACACTGGGATGAATAAACCCCCGGTCTAACAATTCTTGCAACTGAGTCTTTAACTCCTTCAATTCAGCCGGAGCCATTCTTGAATGGTTTTGTTATAATATCATGTTGTTCCCAGCATAGTTTGATCTGTGAGCTTGGGCTTTATTTGATATTGGTTGGTCTAGACACCAAATAGAGGATGAATCTGTCATATTCATTCTCTCTCACGTGTTTATCCACATCTAGGTGATGATATTGTCTCGTTGCAATTTGATATTTCCATCTTTGCAATTGTTAGTTCCTTTTTTGGTTAACCTCGTTGTTGCTATTGGTTTGTTTCCATTAATTCCATCTTTGTTAACCTCGATGTTGATATTGGCTTGTTCCATTAATTAATCTCGTTGTTGTCGTTAATTTCATTATGTTTACCTCGTTGTTGATATTGGCTCGTTCCTATAATCAAATCAGTTGTAAACCTCTGCATAGGGCATAGTATGTACCGCGACACATCGGGCCAAGTGTGTCCTGTGTCACGTGACATACTAAGTCACACTGCAGATGGTCTATTTTCATTTGTAATTCGTTTGCCTCGTTGTAATCGGGACGTGGCTCCCAAAATAAGTGGCTCACAAGTTGTATTCCTCGCAGTTTATCAATAAAGCATTAATATGCATTTTATACATATTTTGTCTCACACATTTGCACACACTTTGAATGGTTTTGAATGTTGAACATAGAAAGAATCGTCTACGGACGAGGCGATGTGGGTGAGCTCTATATTCTCTTCCCACATCGTAACCTGACCCCCGAACCCATTTTCTCTTTCAAAAAGGTTTTCAATGTTTCCTTTAAAACGACGTGGCGACTCCTAAAAATATTATTTTATTTATATTTTTCGGCGAGCGTTCATTCAGTGGCGACTCTGCTGGGGATTTGAAACTTGTTTTTCAAAAAGTGGGTCAAACTTTCGTGCTTTTTCAACGTCCATTTCATTCATTCGTGTGTGCCTTGCTGTGTGACATTTTATGTGCTTAAATGCATTTTATATGCTTTATTGTCTTTGTCCTCCTTGTATGCTTCTGTTGTTCTCTGTGAGGCCTTGGTTTGGGTGACTTGCTTGGAGGTTGAGGTTGGGGCTTATTGCTTGAGATTCTGGAAGTATTTCTCCTTGTGTCACGCGACAGAAATGGACTCATCAGTCCTGTGTCACGCGACATAGGTGGCCACTTTGCAGGGATTGAGTTTTGGTGCAGGTTGTGATGGTGGGGGTGTCCCCCATGATCAAGTTTATTGATCCTTGATTATTGTATCTCTGTGGGATGTGTGAGTGTGTGTTGTTTCTCCTTTATCACCCCCTTTTCAAAAAAAAATAAATAAAAAAATAAATAAAAAAAAATCATTTTCATAAATAAAGGAATCTAGTCATCCGCACACTACTTTACGTAGATCTAGAACCCTCGGGTGCGATTGACGGCATCGCGGACGGTGATAATATTCGCCTACGCTTGAGCGCCTAATGTCAAACCTATCCCCCTAGCGCGTTATAGGTGGCGCCACACTTAAAGCTTACCCAACGGTTGGTTTTGACACGCCATTTTCAAATACACTAAAATGAATTGTTTCAAAATTTATAATAGGCTTTCGTACCTGTAAGTACCCAAATCTGGCTCATGCCTTCCGGTTAAGTTTCCCGGCAATTCCCCGGACTTTCCTAAAGTCCGAGAGCAATTCGGGAACTGTTCCGAACCTTCTGAGGGGTGAAAGGATTACTTGGAATTAAAAAACACGTTTTCCTTTTATGTGAAAAACCCTTCTAGAATGCCACCTTGCATGATTCTAGAAAGATGCTGAGTCACAAGGGATAATGCCGCACGGCTGCATTAGGAGAGAACTCCTAGCCGCACGGCTTCATTAGCTCTTTCCAGACTACCTATAAATAGAGGCCTCCTCTACCCATTTTGTAAGACAAGATTTCCAGCACAAAAACTCTCCCAAATATTACTACGAAAATTCAGGAAGCTGAAGAGTGCCAAGAGCTACCTCCCTCCTCCTTGAAGCCTCCAAAAGTTGGTCCCTTCCCTAGGTGAACTCCAAAGAAGAAGAGGTCACCACCATTGGTAACCTCTCACCCCCTTATCTTGCATTATGCTTGTATATATGTGATACATTTGCTCCTTGCTTTGCATATCATTATATATTTGCTTGGGACTTGGTATATTATTGTTAAAGATCATATCTTTGAACATGTAAATCATATCCCCCTCCCTTTGCATCCTTTGCATGAAAATAGCATCTTTTGTTCATAAAAATATAATCTTTGCATTAAAGGTGCATCCTTTGCCCCTAAAAATCTCCTTTTTACATAAAAGTTGCATCATTTGCATTTAAAAATGCTTTCTTTACATTAAAGATGCATCATTTGCGCCTAGAACCCATTTCATACATAAAAATGCATCCTTTGCATTAAAAATCATCTCTTTGCTTCAAAGTAGCATCCTTTGCTTTCAAAATGACATCTTTATGCATCCTTTGCATATAAAATGCTATTTTTCCACATAAAAATGCATCATTTGCATTAAAAATTGTTTCTTTACATAAAAAGCATCATTTGCACCCAAAAATGTCATCTTTTCATTAAAATGTCATTTTTATGCATTCCCCTAGTCCCCATTGGTATCCTTTGGAACGGATCGATGTAAAGATTCTATCTTTACATCGTTTCTTCCGTTAAAGGTGCCACAATCTCTTTAGAAAGGGATAAACCTTGAACCCTATATCTCCGATTATCACTTGAGACGAGTATAGTAGTCCCTACACAAGCTCAATCGTCTCAAGGTATAGGATTGATGGGCTAAGGATACTCCTTTCTAAAGAACCTCATTTTGGACTATAAAAGAGAGTCCTTCTCTCGATCACGCAAGACCCAAGGTCAAATAGCGATGATCACAAGTCCAAGATGAGGACGGGATCAAAGTCTCGAACACATAAAAATCCAAGGAATCCTGAGAGATAACCAACTAAATGGTTTATACGTCCGGAAGACAACTTAGAACATTTCCCCCCCTCTTTTCAACACATGCACACAAGAAAGCACGCAAGCAAGCACGAAAAATGGAATCTTGGGAGACTTGCTACGGCAAGGCCCCTTGGGTGAACGACGATCCGTTCTTCCCAAGGGGTAACTTAACCTCCGAACCCTAAATCCTTTTTTTCAAAGTTTTGAGGAAATCAAAATGGCGTGGCGACTCCGTTTTTCAAATTAAATCGGATGTTTTCAAACTCGAGTGAATCCAAACTAAAAACACAAAAAATAGAATTTGGGCACACATTCACAGTTTGGCGACTCCGCTGGGGATATCCCAAAGGAGAAAAGCTTTTATTTTCAAAATAAAAACGATACCCGGTATATAGGTGAAAACCACTAACCTTCCTGTATCGCTTCCTAACCCGGGGCTTGGGATAAAAGGTGGTCTAACAATCCCACGTACCGGTATCCCCTTTCGAAAAAAAATAAAAGAAAGTTTTTTCCTTTGAGCGGGTTAGCCTCCCGTCGCGGATTCCATTTATCATGCTTACTTTCTTTCTTTGCATTACATTGCATCTTGCATCTTGGGAATTGTGCATACTCTGAAAACTGAACAGGAAGCCTGCTGAAAGGTGCCTAAAATATTCGGGGAACAACCTGAAACTGCAAAGGAGTGGAACCTAAAAAATTGATCCATGCAGCCCTACGGCTTAATCCGCCTTGGATTCCAGCCGGGCGGCCTCATTGGCAATTCCACCAGGACAAAATTGAGGTTAATCTGACAGCCTTGGCAGCTTGGGGCTATTCAGTTCCAAGACTGATCGGGGCTCCCATAAAATTTATGTGCCTTATCTGTTGCATTTTTCCCCGTCCCGAAAAATCATTCCTTTTAAAACACATTCTGAAAATTTATGTTTTAACTCAAAAAGGAACATTTTTTAGGAGGCCGCACACTACGCGCACCTTATATATCCTGTACACTTTGCACGCACGTCCCTTTAAACCCGAGGTGGTTTTTCAGTTGCAGTCACGGATAGCCTTACGATGCTCCCGGGCGCGCACGGAATCACCCCAAACTCTCCATGGCAGCCAGTGTCGACCAATGCACAGTTCGTGTCACACGTTTCAAAAAACCGTGACTTTTGGTTGGTTTTTGGTCTAGTCCGTGTCATATAGCCCAGTTGCATATCCCCGTAAAGGTCAAGCCTTAGTCCATAACGGAAGTCAAGATCTTTCGCGCAAGCGGAGCTCTGCCAAAATTCCGACAAAGGAAAGATTGGCAAGATCTTGACTCCGGCATTGACTTTGACCTTGACCCACACGAAATACGTAAGAGTCGAGACCGAGTCTATGCCAAAAATCCAAAGATCTTCCGCGCAAGCGGAGCTCTGCCAAAATTCCGACGAGGAAAAATTGGCAAGATCTTGACCTGGCATTGACTTCGATTTTGACTCACGCACCGCGTTTGCAACGAAGTTCAATGTGACACTGTGTCATCCGGCTTTTGCCGCCCGAACCATGCCTATTATCTTCTCGGACATTACCGAAAAGTCAAAATGTCATTCGCGCAAGCAAAACTCTGCCGAAATTCCGTTAAGGCTGAAAGACGAGACTTTCCCGGTATTGCCTTGACTATAATCCGCATCGCTCGTGCGTTAAAAGTTCCTATGACCCGCTAGACCCGTTAGGAGCGTTCTTTTCTCTCGGTCGGTGGGATCCGCGTGCTCTATAGGACCCTCGCCCGGGGTTGTCCACCCTGGGAGGTCGAAATACAGGTGGAATACGAGGGGCTTATAGACGTAGTGACGGAACCCACTGATCCAGGATCTAGAGTAGTTGCGAAAAAGAAGGGCAGAACCCCTTTTCCAACCAAATAGAAATTAATAAAAGACATTGTTTTAAGTAAACTGGAAGATTCTTAATTTGCATATTGCTTGAGCCTCCAGCCTAAACACCTATCCCGAGTCTAAACCTCTCCTATCCCTTTCCCGCAGCGAGAAAGAAGTGGGTGAGAACACCGGTACAGCAGTTTGTCAGCACAGAGGTCTCAAATAACCCGTCAAGTCTCAGCTTTCCAGTGTCAAAATGGCCAATGTGGTAATCAACAATGGTAATGACCAAGTAGTCGGAGAAGCCATCCCAGTTCAACCCAGACCCCATATCTGGTATGATGTGTGCGATTGTGAAGACTGTCTAGAATATGAGTATCAAGAATGGATTAATGAGGATGCTCCTTCAAGAAAGAAGAAGAAGAGGAAGTCCATGCAACAGAAATTAAAGGAAAGGTACGAAGCCGGAGACAAGAGCATGGGAACTTTAGGGGAGCCTTCGGGCAAGTTTGACTACTACGTCAGTTATGCCAAGGAGCCTACCAAGGAACCCGTCATTTGAAACACAGTCCAGCCTAAAACCCCTGAGGTTAGTGACCCTCTTGAGGCAGAAAGTTATGAATTTGTTGCCATCGTGAAGTTCATTGAGAAGCTAGCAGATTTAGAAGCAGAATACAGAAAGCCTATAGAATACGTGGCCAATCAAGGAAGGATCAAAGTCTCTCCTGAAGAAGACTTCATCAGCGTTATTCAGGCCAACCCTCCTATTGGCTACACTGACAAGGTCGTGATATCGAAGATTGGTAAAGAGAAGATGACTTATCAGCAGTGTATTGACAAGATGAGCCAGACCCTCCAGTCAATGAGTCCAGTTGTCACAGATGAGCTCGCCGAGAGATTGCATCAGGCTACTCTAGCTCCTCTCACCATCTTTCCACGGTACAGGCCTATCAATGATTTCCGACAAGTTTTCGATCAGTTCTGAAACTGTTTTTTTTTATTTTTTTTGTTGTGGTCAAACAGTTAAAGAACAATCAACCAACCAACCAAGGCTTTTTTTTTTCTTTTTGTTTTATTCGGTCAACCTTGAAAAGAAAGTCAACAACCAAGGTTAAACCCCTTTTTTTGTTAATAACAACGCCGCCGCCAAAGGAACAGTAGTGGAAGAGACGTTTGTTTTTTTTTTAACCGTATATTAATCTCGCGCGAGATAAGTTTATCCCGCGTTGGACAAGCTGTCGCACAGTAAATTTTTTTTTGACGAAAACAGTGCAGAAAAATTCCAAAAAATCCAGAAAAATCAGATTTTTACAGAAAAATAAAAAGATTGATGATACTTAATTGTACGCAAGTCTAATCCTCTTAATTAATTGTCCCCAGCGGAGTCGCCACTGTAGCGATGCGTGAATTTTTCAAACATCTCGGAGTCGCCACTTATTATTTATTTAGAAAAACAAAAAGAAAAACCTTTTGATCCTTTAAAGAGATTTGAGGGTTCGGGGGTTAAGTTATGGAATGGGTAGGTCAAGGAGCATCAATTCCACCCGATCCGAAGATCGGTCTTGCCAATCAAGTATTATCAATCTTTTTAATTTAACAATTAAATAAAGGAACAAGAAAACCCTAATCAATTTCTTGATTAGGAATGTCGGATTATATGCTTCGAGATCACCTCCATGGATTGAAGGGACTCTAGGCTAATCCTTTTGATGGGATTACACCACTCTAAAAGCCAATAGAGAGAGATTGAGAAGAAGAGAGTAAAAGTATAGGAATTTACCTAGTGTTTGGAAAGTATTTGGTTTAGAACGTGATTCCAAGATGTCTTCTCGGCCGAGAAGTGATTCGGGCAGAGTTTCGACTCAATATGAGAGTCAAATCTTGATGCGGACAGAGCTTCGCCTCAATCCTTGATTCGGGCTTTGATGTTTGTTGATCAACAAGGTTGATAAACAAACTTTTAGGTGATTTAGGGGGTGATTTTAGGGTGATTTTGTAGAAATCTTTCAGGGAGAGAAACCAACAAAATGTGTGTGTTGTGTGTTTTCGATCGTGGATCGGGGACCTCGAAATACTGGAAGTCACCGGGTATTTATAGGGGTTTAAGAGGTGGATGGATTACTTGGTCACCAAGATTAGGAGACTCAAGGAAGGTTCTGGAACTCAATCATCATTGGATGACCGGATCGATAAGGTTTTATCCGGAAAAGAGTTTGAAATGGAGAAGGAGAGTGAATCTGCACATTTTGTCGAGGGGTTGTCTCGCGCGAGACACGTATGTCTCGTGCGAGACAACTAGTCGGTTGACTATTTTTTCCTCTTCAGTTATTCCGTTAGTCAGTTAGGTCCAAAACTAACGAGGTTAGTTAGAAACTTAACGAGACATGACGAAACTGATATGCTTTCATCAAAACATAGAAGCGAGACGAAGAGTAGTGTAATCATGAATTATTGGTTCAGAATGGGGTGTCTACAGTCGGACATTATTTCGTAGTGAAAATGCAATCGCACTCTCTCGTGGCGTACCTCTCTCCTCCACACACTCTCTATGACAGACAATTTGTAGCGAAAAATTGCACTGCAGTCTCTTTCAACAAAACAACCACACTAACACAGCAAAATGGAGTAAGTTTTCCGAGCATCCATCGATCATCAGAGAAAAATCGTCTACACAGGGGTATTCTCTCTACTCTTCTCATCGCCCATACAGGGGGGGTTCTCTACACCCTTCTCTGTTTTGTTTCTCTACATTCCTCTTCTCTGAGTCTTTCTCAATTGATGTCCAAGGCGGATGTTTTTTCTATCATCGACACATTTTTCTTCACAATCCACGTCGCCGAGGGGCTCTGTCGACACCCCGCCTTGGACTGATCACACTTTGATCCCATACCTAATCTTTTATTTTCTTGCTTTTGTTGATCTTAGTTAACTTTGGTTATGTTCCTAACTGATTATGTTGGCTATGGACTAAACTGAATAACGAAATCAACTTTTGAGTCTTTACTGAAAGTCAAACTCCCGCGAGTTTTCCTTTGGAGTCAAACTCGCACGAGTTCGAGTTCATAGGCCAAACAAACACGAGTTTGACCTTTAGTAAATGATTTTTCTCCAATTTTCCCTCATTTTCTGATTTGTAACCCCCTTTGCGCTGACCATTGGCTTGATCCGGGGGAAGCCTATCTTTGTTGATCAAACCCTCCCTCTCACCTATAAAAACCCCCTTTCTTCACCTTAAAAATCATATTGAAAATAACTCTCAACAAGCACCCTTACTATAGGCATTTCCACACAAAAAACATCCCATAAACACAATTTCTTTCTCCAAACTAAACTACTCTTCTTTTTTACATCCTCAAGACCACACAAAGGCAAGCCTTGATTACAAAGCATTCCCGGAGTTCTTCATAAAACTAAGGTAATTTTATTTTACTTTCTTTATATTTACTTTTTCTAAGTATGCGATCTCCATCAAAAGGGGGATAATCAACGTCTATTTCACTTAATGAAGTTAGTCACTATTGTTTCCCTAAAATTCCAATCACCCCTTAAAACCCCTCTCTTTGTTATAATTGAACAGGAAATTATAAAATATGAATTAAAATAGATTAGAACACTTAAAGTAACTAGACCGACCTTAAGGCCAGGCGGAGCTGGTGACTAACACCTTTCCGTCTCTCAACCTAATCCTCGAATCCCTCTAAAATCTTTGGTCTCATTCCCTTTAAAATCAAGTAGACAATAGGTTTTCTTATTTTCCCTTAAAACATAGGTGGAGACTCTAATAAAATCAATTAGACATCTTAGGAAGCATGTGACGTTTTTTCGGGGTACCTACACACGTCGCTCAAAAATATGATTTTAATTGAAAAAGTCTCCTTACATTTCTCCCCGGAACTATGTACAAGACGACATCATCAGTTTCTACCCTTACGAGCTAGCTCCAAGCCTTATAGACCGAGAGAAAACCTTAATCATACCGGGTTTGATAGACAACTGCAACTCAAGCCGCATCATGGTCGATACGGGGGCCTTCAAGGACATCCTTTACTACAACATTTTTAGGGAGATGAATCTCCTATATTCTAGGTTAATGCCCTACGCGGGCCGACTTAAAGGGTTTACCAACCATTGGGTTGATGCTAAAGGGAAGATTGAGCTCGAGGTAGAAATGGGAAACATCCCCTCAGAACGGTAGCAAGGGTGACTATCATTGTTGTAGATGATGTAAGCGATTACCATGCCATCATGGAAATTTCGAGGTAAGTCAACCTCAGGACTCAAAGAATACAGGGGACCTCGTTTTTAATGTTTATATTTCAGGTCCTCTACTTAATGGCTGGTCACCCAAGGATAGTGAATGGTATCTTGACAGTGGTTGTTCAAGACATATGACTGGAGGTAGATCATTACTTGAAGATGTCATTAAAGCCAGCGGTCCATCTGTAACCTTTGGTGACAACAACAAAGGCAAGACCATTGGGTATGTTATGATAAGGAGAGGAAACCTAACTATTGAGAAGGTTTCTTTGGTTGAAGGACTCAAGCACAACCTCCTTTCAATTTCTCAATTCTGTGATAAAGGAATGCATTGCAATTTCACTTCCTCAAACTACTTTATCAAAGACAGCATTTCCGGAGTCACCCCACTCATAGGGATTCGTAAGAGTAATATTTACATTATCGATTTAAATTTTGCATGTAGTATTACTAATCTCTGTTTTGTAGCTAAAAATGTGAGTGAGAATAGTTGCTATGGCACAAGAGGTTGAGCCACTTGAACTTCAAGTATCTAGAAAAGATTGGAAGGGAAAACCTCATTCGCGGTTTACCCAAAGTGGCTGACCACCATCCAGAGAAATGCAGTGCATATCAACTTGGTAAACAAACCACGTCGTCTTTCACCAGCAAGACCGTACCTTCAACTGCAAGATGTTTACAACTACTTCACATTGATTTGTTTGGACCCGTCACCACTGCCAACATTGGAGGAAATAGATATACTTTAGTGGTGGTGGATGATTATTCAAGATATACGTGGGTTGAGATGATGATCACAGCCTACATAATTAAACCCACATAGACAGTTAATTATTCAATCCAAGCCTACCAAACTCTTACATAAACCAACAATCTACACACGGCTGCACACACTCACACTCACACGCAGAACACACACACTCACAGCACACACCAAACACACCCTGCAGAACACCCACACACACAACACACACGGCACAACAGTAACACACACACATGCACAACATACTCACACACACAGCACACATCAGGAACACCTTCTACACACACCAAAACACACACTGCACAACAGTAACCCATTCTATAAGAGATCAAAGAAAACCTTGCAAACATAACAAAATCCAAGCACAGAGGTCACACATTATGATAGTACTTCAAATGTCATGACCAACAAAAAGATACGATTCAGTATGCTTACAGATTTAAATATAGCAGTTACATTAGAAAAACTAGAACTTAACATTCAGATTTTTCATCAAAGAAGAAACATCTTCCACATTTCCCTCTAATGTAAGTTTCCAATCTCTGCTTTCAATTGTAACTTTTACTTCATCCCTATCGGAAGAAGACGATCCTTCTTCGAAATTGACATCTTCGTAAAGTGCAAAAGCTTGTGAAACCGGAGGTGCAAATAGAGGCCTTTTTTAATAGCCGCACTGGCCGCATCAAGAGAATGAAATCCCTTGTACACATAATTGGAGAAACCATTTACTTGTGCTTTACATGCATCCCGGCTTGTGTAGATGCCCGGGATGCGTCAGACCCAGAACAACATAATAACAATATGCCATATATTTCTATAAAAAGAATGTGATTTGCTAATCAACTCTACATTATATAAGAGAATATTATTTGAATTTTTTTATTTTTTTAAAAAAAGAGCATCGAAACCCTAATCGAACAAAACGCAAGGCGCGGCCTAAAATTCACAAAATATACCAATACCAAAATCACAAGAACTCGGCCATGAACAAAACTCAAAGAGACCTAAATCCAAAATCACAACACATGAGCTATGAAAACAGAAAATCAAATGAAAAATCAACAGTCAAAAAAGGCATACTTTCGTAATCAATACTTGAGAGAGAGAAAGAGAGCTTACCGGCGTAGGAGACAACGACGGCGAAGGCGGGCTGGCGGCAACGCAGAGCTAGGGCGACTGCGAGAGAGAGAGAGAGAGAGAGAGAGAGAGAGAAAGCGAGTGAGAGAGAGAAATCGAGTGAGAGAGAGAAAGGGATTGAGAGAGAGAAAGAGAGCTTACCGGCCGGCGACGGAGACGGCAACGGCGAACGGCTTCCACGGCGGAGACGGCGTTTGTTCGCGAATTACTGATGAGAGAGAGAGAGTGAGAGGGAGAAATCGAGTGAGAGAGGAATTAAGCGATTGAGAAGAAACTTACCGTAGACGGCGACGGCAACGGCGGAGGCGATAGGTTTCCGTTCGCGAACTGGAGAGAGACAGGAGAGGGCGACGTAAAATGAAGAAATGGGATCTGTTACATTATATATAGGGCGTGTTTACCGACGGATATGTCCGTCGGTAATACCGACGGTCAGTGTCCGTCGGCAATACCAATGAATTACCGACGGACTTTTTTAAATTACCGACGGACTACATGAAATTTTTTAAAAAAATAATTCCCGGTAAAATGAAATTAATTTCCGTCGGTAACTGGTTTTTTTCCGTCGGTATTACCGACGGACAAGGTCCGTCGGTAAATGTCCGTCGGTAAACACACTGTTTCTAGTAGTGGCACAATATGAAATGCTAACAACCCAACCCCACGTGCTCAACGAGTACTAAAATAGTGCCTAACTTTAGGGTCGTGACACTCACTCCCCCTTAAAGGAATTTTTAGGTAAACTTACTTGCACTCTCAAACAAAGAAGGATACTTCTCCCTCATCTCCGACTCTAACTCCCACGTAGCCTCTTTAATGGTATGATTCCTCCATAACACTTTCACTACCGGGATACTCTTTGTTCTCAACTCTTTAACTTGGAACTCTAGGATTCGCAAAGGCTCCTCTACATAGGACATATCCGCTTGAATCTCTTCGGGAGGTGAACTCAAAACGTGAGAAGGATCGTGACAATATTTCCTTAACATCGACACATGAAATACATCGTGAAGCAAGGAGAAGAATGGAGGCAACGCCAATCGGTAAGCTAGTTCCCCAATCTTCTCTAGGATCTCAAATGGCCCAACGAATCTTGGAGCTAGTTTTCCCTTATTCCCAAACATTTTGATCCCGGTCCTCAGAGAAATCTTCAAGAAAATCAAGTCACCAACTTGGAAAAATAAGTCCCGTCTTCGGTTGTCGGCGTAGCTCTTCTGCCTACTCTGAGCCGTCTTCAAACGTTCTCGAATAACTTTGATCTTTTCCGTCAAATCTCTAACCAAATCCGGACCCCATAACTTGGCTTCACCCACTTCATCCCAACACATAGGAGATCTACACCTTCTACCATACAACGCTTTGTAAGGAACCATCTCAATGCTAGATTGGTAACTGTTGTTGTAGGCGAACTCAACCAAAGGTAGATGATCTTCCCAAGACAACTGAAAATCCATCACACGCGCTCTAAGCATATCCTCAAGTATCTGAATAGTTCGTTCCGTCTGCCCATCTGTCTGAGGATGAAACGCCGTGCTGAAACATAACTTGGAACCCAAAGCTTCATGTAACGCCCTCCAAAATCTCAAAGTGAACCTCGGGTCTCTATCTGAAACAATGCTAACTGGAACCTCGTGAAGTCTAACAATCTCTCTCATATACAACTGAGCTAATCTCTCCATCGAAAACTTAGTTGACACTGGAAGAAAATGAGCTGATTTCGTCAATCTATCCATGATCACCCAAATGACATCCATCTTCTTCGCGATAAGAGGTAAACCGGTTACAAAATCCATTGAAATCCCTTCCCATTTCCACTCCGTAATGTCTAATGGTTGAAGTAGCCCCGCCGGTTTTGATGCTCGGCCTTGACTTGTTGACATGTTAAGCACTTAGATATGAAATCTTGCTATCTCTCTCTTCATCCCATTCCACCAATATCCTCGTTTCAAATCTTGGTACATCTTCGTGCTACCCGATGAATGGCAAACTTAGACTTATGACCATCCTCTAGAACACGATTCTTGATCTTCGGTGATGAAGGAACACAAATACGACCTCGGAAAGTTAGAAGTCCATCTCTATTCAACGCAAAATCCCTGGCTTTACCATCTTGAACTTGTCCTAAAATTTTCTTCAATTCCGGATCAATGGATTGAGCTTCCATCAAATCTCCATACAAAGTTGGAACGGCTCGAACATTCGCAAAAATCAACTCATGTCTTGACTCTAAGGAACTCAAAGTTGACAAGTAAGCCTTTCAGCTAATCGCATCCGCAACAACATTGGCCTTCCCCGAATGATATGAAATCACGCAATCGAAGTCCTTCAAGAAATCTAACCATCTTCTTTGCCGGTTATTCAACTCCTTTTGTGTAAATAGATACTTCAATCTTTTATGGTCCGTGAAAATCTCAAATCTTGCCCCGTAAAGATAATGTTTCCACTTGTGCAACGCAAAGATAATCACAGCCAATTCCATGTCGTGGGTAGGATAATTCTGTTCAGCCGGTGACAACTTCCGAGAAGCATACGTAATCACTTTCCCACCTTGCATCAACACACATCCCAAGCCCTCCTTCGAGGCATCACTAAAAATGACAAAGTTCTCACAACCGTCTGGAAGGGTAAGAACAGGAGCTGATGTCAACCTTTTCTTCAACTCTTCAAAACTAGCTTCACACTTGGAATCCCACACAAAAGATACATCTTTCCGAGTTAATCTAGTTAACGAAGTTGCAATGCGAGATAAACCTTCTATAAACCTTCTGTAATACCCTGCTAACCCAAGAAAGCTACGAACTTCTGTCACAGTTGAAGGCTGCTTCCAATTGACAACGGCTTCAATCTTGGAAGGATCAACGGTATATTCCCGATCTAGATACTACATGCCCCAAGAAAGATATCTGCTCGAGCTAGAACTCACACTTACTGAACTTGGCAAACAATTTCTTTTCACGAAGAAGAGAAAGAACAATCCTCAAATGAGTCTCGTGCTCCTCCCGGGACTTAGAATACACAAGAATGTCGTCGATGAAAACCACGACGAAGCTATCAAGGTATGGCTTGAAGATACGGTTCATCATATCCATAAATACGGCCGGATCGTTAGTCAACCCAAAAGGCATAACCACGAACTCATAGTGACCATATCTCATCCTGAAAGCTGTTTTGGAAATGTCGTCGGGTCTAATCTTCAACTGATGGTATCCGCTTCTCAAATCAAGCTTTGAGTAGATAACGGAACCTTGGAGTTGATCAAACAATTCATCGATGTGCGGGAGAGAATATTTATTCTTGATAGTTCCTTGGTTCAACAGACGGTAGTCGATAAACAATCTCAAGGTACCATCTTTCTTTCGGACAAATAAAACCGGAGCTCCCCACGGTGACACACTGGGATGAATAAACCCCCGGTCTAACAATTCTTGCAACTGAGTCTTTAACTCCTTCAATTCAGCCGGAGCCATTCTTGAATGGTTTTGTTATAATATCATGTTGTTCCCAGCATAGTTTGATCTGTGAGCTTGGGCTTTATTTGATATTGGTTGGTCTAGACACCAAATAGAGGATGAATCTGTCATATTCATTCTCTCTCACGTGTTTATCCACATCTAGGTGATGATATTGTCTCGTTGCAATTTGATATTTCCATCTTTGCAATTGTTAGTTCCTTTTTTGGTTAACCTCGTTGTTGCTATTGGTTTGTTTCCATTAATTCCATCTTTGTTAACCTCGATGTTGATATTGGCTTGTTCCATTAATTAATCTCGTTGTTGTCGTTAATTTCATTATGTTTACCTCGTTGTTGATATTGGCTCGTTCCTATAATCAAATCAGTTGTAAACCTCTGCATAGGGCATAGTATGTACCGCGACACATCGGGCCAAGTGTGTCCTGTGTCACGTGACATACTAAGTCACACTGCAGATGGTCTATTTTCATTTGTAATTCGTTTGCCTCGTTGTAATCGGGACGTGGCTCCCAAAATAAGTGGCTCACAAGTTGTATTCCTCGCAGTTTATCAATAAAGCATTAATATGCATTTTATACATATTTTGTCTCACACATTTGCACACACTTTGAATGGTTTTGAATGTTGAACATAGAAAGAATCGTCTACGGACGAGGCGATGTGGGTGAGCTCTATATTCTCTTCCCACATCGTAACCTGACCCCCGAACCCATTTTCTCTTTCAAAAAGGTTTTCAATGTTTCCTTTAAAACGACGTGGCGACTCCTAAAAATATTATTTTATTTATATTTTTCGGCGAGCGTTCATTCAGTGGCGACTCTGCTGGGGATTTGAAACTTGTTTTTCAAAAAGTGGGTCAAACTTTCGTGCTTTTTCAACGTCCATTTCATTCATTCGTGTGTGCCTTGCTGTGTGACATTTTATGTGCTTAAATGCATTTTATGTGCTTTATTGTCTTTGTCCTCCTTGTATGCTTCTGTTGTTCTCTGTGAGGCCTTGATTTGAGTGATTTGCTTGGAGGCTGAAGTTGGGGCTTATTGCTTGAGATTCTGGAAGTATGTCTCCTTGTGTCACGCGACAGAAATGGACTCATCAGTCCTGTGTCACGCGACATAGGTGGCCACTTTGCAGGGATTGAGTTTTGGTGCAGGTTGTGATGGTGGGGGTGTCCCCCATGATCAAGTTTATTGATCCTTGATTATTGTATCTCTGTGGGATGTGTGAGTGTGTGTTGTTTCTCCTTTATCACCCCCTTTTCAAAAAAAAATAAATAAAAAAATAAATAAAAAAAAATCATTTTCATAAATAAAGGAATCTAGTCATCCGCACACTACTTTACGTAGATCTAGAACCCTCGGGTGCGATTGACGGCATCGCGGACGGTGATAATATTCGCCTACGCTTGAGCGCCTAATGTCAAACCTATCCCCCTAGCGTGTTATAGGTGGCGCCACACTTAAAGCTTACCCAACGGTTGGTTTTGACACACCATTTTCAAATACACTAAAATGAATTGTTTTAAAATTTATAATAGGCTTTCGTACCTGTAAGTACCCAAATCTGGCTCATGCCTTCCGGTTAAGTTTCCGGCAATTCCCTGACTTTCCTAAAGTCCGAGAGCAATTCGGGAACTGTTCCGAACCTTCTGAGGGGTGAAAGGATTACTTGGAATTAAAAAACACGTTTTCCTTTTATGTGAAAAACCCTTCTAGAATGCCACCTTGCATGATTCTAGAAAGATGCTGAGTCACAAGGGATAATGCCGCACGGCTGCATTAGGAGAGAACTCCTAGCCGCACGGCTTCATTAGCTCTTTCCAGACTACCTATAAATAGAGGCCTCCTCTACCCATTTTGTAAGACAAGATTTCCAGCACAAAAACTCTCCCAAATATTACTACGAAAATTCAGGAAGCTGAAGAGTGCCAAGAGCTACCTCCCTCCTCCTTGAAGCCTCCAAAAGTTGGTCCCTTCCCTAGGTGAACTCCAAAGAAGAAGAGGTCACCACCATTGGTAACCTCTCACCCCCTTATCTTGCATTATGCTTGTATATATGTGATACATTTGCTCCTTGCTTTGCATATCATTATATATTTGCTTGGGACTTGGTATATTATTGTTAAAGATCATATCTTTGAACATGTAAATCATATCCCCCTCCCTTTGCATCCTTTGCATGAAAATAGCATCTTTTGTTCATAAAAATATAATCTTTGCATTAAAGGTGCATCCTTTGCCCCTAAAAATCTCCTTTTTACATAAAAGTTGCATCATTTGCATTTAAAAATGCTTTCTTTACATTAAAGATGCATCATTTGCGCCTAGAACCCATTTCATACATAAAAATGCATCCTTTGCATTAAAAATCATCTCTTTGCTTCAAAGTAGCATCCTTTGCTTTCAAAATGACATCTTTATGCATCCTTTGCATATAAAATGCTATTTTTCCACATAAAAATGCATCATTTGCATTAAAAATTGTTTCTTTACATAAAAAGCATCATTTGCACCCAAAAATGTCATCTTTTCATTAAAATGTCATTTTTATGCATTCCCTAGTCCCCATTGGTATCCTTTGGAACGGATCGATGTAAAGATTCTATCTTTACATCGTTTCTTCCGTTAAAGGTGCCACAATCTCTTTAGAAAGGGATAAACCTTGAACCCTATATCTCCGATTATCACTTGAGACGAGTATAGTAGTCCCTACACAAGCTCAATCGTCTCAAGGTATAGGATTGATGGGCTAAGGATACTCCTTTCTAAAGAACCTCATTTTGGACTATAAAAGAGAGTCCTTCTCTCGATCACGCAAGACCCAAGGTCAAATAGCGATGATCACAAGTCCAAGATGAGGACGGGATCAAAGTCTCGAACACATAAAAATCCAAGGAATCCTGAGAGATAACCAACTAAATGGTTTATACGTCCGGAAGACAACTTAGAACATTTCCCCCCCTCTTTTCAACACATGCACACAAGAAAGCACGCAAGCAAGCACGAAAAATGGAATCTTGGGAGACTTGCTACGGCAAGGCCCCTTGGGTGAACGACGATCCGTTCTTCCCAAGGGGTAACTTAACCTCCGAACCCTAAATCCTTTTTTTCAAAGTTTTGAGGAAATCAAAATGGCGTGGCGACTCCGTTTTTCAAATTAAATCGGATGTTTTCAAACTCGAGTGAATCCAAACTAAAAACACAAAAAATAGAATTTGGGCACACATTCACAGTTTGGCGACTCCGCTGGGGATATCCCAAAGGAGAAAAGCTTTTATTTTCAAAATAAAAACGATACTCGGTATATAGGTGAAAACCACTAACCTTCCGTATCGCTTCCTAACCCGGGCTTGGGATAAAAGGTGGTCTAACAATCCCACGTACCGGTATCCCCTTTCGAAAAAAAATAAAAGAAAGTTTTTTCCTTTGAGCGGGTTAGCCTCCCGTCGCGGATTCCATTTATCATGCTTACTTTCTTTCTTTGCATTACATTGCATCTTGCATCTTGGGAATTGTGCATACTCTGAAAACTGAACAGGAAGCCTGCTGAAAGGTGCCTAAAATATTCGGGGAACAACCTGAAACTGCAAAGGAGTGGAACCTAAAAAATTGATCCATGCAGCCCTACGGCTTAATCCGCCTTGGATTCCAGCCGGGCGGCCTCATTGGCAATTCCACCAGGACAAAATTGAGGTTAATCTGACAGCCTTGGCAGCTTGGGGCTATTCAGTTCCAAGACTGATCGGGGCTCCCATAAAATTTATGTGCCTTATCTGTTGCATTTTTCCCCGTCCCGAAAAATCATTCCTTTTAAAACACATTCTGAAAATTTATGTTTTAACTCAAAAAGGAACATTTTTTAGGAGGCCGCACACTACGCGCACCTTATATATCCTGTACACTTTGCACGCACGTCCCTTTAAACCCGAGGTGGTTTTTCAGTTGCGATCCACGGATAGCCTTACGATGCTCCGGCGCGCACGGAATCACCCCAAACTCTCCATGGCGGCCCGGTGTCGACCAATGCACAGTTCGTGTCACACGTTTCAAAAAACCGTGACTTTTGGTTGGTTTTTGGTCTAGTCCGTGTCATATAGCCCAGTTGCATATCCCCGTAAAGGTCAAGCCTTAGTCCATAACGGAAGTCAAGATCTTTCGCGCAAGCGGAGCTCTGCCAAAATTCCGACAAAGGAAAGATTGGCAAGATCTTGACTCCGGCATTGACTTTGACCTTGACCCACACGAAATACGTAAGAGTCGAGACCGAGTCTATGCCAAAAATCCAAAGATCTTCCGCGCAAGCGGAGCTCTGCCAAAATTCCGACGAGGAAAAATTGGCAAGATCTTGACCTGGCATTGACTTCGATTTTGACTCACGCACCGCGTTTGCAACGAAGTTCAATGTGACACTGTGTCATCCGGCTTTTGCCGCCCGAACCATGCCTATTATCTTCTCGGACATTACCGAAAAGTCAAAATGTCATTCGCGCAAGCAAAACTCTGCCGAAATTCCGTTAAGGCTGAAAGACGAGACTTTCCCGGTATTGCCTTGACTATAATCCGCATCGCTCGTGCGTTAAAAGTTCCTATGACCCGCTAGACCCGTTAGGAGCGTTCTTTTCTCTCGGTCGGTGGGATCCGCGTGCTCTATAGGACCCTCGCCCGGGGTTGTCCACCCTGGGAGGTCGAAATACAGGTGGAATACGAGGGGCTTATAGACGTAGTGACGGAACCCACTGATCCAGGATCTAGAGTAGTTGCGAAAAAGAAGGGCAGAACCCCTTTTCCAACCAAATAGAAATTAATAAAAGACATTGTTTTAAGTAAACTGGAAGATTCTTAATTTGCATATTGCTTGAGCCTCCAGCCTAAACACCTATCCCGAGTCTAAACCTCTCCTATCCCTTTCCCGCAGCGAGAAAGAAGTGGGTGAGAACACCGGTACAGCAGTTTGTCAGCACAGAGGTCTCAAATAACCCGTCAAGTCTCAGCTTTCCAGTGTCAAAATGGCCAATGTGGTAATCAACAATGGTAATGACCAAGTAGTCGGAGAAGCCATCCCAGTTCAACCCAGACCCCATATCTGGTATGATGTGTGCGATTGTGAAGACTGTCTAGAATATGAGTATCAAGAATGGATTAATGAGGATGCTCCTTCAAGAAAGAAGAAGAAGAGGAAGTCCATGCAACAGAAATTAAAGGAAAGGTACGAAGCCGGAGACAAGAGCATGGGAACTTTAGGGGAGCCTTCGGGCAAGTTTGACTACTACGTCAGTTATGCCAAGGAGCCTACCAAGGAACCCGTCATTTGAAACACAGTCCAGCCTAAAACCCCTGAGGTTAGTGACCCTCTTGAGGCAGAAAGTTATGAATTTGTTGCCATCGTGAAGTTCATTGAGAAGCTAGCAGATTTAGAAGCAGAATACAGAAAGCCTATAGAATACGTGGCCAATCAAGGAAGGATCAAAGTCTCTCCTGAAGAAGACTTCATCAGCGTTATTCAGGCCAACCCTCCTATTGGCTACACTGACAAGGTCGTGATATCGAAGATTGGTAAAGAGAAGATGACTTATCAGCAGTGTATTGACAAGATGAGCCAGACCCTCCAGTCAATGAGTCCAGTTGTCACAGATGAGCTCGCCGAGAGATTGCATCAGGCTACTCTAGCTCCTCTCACCATCTTTCCACGGTACAGGCCTATCAATGATTTCCGACAAGTTTTCGATCAGTTCGAAGTTTCCAACTTTCTGAAGAACGCTGACAAGACTGCTACTCCCCAGGGCAAAAGCAGGAAAGAGTAAACCCCAGTCCAACCCGCGTCAAACACTTCGAGTCAATAAGTAGTGTAGGGTCCAGAGTCAGTAGGGTCAAGAGTCAGTTGAGCCAGGAATCTTTGAATTCAAGTCCTCCGAGTCATCCAAAGGCCTCACGCCTGAGGATTATGAATAGGTAACCAATGTCATCTTTCCTCTTGCTTTGAATGAAATGACAGATCTTTCTGAGTATCCTCTTATTGCCAACTTAACAAATGATAAATTAACTCAAAACTTAACAACAGTTAATAATGAATCATTTGAACAAGATGTAAACACACTAAACAAACAATACATTAAAGAAATCTTTAAGTTGGTTACAGACAAAGAGGAAAACCGGGCCCAAGCTGCCGAGAAGGTTTTGACAAGTGTTAACTTGGGTACTGTCGAGGAACCTAAAGAGACACAGATTGGAAACTTCTTCCAGGTGGTTAAACGGGACAGACTGGTTAAGCTACTCAGAGAATACATGGACGTCTTTGCATGGTCATACAAGGATATGCCGGGGCTAGACAGTTCGATAGTAGAGCACAGAATCCCTCTAGCACCAGATGCTAAGCCGTTGAAATGTAAATTGAGAAAGATCAAGCCAGAATGGTCTCTACAGGTCAAAGAAGAAATTGAGAAGCTACTGCGGGTAGGATTCATCAGAGTCATCGAATATCCGACATGGTTGTCCAACATTGTGACCGTAACCAAGGCCAATGGGAAGGTACGCTGCTGTGTAGATTTCCGAGATCTGAACAAAGCCAGTCCCAAAGACGATTACCCCTTGCCAAACATAGACATCCTGGTGGACTCCACTGCCAACTACGAAGTCAAATCCTTCGTTGATGGCTTTGCAGGCTACAACCGGATCAAAATGGCCGAGGAAGACCAAGAAAAGACAGCCTTCACCACACCGTGGGGAACTTACTGCTATACCGTGATGCCATTTGGGCTCAAGAATGCCGGGGCTACTTATCAAAGGGCAGAGACCGCGCTTTTTCATGACATGATCCACAAGGAGATTGAGGTCTACGTTGACGACATGATAATCCACTCCAAAGGCGAGGATGGGCAGCATTTTGTTGACCTGCGAAAGTTCTTCGAGAGGCTGAGACAACATTTCATGAGACTAAACCCTGCTAAATGCACCTTCGGAGTGACAAGGGGAAAAGTGCTCGGGTATATGGTCACGGAGTGAGGTATCGAAGTCGACCCCCGAAAGATCAAAGCCATTATGGACATGAGGCCACCTCGAACCCGCATGTAAGTCAAAAGCTTTATGGGCAAACCGCAAAGATATCAGCCGCTTCGTCAACCAGTTGACCACTATGTGCGAGCCCATCTTCAAGCTCATGAAGAAGAATGTAGACACGGAATGGACCGAGGAATGCCAGGATGTCTTTGAACAAATCAAGGCGTACTTAGTACATCCTCCGGTGCTATGCCCCCCATATAGATAGAAACCTCTTCTGCTCTATCTCACTGTCACTGATACGGCAGTTGGGGCTATGCTTGCTCAGGAGAAGAAAGACTCTCGGGTAGAGAATGCCATTTACTTTGTCAGCCGGAAGCTACAGGGGAGTGAGCTCAATTACTCAGCATGTGAAAAGACTTGTGCAGGACTGGTCTGGGTAGTCGGTAAGCTGAAGCACTACATGCAAGCCCACCCAGTGAACTTGGTCTCGAAAATGGACCCCATCAAGTACATATTTGATAAACCTTCCCTCTCGATGCGTCTAGCAAAGTGGTCCTTCTTCTTAGCTGAGTATGACATCAACTATGTGACGAGAAAGGCCATCAAGGGTCAAGCATTGTCAGACCATCTGGCAAATTTCCCCAGTAATGAGGACCGCGGGCCTGAACCCCAATTCCCAGATGAAGGGATCTTTGTAGTCGAGCCTGAAAGCCGATGGCAGCTTTTCTTTGACGGGGCTGCTAACAAGAGAGGAAATGGCGTAGGGATGCTACTGGTCGACCCGAAGGATGAGCACACGCCAATTGCCATCAAGTTAAACTTCCCTGCCACGAACAATGTTGCCGAGTACGAAGCTTGCATTGCTGGTTTAGAGGCTGCTTTAGAAAGAAATTTCAAGGAGCTTGAAGTTTATGGAGACTCAGCCTTGATCATCAACCAGGTCTCCGACAAGTGGAAGACTGTAGACCCTAATCTTCAGCGGTATCATGCCTATATGGAGGAGTTGACTGAGCAGTTCAGAGAAGTGACCTTCCATTACCTGCCAAGGGAAAAGAACATATTCGCAGACGCCCTAGATACTCTAGCCTCACTGGTAGAGATCCCCGAGGGAAAAGCCATAAAACCCTTCAGAGTGGGTAGAAGAGAAGCCCCCCGGCTTTCTGTTGTGAAGTAGACTTGGGACCTGAGCCTATCAAGGAACCGTGGTATAATCAAATTTACCAGTTCCTCAAAGATGGAGAGTCAGCTTTCAGAGATGAAGAGGGTAGACCGAAAGAAGGCATCAAAGCCAAAAGCTTGCAAGCCCTGAAAAGGTTGGCCTCCCATTATGTCATTTTAGGAGGCGACCTGTACAAGAAGCGGTACCAGGGACCACTCCTCCTGTGTGTCACCTAAGAAAGGGCCAGAGAGTTGATGGCCGAAGTCCACAATGGTCCCTGCGGTCCTCATATGAATGCTAGAGCCCTGATGCAAGTGATCCTCAGAATGGGTTACTACTGGATTTCAATGGAGACAGACTGTGTCCAGCATGTCCGAGCATGCGACAAATGCCAACGGTTTGCCAACCTCAACCATCTCCCGTCTCATGACCTGTACTGCATGACGACTCCTTGGCCGTTTGCAACTTGGGGTATTGACGTGATAGGGAAGATAGCGCCGGCAGGAAGCAATGGGCATGAATTCGTGTTAGTAGCAGTCGACTACTTCACCAAGTGGGTAGAGGCCAAGTCCTACAAGATCCTCACTTCCAGAAAAGTGGCCCAATTCATCAAGGAAAACATAATGTGTAGATACGAGGCGAATGGCCAGAGCATTTGACAAAAAGGTCAAGGCCAGGGACATCAAGGAGGGTGACTTAGTATTGAAAGTGAAGCCCCCTACCAGAGACAATCCCCTGGGAAAATGGGAACCCGTTTGGATCGGCCCGTATGTGGTGCAGAAGATACTATCGGGAGGAGCCATGAAGCTTGCAGACCTGGATGGCAATCCCTTTGTCCACCCAGTCAACGGCGATAAGCTCCGAAGGTACTATGTCTAAAAAATAAAAAAATAATAATAATAATAAAAAAAAAAAAAAAAAGAAAAAAAAAGAAAAAAAATCTTAGTGCAAAAAGAGTAATACCCAGCTAGGCTGAAAAATCCAAAAAAGGGCGGTCTGGGCAAAAAACAGGGTTGCACATAAAAAAAAAAAAAGAAAAAAGAAGAAAAAATCCTAGTGCAAAAAGAGTAATGCCCACTAGGCCGAAAACCCAAAAAGGGCGGTCTAGGCAAAAACAGTGCCGCACGGAAAAAAATAAAAAAAAAGAAAAGAAAAAGGCCAAAAGACCTAAACCTAATCCCGATAGTTCACCAGAATGAACTACGAAGACCTGAGCCCCTTAGTCTTTCTTGTAAAAGGGGAACGTAGGCAGCCATATATGGTTCGGTCTAAACAATAAACAATAAAAAAAGGGGCGATCAAGTTTTCATGAAATGCGTCCTAAACAATAAATAATAAAGGGCAATCAAGTTTTCATAAAACGGGTCCTGAGCAATCAATAAGACATCTGAAATTTCCATGAAATTGTGTCTTGATTAATTTCTAAGATAATATCTCTTGTTCTTTACAAGTTAAAAACTTCTTGATGAGTTCAAGCGCGGTTTACTCTTGACTCTGCTAACCTGCTACAAAGATCTAAAATACAATAAAATGCCTAATAAACTACTGTGTTTGCAAAATGGCAATAAGGGAATCCTAAGAAAAGATCTATCAGACGTCATTCACTGAGTCTTCTTGGTCTTCTTCCCTTTACCTCGACCCCGTCGAGTTTTCTTTCTCTTCTTCTCTATGATGTCGGTCTCCCTCATCCCGATCTCCGGTATCCTCACTGGAGCCTCCATCAAACCTGTGTCAATAAGTGCCCTCTCAATACGGGCACGAGTCCGCACTTCCTCCCTCTGAGCCTCAGTCAAGGGAGCGACTTCAGATAGTCTCTTGTATCGAGCCTCCATATCTCTGATAAGGTCACCCGACTGGTTATGGCGACTCGCCTTAGCCTCAGTCTCCCTCAGAGTCCTACTCGAGTCGCAGTCAGCCCCCAATAAAGCCTGACGTCTCTCTCTCAATATGACCTGAGTCACTCCCATCTCCCTCTCATACCAGTCTAAGTATGTCGTGGTCAAGATGGTACTCTTCTTGCTTTTGAGAATGGCCCTGGGTGGGAAAGCAGTATATGTCCAAGCCCTCGAGAAGAATGAGAAGCTGGTTGGATCCCTCATGTCTAAGGACACCACCTCCATGGTACGAATGTCCTCCCAATCATCCAACGGCTCCTGTAAGGCCCCGAACTACCTGGATACCAAGCAGGGTATGTAGAAGGATGACCAACAAAACCCTGGAACCCTCACCACATAGGACTCCTGAAATGTCCTCCTGGTCTGCAACCTCCAGTGAGGTACCCACCAGCGAATATCCGAAGTGGATAACCTAGCCATCATCAGCTCCCAGTCACCCTGGTCCTGCTGCCTAGGCAAACCCCTCCGAGAAATCACCCAAGGGCACTGAGTCGGCAAAGCCCCTGGCAAAGCCCCAAGCCTCTCCTGCAGCCATAAAGTCAACACGGCCAGACTCCTAGACCTCATGAAACGGTCTCCTCTAGCGATCCTGTCAATGCCATGCAGGGTCTCACCCAAAACCAATGGGACAATGTCTTTCCCAGCCCTGCAATCCCTGACCATGTCCAAGAGGCCACCATGACAGATCCCCACGGACTCAGCAGTGAACAGAGACGAGAATATGCAGAGGATAAAGGCATCCATAACCACCGTGGTCGTATCCATATTCGGAGACCCAAACCTGCCCGGGATATCAGAAAGGTCAATCCTGTCTGGAGCTATCATCATCCCCTCAGCCTCTACCAAAGATATGTGCAGAAAAGATGCCAACTTTGCCGCCACCGGCACATCTTCGATCAGAGGAATCGATATAGCCTCAATTTCTGGACCCCCAATCAAGTCTCGGAAGTCTTCATAGGTTGGAACAATCTCATTGTAAGAAAAGCAGTAAACGTGTCTACGGACGTCCCAAAACCTTGCTGCTGCTCTCAAAAGGTCCCAATCGGGCGGGAGATCCTTCAAATGCCATAAAGATTTGATCTTGAAGGTAGTATCGAACAGCCCCTTGTGAGATTGAAAGTTATATCTCACCCAAGATTGAAGATCGGACAGAAAAATGGTCTCTTTTCCCCTTTTGCAATCTAACTGGTTTCTCCATTGCAAGATGATCAAAGTTGATGTCTTTAGGTCAAATATGTGCTCTGGGAACAGTTGGGACAAGTCTAGAGTGAAAATGAAATGAAATGGCCAAGCCTTGTTTTTATTTTGAAAAAGACCAGTCCAGACAGAACTGTTAGCCGCACGGCCTCATTTGCTCCTAGGACCAGACTGCACGGCTTCATTTGCCATCTACAGAAAAGAATCTGCAGCAACCCAAGTTGCTGCCCAAAGGGAGTTTTCACCCCACTTTTCCAACAAAAACCTGTACAAAAACATGTCCAGACACCAACCATGCAGTTACGTGTCATCACAAATTATTTCAGCCCAGTTTCAGCCTCAATTCCAAGCAAAAAAACTGCCCCGAGGCTCAAGTAATATGCAAATTCATAAAGCATAAATTATAAAAGCAAATAAAATAGTAATACATTGTTTTCGCCCCATCGACGTCCAAATAAAGCAAAAAAAATAAATAAACAAAAAGTGCATAAAATTGTTCATTGTTTGTTTCCTTCCCAGATCAACCCTAAGAATCCTAAACCTCCAAATTCCTAGTCTCCATCCCCAGCCCCTTAGGCTGGAGGTCAAACCCAGCCAAAGCTCTAAACTCCTCTGCCGTGATATGGTCCCTCCAAGTCACAGGCCTCCCGGTGAACTGTAAGCCAGTGATAGCAGTAAAGTCTGTGGGCGTCACTGTAAGCTCCCCCCAGCTAAGGTAAAAGCTGTGGGTGGTGTCCCACCAGAACTCCGAGAGGGCCTGGGTCAAGCCCTTGCTCTTCGAGATCACATGAATGCCTCTGCCGATAGCCTCAACAAACAAATCAAGGCCGGTAGCCCTCACTAGCTGCTTGGGGTTCACCCCATCCTTCTCAAAATCAGGCATCCTCTCCCATAGCCTCACGACAATCTCAGAAGGTTCCCTAGATTTGCTCTCCTGTAGGAGAGCGCAACAGAAAACGTGTCAGTCCTTCATCTCATTTCAAAAGCATGCATATATTCAAAAGTGCACATATTTTTCAAAGAAAAGCATTCATAAAAGATTTCTAGAATCCTTTGCCTAGAAAACGTGCCTTTCATCACTTGAAACGCATCATGTCAAGCACATTGCTCTCCTAAGCACAAATTCAGATTTTCAAAATTATTTGCACATAAGCATTAATTTTTCAAAAAATGGCATGCATGAATCCTTTTCATCGTCCAAAATCCCGTTTTCTCATCCATAATCAAAAATTGACCTAGTTTTAGCACAAGCGAGGACTCCGTCACATTTTAGACAAATATTTTTCTTACTTTATTTTCGAAAAAATGGGTCATTCTCATTATTTTTTCAAATAAATTGCACATGCATGCTCGTTCATCTTCTTAGCCTCATAGGTTAATCATCAAGATTCCAAAATCATCATCAAAAATCCTAGGAAAATTTGAGAAATTCCTAAAACTCGGGTCAAGCCCTAAAATCAATCGAAATTCAATCAAAATCTACGGAATCGAGCAAATCAAGAATGTTTACCCCAACCGATTGAGGTTTCATCGACTTATGCTCCCTCTTGCCCGGATAAAGCTTGGAAGGAGGCGTATTGAAATCATACTTCCTCTCCGTTCGGACAAGTTCCTTCCTCCTCCTTCGAGCGGCCTTGGAGATGCTCCTTCGTGCTTGCCTAGGCATCGGATTTCCCTCCGGATCCATCCTAAATCAAAAGAAGCAAAGGATTGAAGGATTTTCAAAATTCTTTCTCTCCTCTCTCTCTCTTTTCTCGGCAGTAAAGGGCGGCAATGATGCCCAATGCCCGTTCAAATCTGATTTTAAATAATCTGGAAAAAACAGACTTCTAGCCGTGCGGCCTCTTTTCCCCCCGTCTCATGTCGGGCGGCTTCTTTTGCTCTGAGCAGAAATTACATCTTTACCCCCTGGACTTTCCACTTGGGCATATAACTCCCGTTATTTCTTAACTAGAGTAACGCTGTTATCTCCTAGAAGAATCAATTTCTCTCCCCAGTCGCCTCCGTTACTTCCGTTATAACGAAATAACGCTAGATGACAACCTCCGAATTGTCGAAGTTCAAACTTTAGCTACCTCTATCTCACAGATTGAGAAGTACGCTCAAGTTCATCAAACTTTAGCTACCTCTATCTCACAGATTGAGAAGTACGCTCAAGTTCACCAAACTTAAGCATCACAGATTGAGAAGTACGCTCAAGTTCTCCAAACTTAAGCTACCTCTATCACAGATTGAGAAGTACGCTCAAGTTCTCCAAACTTAAGCTACCTCTATCACAGATTGAGAAGTACGCTCAAGTTCTTCAAACTTTAGCTACCTCTATCACAGATTGAGAAGTACGCTCAAGTTCTCCAAACTTTAGCTACCTCTATCACAGATTGAGAAGTACGCTCAAGTTCTCCAAACTTTAGCTACCTCTATCACAGATTGAGAAGTACGCTCAAGTTTTCCTAACTTCAGCTACCTCTATCTACTCGATAGTGATGTAAGCTCTAGTTTCCTCAGGTGACAACCTCCATTAATTGTCAATCAGGTGACAACCTCCACTAATTGTCAAAACCTCAAGGATCCTAGACATTGTTCCTAACTATCTAGTGATGCTTGAACTACGATCAAGGCTTGATTCCTCCGAGATACGTAGGTAGCCTTTCATAAAAGGTCCAGCCATTAGACCGCAGTGGTCACCCTCTTCCATCATCGCTCCTCAGTGGTGAGGCAACCTTTCATAAAGGTCCAGCCATCCGACCACTTTGGTCGCCCCTTTGTCATTCATCACTCTTCAGTGGTGAAGTAGCCCCTCGTAGAGGTCCAGATATCCGACCACATCGGTCACTTCTAGCATATCTCCAGTAGGATCAGTCGCTTGACCTCCCAGGTCACTTTCCCTTCTATTTCCCCAGCAAGAGACCAGTTTCTCTTCGCCTTTCCTCAGCGGATCTTATTCTGAAATACGGCCTGGCTTGATTCCTACGGGATACGTAGGTAGCCTACTTTAGGTTCAGCCAATTTGTCACATATGACACCCCCTATCCCTAGTGGATTTCGAACTACGATTATGGCTTGATTCCCACTCGGGATACGTAGGTAGCCTTTCAAAGGTTCAGCCACTCGACCACTTTGGTCACCCAATCCGTCCCGGCATTCGCCAGATCGGATCCTTTTGTATAGACAACCCCACTCGCCCTGCAAGTGACGTTGACGAGGGGCTTCTGTAAGTACCCAAATCTGGCTCATGCCTTCCGGTTAAGTTTCCCGGCAATTCCCCGGACTTTCCTAAAGTCCGAGAGCAATTCGGGAACTGTTCCGAACCTTTCGAGGGGTGAAAGGATTACTTGGAATTAAAAAACACGTTTTCCTTTTATGTGAAAAACCCTTCTAGAATGCCACCTTCCATGATTCTAGAAAGATGCTGAGTCACAAGGGATAATGCCGCACGGCTGCATTAGGAGAGAACTCCTAGCCGCACGGCTTCATTAGCTCTTTCAGATTTTATAAATAGAGGCCTCCTCTACCCATTTTGTAAGACAAGATTTCCAGCACAAAAACTCTCCCAAATATTACTACGAAAATTCAGGAAGCTGAAGAGTGCCAAGAGCTACCTCCCTCCTCCTTGAAGCCTCCAAAAGTTGGTCCCTTCCCTAGGTGAACTCCAAAAAAGAAGAGGTCACCACCATTGGTAACCTCTCACCCCCTTATCTTGCATTATGCTTGTATATATGTGATACATTTGCTCCTTGCTTTGCATATCATTATATATTTGCTTGGGACTTGGTATATTATTGTTAAAGATCATATCTTTGAACATGTAAATCATATCCCCCTCCCTTTGCATCCTTTGCATGAAAACAGCATCTTTTGCTCATAAAAATGTAATCTTTGCATTAAAGGTGCATCCTTTGCCCCTAAAAATCTCCTTTTTACATAAAAGTTGCATCCTTCGCATTTAAATATGATTTCTTTACATTAAAGATGCATCCTTTGCACCTAGAACCCATTTCATACATAAAAATGCATCCTTTGCATTAAAAATCATCTCTTTGCTTCAAAGTAGCATCCTTTGCTTTCAAAATGACATCTTTATGCATCCTTTGCATATAAAATGCTATTTTTCCACATAAAAATGCATCCTTTGCATTAAAAATTGTTTCTTTACATAAAAAGCATCCTTTGCAAACAAATAGCATCCTTTGCACTCAAAAATGTCATCTTTTCATTAAAATGTCATTTTTATGCATTCCCCTAGTCTCCATTGGTATCCTTTGGAACGGACCGATGTAAAGATCATATCTTTACATCGTTTCTTCCGTTAAAGGTGCCACAATCTCTTTAGAAAGGGATAAACCTTGAACCCTATATCTCCGATTATCACTTGAGACGAGTATAGTAGTTCCTACACAAGCTCAATCGTCTCAAGGTGTAGGATTGATAGGCTAAGGATACTCCTTTCTAAAGAACCTCATTTTGGACTATAAAAGAGATTTCTTCTCTCGATCACGCAAGACCCAAGGTCAAATAGCGATGATCACAAGTCCAAGATGAGGACGGGATCAAAGTCCCGAACACATAAAAATCCAAGGAATCCCAAGCGATAACCAGCTAAATGGTTTATACGTCTGGAAGACAACTTAGAACATTCCCCCCCCTCTTTTCAACACATGCACACAAGAAAGCACGCAAGCAAGCACGAAAAATGGAATCTTGGGAGACTTGCTACGGCAAGGCACCTTGGGTGAACGACGATCCGTTCTTCCCAAGGGGTAACTTAACCTCCGAACCCTAAATCCTTTTTTTCAAAGTTTTGAGGAAATCAAAATGGCGTGGCGACTCCGTTTTTCAAATTAAACCGGATGTTTTCAAACTCGAGTGAATCCAAACTAAAAACACAAAAAATAGAATTTGGGCACACATTCACAGTACCTACCCTAAAACCTAGCACGTGTGGGCATGTTGCCATTGCAACATGGTTTCACGAAAGGACATGTCGTTCCCACGGCATGTTCTAACGAGAGATCATGTCGCTTTGTCAACGTGCACCGATGAGAGGTCATGCCGGGTTTTTCCTCGAATTTCTTCAGGAATACCCGTCATGCTGCCCAAATTTCTCCAGAAATTGGGATTGCTCGTTCGTCCCATAAATGCTTTGGTTTTATTTAGGTATTATTGCCTATTATTAATTTTTAATCAATACATTTGGTGTATTTTTGAATGATGTGTCCATAGGTTCCCCCGGGTTTTAGACTGCGTGAATAAAGGGTTAGCCTTTCCCAACCGTTCCTAGGATTTAAAAGACATCATTTCTACTTGAACATTAATAAGATGTTGCATGAGTCCATCTCTTTTCCCGTTCTTCCCTCTCCCATACCATTCTCAAGGTCCTTTCCTCTACCACCTTACCGAACCCTATCACCTATGCAGTCATGGCAAGTTAGGTGCGTACTCCGGTCCCCGACGCTCATTTGGTCCATATCCCCTAGGCGGAAGCAGCTTAAGTGTCCAAGCGGTTGTTTATCTGATTCAGAATCCTGGATGCCTGGTGCAGAGAATGTGTTGGATAGCCAGTCCGGAGGTTCAGTTGCTACGGGTCAGCCGGGTTCGAATGATTTGTCTATTGAAGAGTTGCAGGTTACCCTTGAAGCCGCTCTTGCTCGTGAGCGTGAGGCCCAGATGCTTGCTCAAATGGCCAACACTGTCAACAATCCCAGGGGCTCTCCCATACAAGGTTGAAGAAGTCGATCAGTCCTCGTAGGATCTAGAATGTTCCCTTTGTGGACATGAGTTTGTCGAGTCCAAGTTGGACCAGTTTTTGCTTTGCAATAATAAAAATCTTTGGTTCTCTTCTTGCTAGACTCGAGACATCACTTGCACACCACATTACACTTGATTGAAATGGTTTTATCCTAGATGATCACTTGTGCTGCTCAATCGCTAATGCTTTGAAATGATTAATATTTAAATTAATCGGAGTGAGAAAATCAATTGATATCTTTCCCAAATTGGGGCTTGCCAACTCCCCATCTTGCATCTCATATGCTCACACCTCTTTCATCATCCTCGTCGTTTCGTTGCTCGATGAATTTGCATGGATCTTCCTCAAAGTAAGCTTAACCAAGCAATGAAGACTTAATCTCGTTTAGATCATCCGGTAGAGATTGCGGTTGAAGCCTTTCACCCTAGGGAAGCCATTACCTCACCCTCACCAAACAATACCCTTTCATTTCAAGATCGGCATGTTTTGAAACCCTGTTTAGCCATCGTCTTTGCTCCTTGCCGAGAGAAGTCCAAGCAATGCCAAGAAGTTAACTTCGAGAATCGGCGGTGCACAAAGTACTCAAGTACTGAAGGAAGGACAAAGATAATCCTCAACTCCTCAAGAGGCCTTCCAAGTTATCAAAAGAAGGATGTTAAATCCTCCCAATCCAGCAAGAATTCTCAAGAGGCTTTCCAAAAGAAGGATGTTAAATCCTCACAATTCAGCAAAGTCCCCGACTTCTCAAGAAGCTCTCCAATGTTCAAAAGGAGCCCGAATTCTCGCAAGATTCGCAAAAAGTTCTCGATAGCTTGTACTTTCTCTCACCATTATCTTAATCAATCCCAAGCCATCCTCTCGATTTTAGAGGGTATTCCCATTTCCTTAAACAATCCCGAACCATCCTCTCGATTTTAGAGGATATTCCCATTACCCAAATAATCCCAAACCATCCTCTCGCTTTTAGAGGATATTCCCATTACCATTACCCTTGCCTTTGGCCAAAGTCAAAATTTGACCTCTCATTCTTAGAGGCAATCAATCTTCCTCGCCGTAGATTTCCCAAACACATCCCTAAAAAGCCAACCTCTCATCTTTAGAGGTCCAGTCAGCAAAAAAGGCCTAGCCGACCTCTCATCTCAAGAGGTCATGATGCAATCAATTTTCCAAATCACCCGATGGCCGATCGAAGCCCGGAAACCCAGCTACAGTCCCTACCGGATAGCAGTTTCATTCTAATATCTTCGAGATCTAAATCAGATTAATGCTTTGTTGCTTGCTTAAGTTGGAATCTAATTCATCTCGGTTCAATGTCATCAATCTAAGATTGTGCAGATTCAATCCATTCATTTGGCGTTTCATGTGAGCATATTTCATTTTTCCTCCGCAAATACTTCCCGTGAATGCCTCACTGGGGCTTCGCAGCCGTGTCCCTCATTGGCACTCCAAGGAGACATGTTCCTCAATGCTTTGATTCTCAGAAAATCCTCAAAGGTCCTCAAAATCTCGAAATTTCACATTCCTTCTCTTCAATCGGGATAAGCCCGAACTACGGCGACCTGAGCTCCTCGTCAGGAGGGGAACGTAGGCAACCATAATTGGTCCGGTCGAAATCACAAACAGATCTCAGAAAATCCGGTCTCATCAAGGACCGTTCCTATACACTTCCCATCCTTCCGAGCTTGATTCTCGATATCAGTTGGTTTTCTCCTCGTGATTAATCATAATATTTGTTCATATCAGGATTAGTGGTTGAATAATCCGAACATCAATAAAGGATTTCTAGCAGCCTTGTGATCATCACGAATAAGACAAGTTTTCGAGTGTCTCGACAAGTCTTCTTTTCTGCATTCTAGGAATATAGAGCCAGACACTGTTTTTGATCAACAGGGGCTTCCATACACTTTTACACACCTTTTCGTGCTTATACTCTCTCAAAAGAGTTGAATCTAAAGCGAGTGTGTCATACACAAATTCGGGATTCATTTCCCACTTTTCGAAAGATGTGCCCCTACACGTATATATATTTCCGAGTCTATGACTGATTGACTAAGGTCTGAAAAGTTGGGTGCCTCCTTGGCCGCGTGATGATTCTGCCTGTAATGGGACTGCATTGGATCTCTATCAAGCTGGGGCTTTGCCATGCTGTCGTCTCAAGCTCTCCTTACCAGATTCCCTCCGGGTTTGCTTTGCATTATCAACTGAGGCTTCGCCTAGTCATCTCTTCAAAGCTAGGGCATTCTCTGCACTTTCTCTGCTGCTTGCTGCCTCAGGCGCGCGATACACTTTGTTCTTATCAGCAACAATCAACCTGCTGCCATCTGTACTCTCAGGGTATGCCCCGACTTGCCTAGCTACGCCCTACTGTCGATCCTTCATGGGAGAGGGTTCGACCCATACATCATCATATACACATCCATTCCATCATAAATCAATCATAGCATAATGGCTACATACATATTCGCTTTTCAAAGCCTTGCAAAAATCCTCGCTCCATTTTCATCCCCAGTCGAGATGGACTCTTGCAATGAATTTAACAATGCTTAGAGCTAGTAATAACTAATTTCAATAAAATATAAAGTGCCTAGTAGTGTTGTGTTTTTCCCCTCACATGGTACAATAATCAAGTGATCATAATCTGATCGTGGGAATTGCTCCTCAAATCACAACCTGGACAAAGATTTCAAATCCTGCAGGTGGCATACTTTGCCTTTATCATCTTCATAGGTCTTGTCATCTTCAGACTTATCAGCGTCGTTTGAAAGAGCCCTAGCTGCCTCAGTCTCCAAGCAATGCTCGTCAAGCTCATCAGCCTCGTTGGCAAACCATCATCAAAGGTCCGTCTTGCAATGGAAAATGTTAATCAAAGTCTGTCTTGCAATGGAAAAACAGCAATATCTATCTTGCAATGGAAAATCATAATCAAAGTCCGTCTTGCAACGGTAAATTGTCAACAATGTCAGTCTCGCAACCTCAAATCATCAGCAGGGTCCGGCTTGCAACGGTAAATCAAAAATCAAGGGTCCGTCTTGCAACGGTAAATTGTCAACATCAAAGTTCGTGTTCTACTTGGCAAATGCTTCCAAAGCCAGCCAATCACTTCAAGTGATCTTCGTGTGCACGACCCTTGCAGGTAAGCACAACACATGTATGAAAGTATATCTCATTTCAACTGCAAATTATCTTGCCTTATGTTTGCTTTCTCGTAAAAGTCATTTCAAGTCTTGGAGTTCATCTCGCGGTACTTTTGAGTTAATCTCGATCCTCTTCAGGCTTGTTCCTATACCTTTTTAGGCTTGTTCCTATACCTCTTAGGCTTGTTCCTATACCTCTTAAGGCTTGTTCCTATATCTTTTTAGGCTTGTTCCTATATCTTTTTAGGCTTGTTCCTATACCTTTTAGGCTTGTTCCTATACCTTTTTAGGCTTGTTCCTATATCTTTTTAGGCTTGTTCCTATACCTTTTAAGGCTTGTTCCTATACCTCGTTAGGCTTGTTCTTATACCTCCTAAGGCTTGTTCCTATACCTCCTAAGGCTTGTTCCTATATCTCTTAAGGCTTGTTCCCATGTCTCTTTAGGCTTGTTCCTATATCTTTTTAAGCTCGTTCCTATATTTTCGAACTACGATTTGGCTTGATTCCCTTTTAGGGATATGTAGGAATCCTTTCTCAAAAGGTCCAGCCATCCGATCTCGTCAATCATTCTTTCTCATCTTTCGCTCGTCCGGATTGGGATCCTTCTTATCGACAACCTCACTTCTTCCATAAGTGACGTTGTCGAGGGGCTCTGTGAGTACCCCAATCCAACTCGCGACCCAATAAAAGTGCCTTTTACTCAATAAAAGTGCGCTTGGGAGCGTTTTGGTAAATTTTCGGTTCATTCCGAGACTTCCGGGAACTTTTATAAGTTTTTCGCTAAGGAAGGACCTAGAAAGAATTATACAGTTTGGACCTTTAAGGAATTACTCAAGGAAGGGTCCAGATTTCGCCACCTGGCAGTGTTTCTAGAAGGAAGGCGGTTATCCTGGTTGGGTCGTGCGACATAATAAACATTTCCAAGGCAATATTAAATAAAGGATTCTTCATTTGTCAAAAAGAGGCCTCTCAGTATTCTCTCTCTCACTATACACAAAGAAGAGCTCGCTCTCTCTCTCCTCTCTTTCTAAACGCAGTCTCACCATTTTCACTCTAATCGGTTCCTCGTTGAGCTCTCTCCTTCAACCCATTCGCCGGTGACAACCGTCTCCCCTTCTAAACCCAAATCAACCAGCGATACCCATCTTCTCTGACCCAAACTCACCACCATCCTCTGTTTCTCCACGCCAATCACAACCTTACCAGTCCCTCTACCTTCAACACCGACCTCCTTCCACCTCAACCTTCACCACTAAATCCTCTCCCTCCATAAACCGGTTCGCCGGTGCCCCAATCCCTCTCTCAATCGCTCCCCTGTTTCCAAAACAACGACCTAATTTCCTCCCTCAATCCTCACGGTTGAACTCTCCACACCCAAATACGTTTACACCAAACGGCACCTTGTTCCCAGATTCCTAAACCGTTCACCACCACCACTAATCCATCAACAATTGCCGGCTATAGCTACCAATGCCAACCCCTGTTCAGACCCTTTTGCGTGTTACACTCGTTCCAGGCCTTGAAGCTGAGCTCGAACTCTCCATTTACGAAGCTGATTTGAAGCTCTCTACACCTAACTGGGTGTAGAGATCGTGGATACTCCAAGGGTAATTCCTAATTCCTTCTCTCTCTCCTCGTTGATTCATGGATATTGCCGTGTTTGATATTGTTCTCAGTTGTTCATGGGTATTTGCCGTGATTGGTATTGTTCATCAGGTTCAGGCTAGAACCTGATTTATTTGAATGGTTTTGTTATAATATCATGTTGTTCCCAGCATAGTTTGATCTGTGAGCTTGGGCTTTGTTTGATATTGGTTGGTCTAGACACCAAATAGAGGATGAATCCGTCATATTCATTCTCTCTCACGTGTTTATCCACATCTAGGTGATGATATTGTCTCGTTGCAATTTGATATTTCCATCTTTGCAATTGTTAGTTCCTTTTTTGGTTAACCTCGTTGTTGCTATTGGTTTGTTTCCATTAATTCCATCTTTGTTAACCTCGATGTTGATATTGGCTTGTTCCATTAATTAATCTCGTTGTTGTCGTTAATTTCATTCTGTTTACCTCGTTGTTGATATTGGCTCGTTCCTGTAATCAAATCAGTTGTAAACCTCTGCATAGGGCATAGTATGTCCCGCGACACATCGGGCCAAGTGTGTCCTGTGTCACGCGACATACTAAGTCACACTGCAGATGGTCTGTTTTCATTTGTAATTCGTTTGCCTCGTTGTAATCGGGACGTGGCCCCCAAAATAAGTGGCTCACAAGTTGTATTCCTCGCAGTTTATCAATAAAGCATTAATATGCATTTTATACATATTTTGTCTCACACATTTGCACACACTTTGAATGGTTTTGAATGTTGAACATAGAAAGACTCGTCTACGGACGAGGCGATGTGGGTGAGCTCTATATTCTCTTCCCACATCGTAACCTGACCCCCGAACCCATTTTCTCTTTCAAAAAGGTTTTCAATATTTTCTTTAAAATGGTGTGGCGACTCCTAAAAATATTATTTTATTTATATTTTTCGGCGAGCGTTCATTCACCCATTTACATGTTTCTCAAAAGTAATTTTAGGTAAGGATTTTGTGAACAAGTCAGCGCAGTTGTCTTGACTCCTGATCTGCTGGATCATTATCTGCTTGAGCTCCTGTTGTTGATTGAAGAAAAAACTTTGGTGCTATGTGCTTGGTTTTGTCACCTTTTATAAAACCCATTTTCATTTGTTCAATGCATGTCGCATTATCCTCAAATATAACAGTAGGGTCTTCTGTGGTATCCAATCCACATGAATTTTGAACATGTCTAACCACGGCTCTAAGCCACGTGCACTCATGAATTGCTTCATGAAGTGCTAAAATATCAGCATGGTTCGAAGAGGTGGAAACCAAGGTCTGTTTCGTAGACCTCCAAGACACAGTTGTGTTACCCATAGTAAACACATATCCGCTTTGGGATCGAGCTTTATGCGGATCTGATAAGTAACTAGCATCTGCATATCCAATCAAACATGCTTTATTTATAGAACCATAGGGATAAAATAAACCCATGTCCATTGTCCCACGGAGATAACGAAATATCTCTTTTATGCCATTCCAATGGCGGCATGTTGGTTCAGAACTGAATCGAGCAAGTACATTAACTGAAAAAGAGATATCAGGTCTGGTGCATTGAGCTAAGTACAATAATGCGCCTATTGCACTTAGATATGGCACCTCTAGTGGAAACACCTCTTCACCCTCTTCCAGAGGGCGGAATGGATCCTTTGATTTATCTAATGACCTGACTACCATTGGTGTGGCCGATGGTTTTGCCTTATCCTCATTGAACCTTCTCAACATCTTCTACATGTAGTTCAACTGGTGGATCGTTATTCCATCTATACGGTGAACTATTTTCAGCCCAAGGCAAAAATTGGTCCTCCCAAGGTCTTTCATCTCGAATTCTATTTTTAGGAGCTGGGAAGTTTCCTTAACTTCTTCTGGAGTCCCTATCAAGTTCATGTCATCGACATATACATCAATGATAGCAAATCCAGTCCTTGTTCTTTTGATGAACACGCACGGACATATATCATTGTTCACATATCCCCTTCCGAGCAAGTACAGACTGAGACGGTTATACCACATTCTTCCGGATTGTTTTAAACCATACAATGAACGCCTCAGGCTAACAGAGAGCATGTTCTGTGGTCTAGAACTACTTGTATCGGGTATCGCAAGTCCTTCGGTGACTTTCATGTAAATACTTGTATCTAGATCCCCATAAAGATACGCTGTGGCCACATCCATAAACTGCATTATCAGTTTTTCAGACACCACTAAACTGACCAAATATCTGAATGTAATAACATCCATAACGGGAGAGTATTGTCTCATCAAAGTCAATCCCAAGTCTTTGAGAGAAGCCTTGTGCAACAAGGCGAGCTTTATATCGCATAATTTCATTTCTCTCATTCATTTTACTTGTAAATACCCATTTGTAACCCACATGTATAACTCCATGAGGATTAGGAACTACTGGTCCAAACACTCCTCTTTTCTTTAAGGAATCAAACTCAGCGTGGGTTGCTTTCTCCCATTTAGGCCAATCAACTCTTTGCTTGCACTCATTAACGGAGCGAGGTTCAATATCATCACTTGATATGATCTCAGTGGCTACCATATAAGCAAATACATCATTGATAATTCTTTCATCCCGATGCCATATCTCATTTATGCATGCATGACTAACTGATATTTCTCTATTCTAAAAAATGGATGTACATGTCGAGGCGTCCCCCGACTTCGGTTCCAAAACGAATCCATAATCTGGAACGATTTCATGACATGGATCGGATGATATCCCAATTTTACTATCGCTAACGGCAACTTTTATGTACTCACCCATTTTCGGGGATGCGAATCCTTGGATCCAACTGGTCTCCCTCTCTTCTGGGTAGGGGTATGTATTTAATTAGATGGGATCACTGACCTTCCTGTTAATGCTCCTTCTGGGAGATCTATCCTTGCAGGCATATTTGCAGCTGGTATATGAGATCTCGTCACTTTTGCTAGATCTGAGAATGTGCCTGGCATACTGTTTGCTACCTTTTATAGATCTAGTATTCTACGCACTTCAGTCTCTCTAAGTGATGTAGGGGGATCATGATGAGATACGGTGGGGTCGTACCATACCAATTTACGCTGTTCTTCTGGAATATTGGTAAGAACGTTCTTTCCTCCCCCTAATGGCGGGAAGACAGTCTCATCAAAGTGACAATCTACAAATCGTGCAGTAAAGAGATCGCCTATCAAGGGTTCCAAGTACCGTATTATAGTTGGTGATACGTATCCCACGTATATCTCTAACCTTCGCTGAGGTCCCATCTTTGTTCGCTGTGGTGGAGTGATCGGTACATAAACTGCACACCCAAATATACGTAGATGTGAAATGTTCGGTTCAGTTCCCGTAACCATTTGTAACGCAGAATAAGGTGAGGTTGCAGTTGGTCTCAGACGTACGAGCATAGCTGCATGCAAAATTGCATAGCCCCAAGCAGAGATAGGGAGTTTGGTGCGCATAACTAAAGTCCGAGCTATTCTTTGCAAATTCTTAATGAGTGCTTCTGGGAGGCTATTTTGGGTATGAACATAAGCTACTGGATGTTGTACATCAATACCCATAGACATGCAAAAATCATCGAAAGATCGAGATGTGAACTCTGCAGCATTATCCAACCTGATGGATTTAATATGATAATCCGGATAATGTGCTCTCAGCCGTATAATCTGAGACAAGAGTTTTGCATAAGCAGCATTTCTTGTGGACAACCGGTCAACTTGTGACCATCTAGTGGAGGCATCAATCATCACCATGAAATATCTGAATGGTCCACATGGTGGTGTTATAGGTCCACATATATCTCCTTGGATTCTTTCCAAAAAAACAAGGGATTCTTTACCACTCTGTGTATATGCTGGCGTTGAATCAAGTTTTCCCATAGAACAAGGTAGACATAATTTGTCACTATAGACTAGATCCTTGTTCTTAAGTGGATGTCCATGAGATGTGTTAATTATTCGGTGCATCACACTTTGACCCGTATGTCCCAATCGGTCATGCCAGAGAACATATTTACTCTCATTACTTGGGTTAGAACTATCCACAAGGTAAACTTCTGGTACCCTTATGATAGTCTTGTACAACCCAGTATTTTGTCCCTCTAATTTTTCCAGAGTACGCTTCAAGCCATACTCATTAGAGGTGATGCACAGATATTCAATCCCATTTTCTTCAGTGGTTTCTACGTGATAACCATTTGCTCATATGTCTTTAAAGCTTAACAATGTTCTTCTGGAACGTGGGGAATAAAGTGCCTCAGAAATGGTAAAAGTTGTATCGTTAGACAACATAAGATAGGTTTTCCCATAGCCATCAACCAAATCACAAGATCCCGATATTCTTGTCATTGAGGTTTTAGTTGGCTTTAATTCCTCAAAATAATCTTTATTCCGAAGGATGTGTAAATTGTCGCACTATCTACCAGACATTCTTCCCCACTTGTCATTCTCCTAATAAACATCAAGTTCATTTATCATATTATATAACAATAAATATAAGTTATAAAGTACTTATAATGCAAAAATGGATAACCATAATAAGAAATACAAACTACATACATCCCTTATATTTACAAGTGGTCACACAACCAACAGTACAAAAGAGTTACCATGGGATATTAGCAAAAGATGGGCATGGATTTACAAAGGAGATCCATGAGATAACTACTCAAGCTACATTCCAGTTTGTGTCATATGGTCAGAAGTTCCCAAACTTGGAAACTGGGGTGCGTGGTATATCTCAAGAGCATTGGATTATGCCAAGTGTACCTCTCTTGGTTGTGCACCTCCTCTTAACATTTTTCAAACAACAGGTTCGAGACCAATGACCATATCCTCCACATCTGTGACAAGAGGTATCTCTGTTCTGATTCTTATTTTGGTCTTGGCTTCGGGCCCTATTGTAATTCCACTGGTCATGTCTACTGTAGTGGGTAAATTCAGGATTGCTACATCTTGAAAGGGTGCCAGCATGTCGTCATCTTCAAACTCGTGGACAAGGTAAAATTTACGTAGATAATTAATTCATTATTTAATTATTTATGTTATATATTTAATTACAGGTATAAAGAACGTGGGAAAAACATATTCCATGGACTCATTTCAACGGTTGAGAGACCAAGTCAAGATTGAGATAACAAGGCCGAGATTCTAGGAAAGTTTGTTAGGATTTTTTGTTATCTTCAGTTATTTTCTTTATTTAAAGGCTCATGGCTGGAACACTAAGCACGCAATATCCACACACAGTTCACAAACACATTGTAATCCACCATAGCTCCAACACTTATAACTCATAAAGATCAATACTACCGTTTGGGAAGGTAGGTGCACATAATCACCTCCCGAGGATTTGTGCCGGCGAGATAATTGTCTCAAGGGCTTTCCTCGTTACATGATCGAGCCATCTTAGTTTCATTGTTACACCGATTATATTCCATTGCACCTTCCTCAATTTTATTTCGAATTACTTTACTTTTGATTGTTTTTTACCAAAACAGTTTGGTGCCCACTGAGGGGCCATTGGTTTTTAATCGGTTTAAAATCCTTACATTTTTACCATTTCTACCCAACCTATGACTTTCGCCGTCAGCAAAACCATTCCTATCCCTAGCAGTGCGAATCCCCAAACCAGTAGCAGGCCAACAACTGGAGGCCAATAAATATTGCCTTCTCCTCTGCCTGTGAATTCTGACAAGAAGCAGATGTCTCCATCTCCTGATCTTGAGATCAAAAGCATGCTCATTCAGATGAAGAATCATCTGGATCGCCAATAGAATAGCACCTCCTTGATAGCCGAAAGCTTGATAAAGGCGCAAAAAGAACAAGAGTTGCTCTCCAAAAGAATGGATGCTGTCTCTCCTTACCATCCTAGAGTCCTTGACTTCAATATTGGTGACAGCTCTCAAACCTTCAATGAATTCCTTCCAATGGCTTCATCTGTAAGGATGTTGTCACCACCAACCCTAATGTCTTCTCCACCGCTGATGACTTATGTGGCGATGTCGACACCCTTAGCCACCAGTGCCTACAAGATGACTTTTCCAGAAGGACCCATCTTCACTAATAGCACCTTCATGACATCCTCTGCAGATAATGCTAATCCTTTTGTTAATTTCAATACTAGTTTTGCCTTGGATAATACTGCTCGTGCTACTAACCCTTTTGCATGTACCTACATTGCAAATCAGCTTCAGGAATTGAGGGACATGATCATGAATGTGCCAGGTGTCACTCCTCCTATCTAGCAGGTCTCCCCAACATGTTACAATCAGTCTCGCTTTACTCCAGCAATTGCGCATGTCGACATCCCGAAAGGATTTAGCGTTCCTGCCATGAAGTTGTATGATGGAAGTTCTGATCCTGAGGAGCATGTCGCCCACTACCAAGAGAAGATGGAGATCGTTCGCATTCCGCTCCAGTTTCGTGAGGCTTGTTTGTGTCGAGGGTTCGGTTCGACGTTGGTAGGACCAGCATTGAAGTGGCTAATCTGTCAACCTCCTGGTTCTATTAGATTGTTTGCTCAACTTGTCAACCTGTTCAACAATCAATTCTCTTGCAGGCGACAATTTGAGAAGCTCACCAGTGATCTTTACCGTATCACCTAGCAGCCCGCCGAAGCCTTAAAGGACTATGTTAATAGGTTTAATAAAGAAGTTCTGGAGATCCCCAACCTGGACATGGCGACATCTGTGGAAGCTTTCAAAATGGGCTTGAAGAAGGATTCCCCTTACTATGAAGATTTGGTGATGAACCCGTGCAAGAAGATGGAGGATATTCGAAACCGAGCTTTAAGATTTATCAGGCTGGAAGAGGACAAGGTGCAGCAGTCCAAGAATCCTGACAAGGCTTCATCATATGACCATCCTGATAGGAAGATAGAGTTGTCTCACCAAAGACAGAGCAGATCCAGACCCTACCGGAGAAATGACCATAACAAAGTCAATTGTGTGGAAGATGATGGAGATGATGATGATTTTGAATCTCCTAAAATTTCTGATTATTGTTTCTCTGTTGATGTTTCAGGTATCCTGTGTGCAATGAGCAATCTTGGAGATAAAGCAAGATGTCCTCGAAAGACTGACAAGCCATCCAGATGGAGGGATAAATCCAAGTGGTGCGCTTACCACGAGGATTTCGGACATCTTATCGAAGATTGCATCGCCTTGAGGAAAGAGATTAGTTACCTGTTGTCTAAGGGACATCTTAAAGAACTCCTTGGGAACCGCAAGACAAAGACGGAGAACAAAGAGCCCGTTGCAACCAGACCGCCATCTCCTCCACCGGTAACGAAAGTAGTTAATTTTATTAGTGGTGGTTCTGATATTTGTGATACTTCTTATTCTGCAGCTAAGAGATTTGCCAAGCAAGCTAAGGATGAGAAGCCCGAGAGGCTCTCAAAGATGTCACAGCTCACATCCCAAGATGTCATCTCCTTCGAAGAAAGTGACAGGGACAATGTTATGGATCCTCATCATGACGCCTTGGTCATTGCACTCCAGATCGCCAATTGCAAAGTCAGACGTATCCTAGTAGATGGAGGCAGTTCTGTAAACCTCATTATGCTAGATGCCTTGAAAGAAATGAAGATTCCTGAAGATAGCATTATAAAAAGAACCTCAGTGCTCGTGGGCTTCAGTGGAGAAACCAAAAGCACAGTGGGAGAGATTACACTTCTAGTTTATGTCGAAGGTATCAATTCCATGGAAAGATTCTGCGTGATTAATAGTGCTACATGTTACAATGTAATTTTGGGAAGACCCTGAATCCATGGAATGAACGCAGTACCATCCACCTATCACCAATGTGTCAAGAGACCAACACCCTGGGGAGTTGTTAAGGTCTACAGTGATCAACAGTCAGCTAAAGAATGTTATATGACCTCCATGAAGGCGTCGACATCTCCCAAGATGGCATAGCAATTACAGAGAAAGGCCCGTGAGGTTCTGGAGGCGAAGGAGCATGATGTGAAAGAAATACTCTTAGACCCCTCAAACCCAGATCTCAAGGTGCTGATTGGTCAAGATGTTCCAGCAGAAATCGAAGAAGATCTTGTCAACCTCTTGAAAAGCAGGATTAAAAGCTTCGCCTGGAAGCATGAAGATATGACAGGCATCAGCAAAGATGTCATCACCCACAAACTCAACATTGATCCATCCTTCAGACCAATTCACCAAAAGAGACGAAAGTTCGCGCAGGAGAGGAACCTAATCATTCATGAAGAAGTAGACAGATTGCTCAAGGCTAAGATGATCAGAGAAGTCGAATACCCAAGATGGTTAGCAAATGTGGTGGTGGTAGAGAAGAAGAATGGCAAGTGGAGAGTTTGTGTCGACTTCACAGACTTAAACAAAGCTTGTCCCAAAGATCCTTTCCCCTTGCCACACATTGATACGTTGGTAGATGCTACTTCTGGACATGAAGTGTTGACTTTCTTAGATGCATCTTCAGGATTCCAGCAAATCCAGATGGAACCATCCGACCAAGAGGACACCGCCTTCATCACCCCAACAGGTATTTATTGTTATATTGCAATGCCTTTTGGACTAAGAAATGCAGGTGCTACTACCAGAGGCTGGTCAACATGATGTTCAATGAGCAGATTGGGGACACCATGGAAGTATACATTGACGATATGGTGATAAAGTCAAAGAAAGCTGAAGATCATGTTCGGGACCTTACTCAAGCATTTGACATCCTGGACAAATTCAACATGAAGCTGAACCCAGCAAAGTGCAATTTTGGCATGAAGTCCGGTAAATTCTTGGGCTACATGGTGACGCAAAGAGGGATAGAGGCAAGCCCGGAGCAAATAAGAGCCATCATCAATCTAACGTCACCTAAATCCATCAAAGATGTTCAAAGATTGACGGGGAAAGTGGCAGCATTGAATCGATTCATCTCAAAATCCTCAGACAGGTGCAAGCCATTCTATGACATCTTGAAGAAAAATTCCAGATTCGAGTGGACTGAAAAGCATGAACAAGCCTTTCAAGATTTAAAGCTGTACCTGTCAATGCCTCCCCTACTCTCAAAGCCTTAAGAAGGTGAGCCATTATGTGTTTACTTAGCTGTCTCCGAAACCGCAGTTAGTGCCGTCCTGGTCCGTGATCAAGATGGCGTCCAGCAGCCGATATATTATGTAAGTAAAACACTGCTCGATGCGGAAACCAGGTATTCACATCTTGAAAAATTAATATTAGCTTTAATTTCTGCTTCAATTAAGTTAAGGCATTATTTTGAAACTCATATCATTATCATTCGTACTAATTATCCAATAAAAAGTGTAATGAGAAAACCAGAAATGTTAGGAAGGATGGCCAAATGGTCCGTTCAACTAAGCACTTATGACATCAAGTATGAGCCTAGAACAGCAATAAAATCCCAAGCACTTGCAGACTTTGTGGCAGACTTTAGTCCAAGCATGCAACCGGAAGTAGAACTTGAAGTCCAACAACTCCAAGATGGGGACATCCTGCGAAAGTGGACTCTATTCACAGATGATGCTTCTAATATGAGGGGCACAGGGCTAGGTGTTGTCCTAAAGTCGCCACAAGGGGACATCATACCCCAGGCCATTAGTTGTGATTTTAAAGCCACCAATAATGAAGCAAAATACGAAGCCTTAATTGTGGGCCTAACCGTGGCTCTAGATATGAACATTAAAGCAATACAGGTATATAGTGATTCATTGTTACTTGTCAATCATTTTAATGGTTCCTATGCAGCAAAAAATGCCAAGATGACAGCTTATTTAGGCATTTTGAAAATTCTGGCAAGCAAATTTCAAATCTTCTCCTTTGAAAAAATACCCCGAGAGGAGAACTCTCAAGCAGATGCATTGGCCAATCTTGGATCAGCTTTCAAAAGCTTATCTCAGACCAATATACCAATCATACATGTTAACATCCCTGCAGTGGAAAGGTTAGAACTTTTCTGCACAGATGACGACATCCCAGATAAGCAGATTGAGACATCTTGGACGACGCCAATAATTAAATATCTTCAAGATGGCACCATCCCTAATGAGGAAAATAATGCAAGAGCATTCAGGGTAAGGATTTCAAGATTCGTATTAATAGATAATGTGCTGTTTAAGAAATCATTTGCAGGTCCATACTTGAGATGTCTCGAAGCTGACAAAGCCATGAAGGTTCTAAGAGAATTGCATGAAGGACCATGTGGTAACCATTCTGGGGGCAGAAGCCTATATACGAAAGCTCTACGAATGGGTTACTACTGACCAACAATGCGTCAAGATGCTGCCATCTTTGCCAAGAAATGTGATTCCTGTCAGAAGCATAGCGACATCTTGCACCAGCCCGCAGAATTGCTTCATCCAATCCTCTCCCCTTGGCCATTTATGAGGTGGGGAATGGATATAGTGGGAAAATTTCCTAAAGCTCCCGGAGGAAAAGTATTTTTGCTAGCAATGACTGATTACTTCTCTAAGTGGGTTGAAGCTGAATCTTACGTGCAAGTTCGTGATAAAGAAGTCATATCCTTCATTAAGAAAAATATATTTAGAAGATTTGGCATCCCCTCTGAAATAATATGTGACAACGGCTCCCAGTTCATTAGCAAGAAGACGCAGGATTTTCTTACTAGGTGGAGAGTTAAGATGGTGACATCCTCACCAATGCATCCTCAAGCTAATGGCCAGGCAGAATCAAGTAACAAAATATCATCAATAACCTAAAGAAGAGGCTAGATCAAAAGAAAGAAAGATGGGCGGAAGAGCTTTCATTTGTCCTTTGGGCAGATAGAACCACACCAAAGAACGCGACAGGCCAAACCCCTTACTCCTTAGTATTTGGAGCAGAAGCAGTCATCCCGGCAGAAGTCGTCGTCCCTACTGCCAGATTCAAGATGTTGACACCTGAGCAGAATGATGCCAACCTGAGTCATGATCTAGATACCATTGACGAGCTAAGGGATTTAGCCAAGATCAGAATAACAGCATATCAACAAAAGATTGCTAGATCCTACAACAAAAATGTTAGATTACGGAAGTTCCAAGTTGGTGATCTAGTCCTACGAAAGGTGTTTCAGAATACAAGAGAGCCCAATGCTGGAAAGATGGCTCCCAAATGGGAAGGGCCATACTTAGTTGATGCCGAAGCAGGTAAAGGCTCCTATTAGCTGTCAACTCTGGAGGGAGCAAGGATTCCCCAAAGATGGAATGCCATTCACCTCAAGTCCTACTTTATGTAAGTTTCCATAATTACGTTACAATGCAAATAAAACCAAGGTACGATCTTTACCGTTCTATTTTCAATAAAAGTACTTGTTTCCGTTTTGTTTATTTTTTGAATGATTACTGACTTAAGCATCAGCTAACGCCCACCCCTAACATGTTTCTGTTTTGCAAGGAAACAAGAAGCATTTGGATAAACTCCTTGACAAATTAAGATGTTAACATCCTTCCAAGAAGTTAATATCTTAAATCAGGTATGACCGCTTTCTTACTTTCTGTTTAAGAAATATTTTTATGAAGTTCTAGCACTTTTTTACTTTCTTTTATCAAATAAAATATGACATCAGAAAAGATGTCGAAATCTCTCATTATCTTGTTATTTTGCAAGAAGTCTTCAATTCATTCCGATCCTTGTGAAAACAACCGTTTTGAGACTGGCCATTTCACCTCCGTTTAAGGTACTTAATCCCTTCAAAGGTTTAAAGAAATTACTTTCTTTCGTCTCATTAAGATTTAAACACCTCGCCTGGAGTGCACGATGTCAACCTTGATTGAGGTGTGTGGTGGGCACGTACGTATAATATGTATGAATTACCCATCTCTACTTGATCAATGAGTTTTGACCCTAAGAATTTATCAATATGGTTGTGGCATATTCATGCCACCTAAGAACAAACGGCTATTGACATTCACATGTCAATCAAAGTAAATGCAAAGGATTTATTCATCCACTCGCAAGTTGTCAATATCTACAAAAAGGTTAGCATGCCAACCTCCTATTTTCATTTTCCAAAAAGAGGCTTGAGCAAAAGTTTTCATCAAAAAAAGCAAAAGTTTTTACCCTACAAAAGCATAAAAGTGTTGGACCAACCCAACACTTGAAAAGAAAATTATCTTGGCCCTTATGGACCAATTACAAACCAAAATATTTAAACATTGTTTTTGGAACGCAGACCATTTTCAAACCAAAGTCTTTAAACCAAAAGTTTTTCAAACCAAAGAACCATTTTCTTTTTTCCTTCACGGGGTGGCTACTGCCGCAGATGTTGTCGCTGCTCCTTCCTCTAGGATATCATCATCCTTAGCAGCTGAAGATCCTTCTCCTGCTTCCTCTCCCTTAGCATCCAAGGCCTTCAAGAGTGAACGTTGTTGCTCAACATCCCACTCTGTATGCTTCCCAGCCTGGAACTCTTCCATCATTTGAACTTTTATTTCTATCATGCTTCGGGCAGCGGAGGCCATCATGTTCTTCCTCACATCTTCAATTTCTTGCAACTGAGTGTCTTGAATAGAAGATATGCCTTTCATCAAGCTCTCAACCTCATTCTGTAGATCCTCTATTCTCTTAGCCGAAACCTCCTTCTGTTTCTTCGTCTGTATCGCCTCCAGCACCAACTTCCTGTTCCTTTCTTCAAGACTACTCATTCTTATTTTAGCCGCATCAACACCCTGCAAAAGACAAATTTGATCAAAATCTGAGATGCGTTATTCAAATAAAAATTCCTTTGAAACTCTATTTTTTCAAAAAAACTTACCACTGCTGCTCTAGCAAGCGCCTCATCTACATCAGCCAAACATGTTTCATCAATGTTTATCACTTCCTTAGAACTACCCTTCCTCTTCTTCACCCTTGCTCCTACAGATGGTGCCTCCATCTCTTTCTTAGGCACCGATAACGGTTGGCTAGCCTGGGTTTGCCCAACAAAATCCTGAAGGTCCTTTAAGGAAAAAGCAGCCGTGGACTTCGAAACTGTCAAAAACATGCTATCAGAGGAAAGCAAAATCCAGATACAAAAAGGCAAATTTTTAGGATCTTACCAGTTGACATCTCAGTAGATGGTGATATCTCCTGTTCTTCAGAAATGGCTATTGCTTCAAGTGGCTTGAAGGATCGCTCCTCCTCTGAAAACTCCAATAATCTCCTCACTTTACCAATGGTCTCGGCAGATGGTGGGAAGAGCTTCGCCCAATCAATAGCTGCAAAAACAAACAAAGAAATTACAACAAGTAAGTGCGGGAAATAAAGAAAAATTGAAGTTTGAAAGAGGGATACCTTCCCTGTTCCATCCAGTTGCCAAGAAATCTCCTTCCTCCAAGGAATCCTTCTCAACAAAAAAGTATTTTGATTTCCAACCCCTATCGTTCACTGTTACTTTCAAAAACAGAGGTTTCATGCCAGACCTAGTTTTAAGAAGATATCTCGTAGAGCCAAAGGTTTGGAGCTCGTATACGAAGGCTAACTCTCTCAAACCTATGCCTAACCCAAATTTACGGTTCACTCGCAGGACACAAGAGAAAATCCTCCAAACCATGGGCATCAGTTGGACGAAAGCCAAAGCTTGTTTTTCTAAAAAGCTCAGTTATTAATGCAGGGAAAGGATACGAGAAACCTAGAGCAAAGGGATATTCATAAAAATAGACACACTGCGGAGATACGAAATCAGCCCTAAGAAATACATCAAAAGACCTAAAGATGGTGGAATCCGGGAAGCATCGTCGATCCTTGACAGATTCGATGAGCTCGTTGTTAAAAACACAGACTTCTTCGTCAGGTTTTGCCAACAAGCCTTCGCAAGAAAAACCCCCATCCTCGTTCAAACTCAGAGGGTTTCTTGCAGCCTTGCCCTTTCTTGGCTTAACCATTTTTTCAAAAAAGCAAAAAGGGGGAAAAGAGAGAGGGAAAGATTTTACCTTGAGAAGAAATCACCGCCATGAAGAAGATGAGTAAAGCGTTGGAAAAGTGAAGAAGAAAGTGAAAAGAGTTCAGTTAAAAACCCTAGATCTTTGGTAGTTACGCTAATTAAGTTGGATTAAACTCCTCAACTGCCACGTCTCCCTTCGAATTAATTAACCGCCCAAGTTCTAGAAAGAAGTAGAAAAATCGTCCATTTAAATTCATTTAAAGACAGTTTTTGGGGACAATTGTTGTGGGTAAATTCAGGATTGCTACATCTTGAAAGGGTGCCAGCATGTCGTCATCTTCAAACCCATGGACAAGGTAAAATTTACTTAGATAATTAATTCATTATTTAATTATTTCTGTTATATATTTAATTACAGGTATAAAGAACGTGGGAAAAACATATTCCATGGACTCATTTCAACGGTTGAGAGACCAAGTCAAGATTGAGATAACAAGGCCGAGATTCTAGGAAAGTTTGTTTGGATTTTTTGTTATCTTCAGTTATTTTCTTTATTTAAAGGCTCATGGCTGGAACACTAAGCACGCAATATCCACACTCAGTTCACAAACACATTGTAATCCGCCATAGCTCCAACACTTGTAACTCATAAAGATCAATACTACCGTTTGGGAAGGTAGGTGCTCATAATCACCTCCCGAGGTTTTGTGCCGGCGAGATAATTGTCTCAAGGGCTTTTCTCATTACATGATCGAACCATCTTAGTTTCATTGTTATACCGATTATATTCCATTGCACCTTCCTCAATTTTATTTCGAATTACTTTACTTTTGATTGTTTTTTACCAAAACATCTACCATTTCTTCCACCTCCTCTTTAACCACTAGAACCTCCCCTTGAGTTGTTTCTTTCCCATTGGTTCTTTCGTAGGCCAGTTTTCCCTGTATTCCATTTTCCTCTCTTTCGGTTGCTTGGTCCTGCACCATTTCCATTTCCTCGATTGTGTTTAGAAACCACATTGACTTCGGGCAATGGTTTGGTTCCAACCAGACGAGCTTCATTATTCTTTATAAGAAGATCAAAGTTTTCTCGGCGAGGAGTAAAACTGTGATCAACTCAGAGAATTTGGTATAGTTCTTAGCTCGGTCTGTTGAGAGAGGATAACATGAGAGGCAGGGAAGGTGGAGTACTTTTTTTCTAGGATTTCCTCCTTCGTCAATTTTACACCACAAAATTCAAGTGTCGACTTAATACGACAGACTTCTGAATTATATTCATTGACGGTTTTGAAATCCATGAAACGAAGATGAGTCCATCTGTTCCTAGCTTCTGGTAGGAGGATGGTCTTCTGGTGGTCAAACCAACTTACCAACTCATCCCAAAGTTGTTTGGGATTTTGAATGGATGTATAATCCATTCTAAGAACATCATCTAAATGCCTTCGAATCAGAATCATTGCATCTGCATTTTGATTATCAGTGAGCTCGTTATTTGGCTCAATAGCAGAGCTAAGCTTCCGGCTTGTAAGATGGAGTTTAATCGTCCAACTCATATAATTTTCACCCGAGACATTTAATACAGGAAAGTCCAACTTGTTGAGTAGTGCCATCTAAACAAGAAAAAAAATATGACATTAATACTTCTCAAAAACTGCAGGTTTTTGATTTCTTGTTTTTGTAAGTTTTCTTATTCCAGGGAAACTTCTGGTTCCATTATATGTGAATCTTCTGGTTCACAAGCATATGATATTTAAGAGCATAATATAAACTATGCAAGCATCTATGAAAAATAAAGGCAACGATACAATAATAGCTTACAACTTGGAAGCTTTATGCCCCGCTCATTATACATGATACAACTTTAACATAAAAGTACAATTTGAAAGGCAATGTCCTGATAAAATAATGCATTTCAAATATAAAATAGGTTATTAAAGTGTAATTGAGCAAGAAAATAAGGCTATACCATACATGCATATGAGCAATTATATGTTTTCATGTAATATTTGTGCTTGCAAATATTTATTAAAAATAATGCTCCATAGGAATATGAAATTTTGCTAATATTTCATAAATTAGAGTAAGACATAATCAATTAATTATACCAAGTTTAAATAACTTAAAGTTATTTAAAAAAAAATTATACTTTCATCAATGATAATGGGCCACCTAGCCCAAAATAAATCAGGCCCAAAACATTCTTTTTGGTAAGATAAATAAATAAAGGCCCGAAACGGCGAAATCCTTTGCCCTTAAAGTTAAGTGTTAATTGCAATAATGCCCCTCAAATGTGTACAACTTAAAAAGGAGTTTTTCCTCTTTCTTCTCCGTCAACGGCGAAACAACGGGGGATCGACGGCGGAAGAAGCGGAGGTCAAAACGGGCACGATTTTGAAAAATAAAAATATGCTTTTGATCAGTTTCTTACGTAGATCATGGACCCAGAACTAATTTGAAGTTTTGAGAAATTTTGAAGGTGGATAAATTTGCAGCTTAGATGGGGGGGGGGGGGGGCAAAATAGGTTCGGTTTTAAAAAAAAAGGTCATATTTTCATATCATAATAATTTTTCATGGGAAGATTCCCACCGTGATTTTTCTTTTAGATTAGTATGAAGTAGTTACAGCTTCAAAAAAATGTCAACAATGCACTAACTACAGATAATATGTGGATGGACCAAAATTAGAATCCGAAGATGGTCTGAAGATACTGTTTCAATTTTTAAGTTGGTTCTTTCATTAACTCAGTTCTATCTCTTTCGCAGATTTTAACAGAACATAAATCAAAGTGTAAATCTCCAACAATACAAATTGATTTGCAGTAAATTAAAATCATACCTTTGGAGGTTTGATTTCTTTGCCAAAATGATTGAACTTCAATCCATCAATCCAAGAGTGATCCAAGCTCGTGCTGATAACATGTTGTGAAATTCACAGTCTTTTAGCTCATACAAATATAAACATTGTAAGGAAGTAAATAGATAGATTTGAGAGGAAAAATTCAGCCAAGAAAATAGCTAGGGAGGGAAGTTTCTCATTTATATATATATTGAGATTACATGCAAGCCAACACATGGCTAGTGACTCACTCATCCTATTCCTAAATTATACATATAAACCTCTACATAATATTTCAATACAATAGAATAGGAAGACCCACATTTATACATATTTACAACAAAATACAAATAGTAGAAAATGATAGTAGAGAATGGTGTTGCTTTACTATAAGGAAGGCTATTACTTTGACCTTTATGTTCATAAATAATACTCCTAAGACCCCATATTGAGCAAAAAGCCAAATATCTTTTAGTACCAACCAAAATAACATATGTTTATATTGCAAAGAAAAAACAACCAAAGCCAATAAGTGGAAGAGATCTACAACTTGCGTCCAATTTTAGCCGTTAAAGTAGGGATGCTCTGTTCATTCCTAAAGAAGTTGCCTGGGTCAACAGTTGTCTTCACTTTCACCAACCTGTCAAAATTCCCCATGAAATATTTCCTCCCATAAACCTCACCTTCTTTGTAACTATTTTTCCCATTGCTAGTAACCCCAATGTCAAGATCTCTGTAATTCAAATAAGCCCCTCTTGGAGATTTTGACACAAATGGTGTCATGAAACTGAACAATTCTTTACATTGATTCATATAATCCTTTTCTACTGCAGCTCCAACATCATTCCAATTCACAGAATACTGAATCTTGTACAAGTTTCCGGCACGGTGGGCCATTGGTGTTGCCGTGGCTGCAATTTCGTTCATTCTACCGCCATATGGGTTGAAAACAAACCCGGGTTTGCCCAATTCAACCATCTTATTGAATATTGAATTCAACCCATCTTTGGATATTGGCATTTGTACATAATCCGATTTTCGGATTCCGAAATTGACCTTGTCGGAGTGCCTATTGAGGAGGATGTTTTCGGATGTTTTGTTGTCGAAATTTGCCCAGTAAAGGACTGATTTGATCCAACTCATTTCCATACAATCGGATTTCTTCAAACCCAATTCCGGGAAGCTTTTTGTCATTAAATTGACAAGCCTATTTGCATCGCCAAGAAACATTGCTATGAATGATGCTCTGATAGTTTTAGTTCCTTTCTCGCGGCCGGTAACCGGCTGCAAAAGAACCCTAATGAACAGATCGTTGTCGATCGTGGTCATTACAGATTGCCACTGATACACGAGATCAGTGGCATTCTCTTCTCTAGTCATCATTACCCGAAATACTGTAACTGTTTCGGGTACTGAGACTAGATTTATTGTGTATGATAAAATCACACCAAAACTACCTCCACCACCGCCTCTAATTGCCCAAAACAGATCCTCTCCCATGGATTTCCTGTCCAAAATCCTCCCATTCACATCAACAATCTGAGCATCTATCACATGATCCACGGTCAGGCCGTACTTACGCAACATATTACCATACCCCCCGCCGCTCAGATGTCCACCAACACCCACTGTCGGACAAACTCCAGCGGGGAATCCGTGAACATTACTCTTCTCCCAAATTCTATAATAAAGCTCACCCAATTGAGCGCCGGCCTGAACAAAAGCGGTTTGTGCGGGAATGTTGACACTGATTGCTCGGAGGTTGAACATGTCGAGGATGATGAACGGGGCGGCACCGCTTGAGACATATGAAATACCCTCATAGTCATGGCCGCCACTTCGGATTTTGAGTTGAATTCCGATGGATTTGGCGCAGATAACGGCAGCCTGGACATGTGTTTCATTCACCGGAGTGACAATGATGGCAGGTTTGGGAGTTGAAGAAGTGTTGAAGCGGCGGTTTTTGATGTACTCTTGCAACACGGCGGTGTAAGAGGCATTGGTGGGGCTGTAAACTATGCTAGTTGGAGCAGAATTGCTTGTTAAACATTTGACAAAGCTGTCGTACGTAGGATCGTCGGCGACGGCGACGGATATTAAAACAGAGAGGAAAAGAAGAAGGGAAAATTGGGGGAAATTCATGGCTGGGTTTAATGAATAATGAAGAAAGGAAGGCATTAATACAAATAAATGGGCGTTAAGTGAGATATGTATATGTGGTGCGGAAGCCGGCCAAATATACAAAATTTGACCTTTGATTGGTTTTGAATTGGTCAACCGCGTTTCATCCTCAAATTGCGGTAAATCACGTATTGTGTTTGGCAAAATAATTGTGTTTGCGGAGGGAGATTTCAGAAAGCACCCAGATAATTCCCTTGCGGGGTGCTACTATTTGCACTATCAAGTTTAAAAAAAATAGTGTAAACATAGGTATTTTAAAAAATTGTCATTGATTAGTTTTTGAATGATTAGTTTTTGAAGTTTGAACCAAATAATTATTCTATGTTTATTAATCACAAAATCTTGGGTGAAACGTCACGTGTTTTAAAATGTGCGCGGTGGCATTTTTGTAAATAAGTAGAACTTTTCAATAGGCACAGTGACATTTTTTGTAAATAACTCGAACTTACGAAAAATGCACGGGCACATTTTGACACTGTATAAGACAGTTTTTGAATACTACAAGAGGCACTTTCCAACGCTATAACAGGCATGTATTTTTGAACTCACTTGAAACTTACGAAAATTCACCAAGCATTTTTTGATACTGCAGAAGGCAATTTTCAATACTACAAAAGACACTTTTTGACACTACAACAGGCAAGTATTTTTTAATTCACTTGACATTTTTCAATATTACAACAGGCATTTTTCAATACTATAAGAGACACTTTTCAATACTACAACAGACACTTTTTAACACTACAACAGGCACTATTTTTTAACAATATCACTGCATTATTTAACATTACAACCGATTTCAATGTGTTTATTAGTGTCATAATAAACCAGGCACTTTGTTTATATTGCACCAGGCACTTTATTGTACTAGAAAAGGTACTTTCGCAAAACAGGTTCTAGGATAGCTTATCCTAGAACTAGTTTCACACAAGAGCAACTCTTTATTAATAGGTTTCAATGTTCCACCTTTTATTTCTTCCTCCATTATATTTTGCTATTTTTATAATTTTACAAGTTACATAAATTTATTTATTTTTAATTTTAATAAAAATGTAATATTGTTTCAATCTCAATTTTTTTAAAAATAAATATTGCACTTGCTTTTTAAATTTGTTATAAAATAAATATTGCATTTTAAAAAATGAGAATAATTCTAGTATAATTTTACTATTGTGCAAGTCATATATATAAATAAAACATAATACTACCTCCGTCCCACCTCAATTGATCCACTTTTCTTTTTGGGACGTCCCACCTCAATTGATCCATTCCTTAAATGGAAAGTTTTTCATATATTTATACCCTTATCATCTCCATATATTTACAAAAAACCATTCATTATACCCACTTTAACTTACTATTCCTCCCACTCATTCTCTCTCCTATTAAATATTTTTAACTTTTACATTCTCTCTCCTATTCCCTACCACACATTTAACTTTTACATTCTCTCTCCTCTCTAATTTCTACCCACTTTAATATTTTTTTCTTAAAAACCGTGTCCCACCTCAATGGACCAATTGAGGTGGGACGGAGGGAGTATTATTTTAAAATGTTGACAAATTAAATATGATATTTTTATGAGATGAGTGGATAAAATATTTAAAAAGGCATTAGATTCTCAAATTAAATGAGTATTGAACGGAATAAAAGTGACGGGCTAGGCCCAACGAGCAAGCCCAATTATTTATATCTTATTGCCACCACATTCTCTGTGGGCTAGGCCCAATTATTATCAAGCCCAAGGCCCATCAGCAAGATCAGTCGACCTAAATCATTGTCCGGCCTACATGGTCCCGACCTAGCTATCGTCCGACATATGATCCAGATTCTATTTCGGGTATGGTCCGACCCTATCCATCAGTCAGGTCGACCTGGATCCAAACAGGCGACCTCGACCTACGATACTACGTCGACCTACAGAGTCCAGGCGTATCTACGATTCTTTTCTTAACAGAGTTCCTACAAAACAGGAGTTATTTATGGACACGATATCTTATATAAATCTGATCCGTGATTATAGGGATTTCACACAATCCTATTACAATTATATCTCTCATCAATAACTATAAATACACGGCAACGTCAACCGTTCCAAGCTAATTTCTATTTGTTATTCTGAATACATTGTTCTTTATAACTTATCAGCTCTCATACACACCATACTTGCTCTCACGTCCGAGGGTCTTCATCGGAGACCATTCCGGCTAGTCGTGGGTTCTGATTTCAGGTCAAAAGCCAGGTGATCAGTCTTGCAGCTGGACGGAAATTGATTACAGCACGATTCTTGCAGCATCAGTTTGGTTCCATTGCCGGAAATTGTTGCTTTTTGACCTCGAAATTTCTCTCAACCCATCATCATGGTGATTTCTGATGGTCATGTTTCAGAGGCCTCAGATGAGTACAACGAAGGAAACGCCGGCGCTAACTTGAACGCAGGTGCTGGAAATCGCAATGTCAACATGCCTCCTCCTCCTCCCCCACTGCGTCAGCCCATGAGGGCAACACGTTCGAACAGCATTGCTGATGGCAGAGGCTTGCCCGATGGCAGAAGGGAGAAAAGACCTATGATCGAACAAGGAGCACAGCCCCCTCCAAAGCGCCAACAAGCAGGGCGAAAGGCTGCAGGCGACAGACCATATCCCTCAACCAATCCCCTCAGTAGGAAGGAGATGATGCAGGAGCGGGTTAGACTTTTGGCGGAATTGCTGGATATGCCAGAATCGCCGGACCAGAATGATAGGAGGTCAGAAAGGGAAGCTCTCTCTCAAAATTCTCACACGCAGCCTGGCGGGAGTGCTAGGCAGAATGGGAGTGCTAGGCAGAATGGTGAGCAGCAGATCATGTTAGTGTTATGTCCTAGGCCTATAGTTGATAGACTTATGTGTTGACATTATTTATTATTATATGAGATATTTATCATTTGATTATTATATGTTTTGTATATTTGTTTATAATAATCTCTGTCCCTAATTATTATGAGAATAATTAGGATGATATTTCTTGTTTTCTAAGTTTTATGGGTGCTATAAAATAGCCTCAAAGTTGTAATCCGAAAATCAGTGAATGATTAATAAAAATTGAGTGTTTTCTTGTTCCAACTTGTAGTCTTGATTAATTTCGACTTCTGTTGAAGGATTGATTCGCGTATTGATTAATTTCTACCCGTAATCAATCTTTATTTCCTAAAAGTGATTAAATTCCTTTTGGATGCCGACTCTCCGTATCGATTAAATTCTACGAGTGTTGAAGATCGATTACTAGTATTGATTAAATTCTACTAGTATTGATATCTATCCAAGTCTTCCGCTGCATCATTTGGTATCAGAGCCAAAATCAGGGATTCTCGTCTTTCGATTGAGGTATTCATATATCAATATTTTTTCTTACATTCAGATTAGAAAATTTCCCAAAAAAAAAAAATGTTTGATCTTGGTGGGCCGTTTTTTGAATCTTCAAGCGTTGATGTTCCTGTCGATTGGTCAAAACCGCCTGTTTTTGACGAATGTGATTGCGAAATTTGTCAACTAGTAACATCAGACTTGACTGGTGTAAAAACTGTTAGCTTCGGGTTTCTACAAGATGAATTGATTTGGAATTTTGAAGCCGTCAAAATTGTTAATCCTTATGATGATCCATTTGATCCATTTGATGTTTCCTCTACAAAGTCTTCTGCTGATTACATTATAAAATTGTTACTCCAAACGTATATTATGTCATATTGGACTGATTGGATGGAAGTTATTACTCGAGTTGGCAAATTTCAAGTTCGCCAAGGATTCAAGGATTTTTATATTCTAATATCAAGGTACAATGGAAGGATACTTATGTTACATGCTCTCTTTGTATTGCGACAAATTCAACTACAACTCATTGCAAATTCGAGGACGAATTTTTCGAAGCCGAGGAGAATGATGCAGTATAATGGGATAAATATGAGTTTTATTTTAATTAATTGTTATTTTATTAGTATTTTCGGAATTAAATGTAGTAGGATGATTATAAGAGGTTTTAGAGTAGATTTAGCATTGATTTAGTAGTTTTAGACTTCTATTAGGTTACCTTATAGGTTAGGCTTTATTTTAGGATGATATTTCTTGTTTTCTAAGTTTTATGAGTGCTATAAAATAGCCTCAAAGTTGTAATCCGAAAATCAGTGAATGATTAATAAAAATTGAGTGTTTTCTTGTTCCAACTTGTAGTCTTGATTAATTTCGACTGCTGTTGAAGGATTGATTCGCGTATTGATTAATTTCTACCCGTAATCAATCTTTATTTCCTAAAAGTGATTAAATTCCTTTTGGATGCCGACTCTTCGTATCGATTAAATTCTACGAGTGTTGAAGATCGATTACTAGTATTGATTAAATTCTACTAGTATTTGTAAGTACGCCAATCCAATTCGCAACCTTTTCGATGCATTTTAATATAATAAAACTGCATTAAGGGGCGTTTTGGTAAATTCCCGGCCTATCCCGAGACTTCCGGAAACGTTCCATGAGTTTCCCGCGAAGGAAGTACCTTTTGGTACATCATTCATGCCAAAGGACCCCTTGGGAATAAAACCTGTTGGACCTTTTGGGTATTTTCCCGGAATGTTCCGTAAGCTGGTTTTGGCGCCAAAAGCGGTTGAGCCACCTTGTGTCACGCGACACTTGAGGCATGGAAAGTGGACGCGTAAGGTCGTGCGACATACTAAGGCGGCCCAACTGCAGCACTATAAATAAGACCCTCCCCTCATTGAAATGGGATCCGAATTCTAGCCTCATCAAGTTACTTTCTGCCAAAATAGCAAAGAACGAGCGTCCCAAGCACAAAACCTCTCTCTCTCCTACCTTCCAACCCACTAATCCCTCTCATCCAAACCCAATTCTCTACCTACACCAATTGGAACCCTTGGATCGAGCCGTGAGATCTACAACGAAGAATTGAAGGATTCTATATCTCGACTAGATATAGAATTCGTGGAATCAACAAGGGTAACAATTCCCTAACCCTCTCTCTCTCTCATTTAATTCCTTGCAATTTTATAGTTCTATTTTGTTTGGATTCAGTAATCGATCCTAGCTATCTCCATCGAATCCCAATCGCAATCTCTCGTTTAACTTGCATAGATTGTGTAATTGAGCTCATATTGATTGATTTGGTTGAATTTGGTGTTTGAGCCCCCAAGGGGGTGTAGATCTACCCATATCCACACTCCCCGGGTCGATTTGATGTTGTTTATGTTTTTCGTTCATAATTCAGGCTTGTTAATTAGATCCGCATAGCTTCGTTAATTTCTGAGTTCATATTGTGAGGTTTCTGCAGAAGGCTCATATGTGTCACGCGACACCTTCGTCCCCAAGTGATCCCGTGTCACGCGACACATGTGGTCATCGGTACGATGTGTCATGCGACACACATGATCCATCTGCAGCTGACTCTTTTCCTTTGTAATCTGTTCTAGTTTGTTTGTATCGTGATGTGGCCTCCCTAAATAATGGGCTCACAATATGTAATTTCTCGTTTCATAATTAATAAGATGCATTTTATCACATTTCTGTTTATTATCGATATTTGCACACACTTTGGATTTACTTGGATGTGTTTGATTGAAAGACTCGTCTATGGACGAGGCGTGTTGGGTGAACTCTCGGTTCTTCCCAACACGTAACCTGACCCCCGAACTCATGTTTTCTCTCTAAAACAAAGGTTTTCAATGTTTCCTCTTAAAACGGCGTGGCGACTCCTATTTTTCCTAATTTCGGGCGAGCGCGCACATTTTCAGTGGCGACTCTGCTGGGGATTTCACTTGAAAACCTGTTTTTCAAGTGTTAAGTGGGTCAAGCTTTCGTTTGGTCAAAAAAACATCCAATGCATCCATGTTGTGTACATTATTCGATAATCATTTGTGATGCCTACATTTTGTTGATTATGGAACTTGTGAGCCCTTTGTGCTTGTGGTCATTTGTTGTGCATTGGTATCTCTGTGTTGCTCTTGATATGGTAAAGCAGGGGCTGATTTGATGATTTGAGGAGCTGCTGGTTCAGTGACCACCCAAGTCGTGCGACACCTTTGTCTCTGGTTGTCCTGTGTCACGCGACCAAAGGTGGCCACCGAACGTATCATCGAAGACCGGGTTTGAGGGCAGTCCCTTGGACCAAAGCGTGACTCATTTGGTTATTGTTCCTTGTTTACCTTGTGTGAGGGTGTGTGTTTTCTTCTTAAAAAAAAAACAAATAAAAAATAAAAAAAAATCTTGTTTTTTGCAAATAAACGAATTAGTCATCCGCACACTACATCACTTAGATTTAGAACCCTCGGGTGCGATTGACGGCATCGCGGACGGCCATGAAATTCGCCTACGCTTGAGCGCCTGAAATCAAACCTAAACCCCTAGTGAGTTATAGGTGGCACCACACTAAACCTTACCCACGGTTGGTTTTTGATACGATGTTTTCATTACAACAAAAATGAATTGTTTTTGAAAAATATCATAGATTCTTATACCTTCTCCCAAAACCTCATACCTTGTGGGCATGTTGCCAAATGCAACATGATTTCACGTGGGAACATGTCACTCTCGTGGCGTGTTCTAAACGAGAGATCATGCCGCATTGCCAACATGTACTGACGAGAGGTCATGCCGAATTTTTCTTCGAAATTCTTCGAAAAGACCCGTTATGCTGCCCAAATTTCCAGAAATTTGGACGAACCTCTTCGTTCCATAAAGATGTTAGGGTTTGGTTAGGTATCATTACCTATTATATGTTTCAAAACAAGACATTTGATGTAATTCGAACGTCGCGTCACTAGGTTCCCGAGGCATAGTTAGCATGAATAAGGGCTTATCCTTTCCCAACTGTATTTAGGATTTAAAATACTAATTTATACTTGAACATAAATAAATTTGTGTTTGCGTGAGTCTGTCCCGTTTCTTTCCCTCTCCCGTAAAAAAAAAGAAAAGAAAAAAAAGTTTTCCCTTCAAGCACCTTATAAACCCCTCTCTACACCTGCAGCTACGGCGAGTTGGATCCGTTCATCTGTTTCGGGAGGTCGTTTAATCCGTATACAAGCAAAGTGTCGGTTGGTTTAGAATCGAAATGGCCGGCAATGGAGATGTTTTTTCTCAGTCCCGCTGGAGGCTCGCTGACAGGGGTCGACAAGTTTGAATGAGATGACTACGGAGGAATTGAGGGTGATGCTGGAAGCCGCTCTAGCTCGGGAGCGTGAGGCTTGTCTCTTAGTTCAAAATGCCAAGTCTCGTGAAGAAGAAGCTCACAACCGATTCGTAGAAGCTATGAGAGCCAAAGGGATTGCGGTACTTCGTCGGGAGGATGGTTCCTACGAAGAGATTACGGAAGATAGCCACAACGAAATCGGATCCGCTTCACCTCGCTCACCAAACCACTTAGCTACAATACGATGCCTCCCCAGGTGAATTACGTTCGGCATTACGATCAAGTAGCTTCTACAGGAATGGTGGCAAGTGACCAAGGAAGACTCATTCCCCCGTCTTCTCAAGGGTATGGCCAGGTTATCCAAGAAGGTGTCGGCGAATGACGGTCGTTCCACAAATTTCTTTGATCTCACCGCTTCTCCAACTCCTAATGCTCCAGCACCACGCAAAGATGGACCTCGGTTTCGAACCGGCCTTTTCCCAGCCTCGGTACGGTGTGTATCCTGGATGGTTATCGGGGTGTTGATATGGTGTTGTGAGAATGGTCGCACCGGCTCTCGAAAATCGAATAGTTCAGACAATGTCTCAAGGTACCAAATAGCCTGCACTCAAGACAGTTTTTCTCAACCAGCAGTATGTTCCACCCTTACTCGGCATATTTATGGTTCCACCCCTTACTCAGCTCCGTGTGTCAGCTCAGGATTATCTTCTTTTGGTCAGTACAAAAGTCAGTCGGCGCAATACAACTCCCAGAATCTCGGTAGGCAATTCAACGGTTATGATATGTATGGGAACAAGTGTGAGGACCCCGACCCGGAACCTACACGTGTCCCGAGCTGGAGCGTCCTCAAACTAACCCAAAGATCCTAAACTTTTAAAACCTTTAATTATCATTCAAAAATAAATACCATTGTTGTAATTATTTCAAAATAAATCTACACCTTTTCACCATGGAGAAATAGTTGACTAACTTAGAAAGTAAGAAACTGTTTTAATTACAAAAAGGCCTCGGTTATAACATAAAATAAAGATTTATAAATACAAGTCCACAAATGAATTATACCAACGTACACTTTCTATACCAACCTAATCATACCCCGACAATTCCCACAATAAAACTTCCAAACTCCTCACCGCCCTTACTTGGCTGGTCCACCTGTCTCAGAATCTAAAAACAGTAAAGGGAGAGGGGTGAGAATAAATCTCAGCAAGCTATTATGAATGCAAAGAAGATGCCAAATAAGATGCAATCCATCAAAAGACATATCCATATAATCAGAGAGGCTCCCTGCCGCCAACCGTCCCATACCGGTTGGAAACAACGACCAGCTCATCATGAATATATCACAACACATAAGTACGATAAAGTAACACTTAGAAGGATACTGAGCCAAGGTTTTAACTCCAAAAGGATATACACATCCGAGCAAAGAAGAACATTTGATGAAGCGGTTCCGGAACCATGAACAATAACAGCACCATAGGGATTCCCGACACACAGTCATATCCCCAGTGAAACTAGACCATCTACCTCAAAAAGAGATGCTAGCCCACTAATCCCACACAAGGGGGACAATCAAGTTACCAATGTATGAATTATAATGAACTTGGCTCGGTGCCATTATAATTCCATAACATTGCCCCACAAACAAATACCAGCTGGATTTACATAACTAAGCACAGTAATAACATACTTGCTTAACCAAACATTGTATGATCCAAAGTAGGGATACATACCACAATAGCATATCATGAAGATAGCAATACTATATCAAGTATTCAACATTTTCAAGCACATAATAGATACTTGAATAAAATCCACAAAAAGGGATAACAATATATCAACATGGTAAATATACTCATGTCCAACCAATATCATAGTGTAACAATAAATTAACACACTATGCATAATATAACCAATGTATATGAACTCAAAGTAAGGCAAGGAAATATCAGCAATCCCTCCTACAAGGTCATTATACAATAAAACAAGGCCTCTATGAAGGTTCAAGCTCAATTTACTAAGTAGGAGTCACAATCTATAAAGGATCAAACAAGATTGCTAAACAATTTCTGGTTTAGATTTAAAATCAGGGATTCTGGGGTCTTGGGCGACCGCCCTTACCACTTGGGCGACCACCCAAGTGGATTTCAAAAGGATTCCAAGCTTCTGCCCTCTTGGGCGACCGCACAAGGCCTCTTGGGCGACCGCCCAAGAGGATTTTGCAAAACATCCCCTTTTCTGGACACATGGGCGGCCGCTCATGCCCCTTGGGCGACCGCCCAAGTGCCCAGCCAGCACTTTTTTATTTTCAATCCTTTTACTTTAGCTCCAATTCTTTGCCTTTTTCTCTACCCTAAAATCAAGAACACCAAGAGGGATTTCTCATCTTAACAAATGCATCCTAAATCATGTAAACCCAAGATAAGGTAACCTTAGATTATTTATTCCTAAATTTCCCACCCATTTCATTTCCTCTAAATCATTTTACATGAACATTTATTTCTTTCTACTTCATTCTCTAATCATACAACTTCTATAAGGTTTCCCAAGCATGAACAAACATCACATGAACAATAACAATATCAAAGAGATTATGAACATTTATAAGAAAGGAAATCATAACAACTCACTTACTAAGCCATGTAACCCAAAATGATTAAATCTTATATCATTTACCCTTTGAATCACTACCCATTTCACTATCACTTTCCAAGTATAAATTTCTTAATTTAGTTAACCCATTTGCTTACCTTCTTGACCCACTTTCCTAATCAACAACAACATTCTAATTCACTACTAAATTTCTCAACATCCAAGAGAGTTTCCAAGCATCAACAACCATTTTATTAACAAGAACAACCTTAATTAATTCATGAACATCACATAGAAGGGAGGTCATAATAACTCACTTTGGAATAGGAGGTGGATTATGGATTTCTTGAGCTTGAAGAACTCCTCTTGGTCTCCCGATTACAAAAGTGCTCTCGGATCTAAAAATGGTGAAGGATTGATCTTGGAAGGAGCTTGAGAAGAGGTGGGTTTCCAAAGCATCCATGGAAGGTTGAGAGAGAAAGTGAAGGAGAAGAAAAAGAGAGGTGGAGTACATATTTGGTAAAGAGAGGGGGGGGCGGTCCAAGGAGGGAGTATGAGGGGAATTAGAGATAAGGGTATGGTCCCCCCATACCCAAATATTTAGGCTTTCACATTTTATTTCTTTCCCCCTACACAAACTAAAGCCTAACTACTCCCATTTTATTATTGTCAATTATTATACTCTCTCCATAGACTTTATTTGATTTTCTCAATTATCCCATCCTAATATAAGTAATCTAAGATATAAAATGATCACATAATATTAACGATAATATTAAAAGCACACAATATGATGTTAAATTAGTGCCTAGGGTTAGGGTCGTTACATAGTTGGAAAGCTAAAACACTATATGCTGTCCCACACCGTACACTTAGTCTCCAAGATGGATCCGATCAGATATCTATTCCAAGGTGACAGAGGAAACATCTCCACCAGGTTGGCAAAATGGACTTTCTTCTGGCGAGATCGACATCAAATATGTGATTCGCAAATCGATCAAAGGGCGGCATTTGCATTCGCACTGGTCGAATTCCCGAGCATGTAAGATCAAGGGCCGGACCTCCAGCTTCCAGATGAAGGGATCCTCGCTATAGAAAGCGGAAACAAGTGGCGATTATTCTTTGATGGAGCGGCTAACAAGAAAGGAAATGGCATTGTAATGGTTTTGATAGACCCGAACGACAGGCATACTCCCATAGCAATCAAGTTGAATTTCTCTGGTCACCAACAATGCAAACTGAGTACGAAGCTTGCATAGCCGGCTCAGAAAGCCGCCCTTGAAGCGACATGTGGAAGAATTGGAAGTGTTCGGTGATTCCCGATTGATAATCAACCAGGCCGCCAACAAATGGAAAATTATAGACCCATGTCTCCGTAAGTACCATGCTTACATCGCACACTCGTCGGCCAATTCAAGGAAGTATCATTCCAGTTCTTACCGCGGGACAAGAACAGATTCGCGAGATCTCTGGCTACCTTAGCCTCTTTGATGGAAATCCCGGAGAAGGAAAATCAATCAAGCCTTTCGGGGTGCATAAGAGAAAATCCTCATATTGTTGTGAGATTGAGATCGAGGCCGTCGGTGAGCGAACCGTGGTACAATCGGATCTTTCAATACCTCAAGTGTGGGGAAGCATCCTTTCCTGTGGATCAAGAAGGAGATTCAAAAAGAGTACATGCCAAAATCTTGCAGGCCCTAAAGAGACCGTCGCCGCAATATGTCATACTCGGCAATGAATTATGGAAGAAAAGAGAAGGTTGTCCGCTCCTACTCGCATCGCAAAGAAAAGGCTCAAAGAGTAATGGAAGACGTTCACAACGGTGCTGCGGACCTCATATGAACGCTCGATCCCTCATGCATAGCATCATCAGTGGGGTTACTTCGGATCACTATGGAGACAGATTGCATCCATTTCGTGCGGACTGTGACAAGTGCCAAAGATTTTCCAATCGAACCACATCCCTCCTCACGACTTATACTGTATGACAACTCCGTGGCCTTTCGCAACATGGGGTATTGATGTCATTGGGAAGATTTCTCCGCCTGGGAGCAATGGGCATGCATTTGTATTAGTGGCCGTGGATTACTTCACGAAATGGGTAGAAGCTGCATCTTATAAAGTGCTCACCGCCAAGAAGGTTGCCCGATTCATAAAAGAACAGATCTTCTGCCGCTATGGGGTCCCGAACGAGATTATTTCTGACAATGGCACTCATTTCGAGGGAGAAACTGATCGATTGCTCACTGAATACGTAGTCAAGCGCCACAAATCTTCACCGTACGGGCCACGGACAAACGGCACCGTTGAAGCCGCACAATAAGAACTTGGAAAGGATCATAAAGAAGATGGCCGAGCGAGGACGAGATTGGCCGTAAAAGTTGCACTTAGCATTGTGGGGCTATCGCACTTCGATCCGAACCGCCACCGGTGCAACCCCATATGCTCGACTTACGGAATGGAGGTCGTCATGCCCATCGAGTTAGAAATTCCTTCCTCGGTGGTCTTACTCGAAAATGAGGTGAACGAGATCGAATGGCTCCAAAGTCGATATAATGAGTTGGCTCTGCTAGATGAACGCGTACTAAAAACCATGGAGCATAACAGGGCATACCGTAGAAGAATGGCCCGCGCCTTCGATAAGAAAGTGAAACCCAAGGATATCAAAGTCGGTGATCTGGTTCTTAAAATGAATCCCTCAAATCAAAGCAGTGCGTTGGGCAAGTGGGCACCCATTTGGGTCGGACCGTTCTCGGTAAAGAAAGTATTCTCCTGAGGAGCTATGCACCGTCGACTTGGATGGCAACCCATTTCGCACCCCCGTCAACGGCGACAAGTTGCGGAGGTATTTTGTATGATCGAGTCTTTCCCCCTCTAAAAAAAAATATATAAAAAAAAAATGAATAAATAAAGGCGCAACAAAATTGTCCCAGATGAGACTGAAAACCTCTCAAAAGGCAGTCCATGCAAAAACAAGGGACGCGCCCGGTGCTAAAGAATATTCCCAACTAGACTGAAGACCCAAAAGAGGGCGGTCTAGGTAAAAAACAGGGTTGCACCATTTCCCCCCTTCTATCTTCCCCTTTCTTAAACACTAAAGTCATTTGAGTCGAACTACGGAGACCTGAGCCCCTTAGTTCTCTTACAAAAGGGGAACGTAGGCAACCATTTGTGGTTCGGTCTAAAATTGCTGCAAAAATCCCTCTTTTTACCAAAATGCGTTTTGATTACAAAATCCCAAGGCTTTTCAAAGGATCATTTTGAGTTAATATTCTTTTTGATGAGTTCAAGCACGGCCTACTTTTTGACTCAAAAAGACTGCTGCGAATAAAAGAAAACATTGATAACATCTATTCTGCCGCATTAAGTAATCGAAAGGGTACTCGCTTTCATACAGATAATTCCTAATCTCAAGACATAAAGCAAAAGAGTCTCAAAACTCTCGAAGTAAAAGAAAATGTGTGTCTAGATACTCGTCCCCGCTCCCGAATTTGCTCCTCTATCCTTCCTTTTTCTCGGTCCCCGGGAGGTCTTTGGCTTAGGAATGTCAAACAAGTCGGTTTGAGCCCGTCCCAATTCAGAAATAACTCGCGTGGCGGTTCAATCGAACCCGGTCTCTCTCAAGGCAGCCCTAGCAATCCTCGCTTGCCGCAACGCCTCTCGCGAGCTCTCATCTCTGGATCATTCCTTAAAGCAGCTCTCCGGATCTCTTGCCTCTCATAATCGTCGCCAGCATTGCCGGTGACATTGTGCAGGTTTCCTCGTGCCTCTATATCTCGAGATTTCGACTGACAGAAAGTCTGCTCCCAAGTATTCCGGCGGCGAGTCTCTATAGCTAATCGCACGTAACCCCGATGCTCCTCATACCAATCCAGGATACTCTGTGGTCGAAATGTAAATCCTCTAGACTGCCGAAGGAGCACACGAGTGGGAAGAAAGCCCTCCCGAGAAAGATCTGCTTTGAAAAAGCTGCATAGCACTGGGCTCGGTCATGGACATCGGAATGCATCGGGCCACCGCCCTCTCCCTCAAGGCTCGTATGATCTGCCGATGGTACTTATCTTGTCTGCTCACCAATGATGGGACACGTAAAGAGGATACATGCAAACCAGGCAACCGGACTCTACCGATCCATCCCGAATAACTCTCGTAGTGCAGTATATTCCAAGCGTGAATCAGCTCGGATCGGTGGTCGTGTACCGTGACAACCTCATATGCCAACTATCAACAACCTCGTCCTCATCACCTGCGTGGCCGAGTCACCCATGGCATTGCCGTCCGACCCTCTGGTAATGGCCCGATCAGGTGTAACCTCTCGTAGAACCACAGAGATAATAAGCCGGGCCGCTCGCTCCCATAAAGTCCGATCCCCTGCTAGCCTGTCAATACCGTGATAAGTCTCAGCCAGCAGCAGTGGTACAACATCCATCTCTCCTTGGCCAGAGCGAATTTGACGAGAATCTATATCCCGGTCACCTCTCATTTGCCTAATGATCTCCAACAAAGTGCTTGAGCAGACCCCGACATACCCGCAGTAAATAGTAAGCGAAGCGGTGTGAACAGCATGAACATATCCGTAGTGGTAGAAAGGTCAAACAGGTCAGACGGGACAGCGCAACCTAACCATCCGAGTCAAATCTATGGACCCATCACCAGAATCATAGGCAATACCTGATCCGCAGGCAGAGATAAAAAGTCAGACAGCTGCTCCTCAACCAACCGACTGTCCCGTGGGAATGCTACAGTGGCCGCCTTACCCAAGCCTGTCAACGCCATGAAATCTTCCATAGTTGGGGTCAGATAATTGTATGACAAAGAGAATGCATGACACTCGGAATCCCAGAAGCAGGATGCAGCCCGAAGCAAATCCCAGTCAACCCTCCAATCTTTCAAGGACCAAATGCAAGGCATACTGTACCGCTTGTCGATGATACTTCTATGTTGCCTCAGATGAAATCCCCAAATTTCGACGAAGTCCCGATGAAATTGGCACTCCCGGGAAGCAATCTCTTGGTTATAATGTTCCATTGCAGCAAAAAGCGTTAGTCTTGACCAAAGAAATCGATTATCCGCCAAATAAGGGCTGCTGGGTTTTCTCTGCTAAGAAGACAGTGACTGCAGAATGGAGCCTGGACCGACTTTGAAAAGAACCTGTCACGAGCCTCCCTAAGTCGTGCGACAGAAGAAGCCAAACAGACACGACATGTCGGGCGACATACTTTGGTTGATAGCAGACAGGGTGGAAAAACCTGCAGTGATTACCCCAGAGCATTTTCCGACTCGCCGTCGCCGATATACCCCTTACCCTCATACACATACCCCTGAAAATATACGGGAGAGGACCCCTACTATACACACTTACCTAAAACAATCCCAAAACACCATACATAAACCCGACAAAGCCGATCTTTAACCCAATAATTGCGTTCGCTTTCCTAACGAGATAGATTCACGCAAACCAAGCTAACATATAGTAATCTTTGCTAACAAGATAGGCTTATTCAAGTGTAGCGCGTTGGAGTTGTTGTTTTACCCCCGCAGGTACAATAATCAATTGAGTCTCGACGACTGGACCTCCGACCAAACTGGAGAAGAAAGAACAAAACAAAAAAAAGCATGCGTATCCGGCCCCAAGAAGAGCTCGACAATACTAGAAACCAAAGAAAAGCCTCTCAAGCAGAGCCAAACCAAGAAAAGCCTCTCAAGCGAGCCAAACCAAGAAAAGCCTCTCAAGCAGAGCCAAACCCAAGAAAAGCCTCTCAATCAGAGTCAAACCCAAGAAAAGCCTCTCAAGCAGAGCCAAACCAAGAAAAGCCTCTCAAGCAGAGCCAAACCCAAGAAAAGCCTCTCAAGCAGAGCCAAACCAAGAAAAGCCTCTCAAGCAGAGCCAAACCCAAGAAAAGCCTCTCAAGCAGAGCCAAACCAAGAAAAGCCTCTCAAGCAGAGCCAAACCAAGAAAAGCCTCTCAAGCAGAGCCAAACCAAGAAAAGCCTCTCAAGCAGAGCCAAACCCAGAAGAGCCTCTCTAGCGGAGCACACAAAGAAGAAAAGCCTCTCTAGCGGAGCACACAAAGAAGAAAAGCCTCTCAAGCAGAGCCAAACCCAGAAAAGCCCTCTCAAGCAAAGCTAAACCAAGAAAAGCCTCTCAAGCAGAGCCAAACCCAGAAAAGCCTCTCAAGCAGAGCCAAACCCAGAAGAGCCTCTCTAGCGGAGCACACAAAGAAGAAAAGCCTCTCTAGCGGAGCACACAAAGAAGAAAAGCCTCTCAAGCAGAGCCAAACCAAAGGAAAAAGCCTCTCTAGCGGAGCCCACCAAGAAGAAAAGCCTCTCAAGCAGAGCCAAACCCAAGAAAAGCCTCTCAAGCGGAGCACAACAGAAGTCACAGGTAAGCACAACAAAGGTATGAAGACACATCTCTACCCCTTTCTTGCTTGTAGTCAGTATTGGTAATTCCGAACTACGATTTGGCTTGATTCCCTTCTTAAAGGGATACGTAGGAATCCTTTCTCAGAAAGGTCCAGCCATAATTTTCCCCTTCTCACCCTTCTAGCCCTTCACCTTAACCCCAGCCGCTCATTGAGATTGGGTCTTATTTTATCGACAACCCCACTTTTTCCAAAAGTGACGTTGCCGAGGGGCTCTGTAAGTACGCCAATCCAATTCGCAACCTTTTCGATGCATTTTAATATAATAAAACTGCATTAAGGGGCGTTTTGGTAAATTCTCGGCCTATCCCGAGACTTCCGGAAACGTTCCATGAGTTTCCCGCGAAGGAAGTACCTTTTGGTACATCATTCATGCCAAAGGACCCCTTGGGAATAAAACCTGTTGGACCTTTTGGGTATTTTCCCGGAATGTTCCAGAAACTGGTTTTTGGCGCCAAAAGCGGTTGAGCCACCTTGTGTCACGCGACAGCTTGAGGCATGGAAAGTGGACGCGTAAGGTCGTGCGACATACTAAGGCAGCCAACTGCAGCCTATAAATAAGACCCTCCCCCTCATTGAAATGGGATCCGAATTCTAGCCTACTGTTACTCTGCCAAAATAGCAGTGTAACGAGCGTCCCAAGCACAAAACCTCTCTCTCTCCTACCTTCCAACCCACTAATCCCTCTCATCCAAACCCAATTCTCTACCTACACCAATTGGAACCCTTGGATCGGAGCTGTGAGATCTACAACGAAGAATTGAAGGATTCTATATCTGACTAGATATAGAATTCGTGGAATCAACAAGGGTAACAATTCCCTAACCCTCTCTCTCTCTCTCTCTCTCTCTCTCTCTCTCATTTAATTCCTTGCAATTTTATAGTTCTATTTTGTTTGGATTCGAATCGGATCCTAGCTATCTCGAATTACCGAATCCCAATCGCAATCTCTATGTTTAACTTGCATAGATTGTGTAATTGAGCTCATATTGATTGATTTGGTTGAATTTGGTGTTTGAGCCCCCAAGGGGTGTGGATCTACCCATATCCACACTCCCGGGTCGATTTGATGTTGTTTATGTTTTTCGTTCATAATTCGCTTGTTAATTAGATCTGCATAGCTTCTGTTAATTTCGAGTTCATATTGTGAGGTTTCTGCGAAGGCTCATATGTGTCACGCGACACCTTCGTCCCAGTGATCCCGTGTCACGCGACACATGTGGTCACGGTACGATGTGTCATGCGACACACATGACCCATCTGCAGTGACTCTTTTCCTTTGTAATTTGTTCTAGTTTGTTTGTATCAGGGATGTGGCCTCCCTAAATAATGGGCTCACAATATGTAATTTCTCGTTTCATAATTAATAAGATGCATTTTATCACATTTCGTTTATTATCGATATTTGCACACACTTTGGATTTACTTGGATGTGTTTGATTGAAAGACTCGTCTATGGACGAGGCGTGTTGGGTGAACTCTCGGTTCTTCCCAACACGTAACCTGACCCCCGAACTCATGTTTTCTCTCTAAAACAAAGGTTTTCAATGTTTCCTCTTAAAACGGCGTGGCGACTCCTATTTTTCCTAATTTCGGGCGAGCGCGCACATTTTCAGTGGCGACTCTGCTGGGGAATTTCACTTGAAAACCTGTTTTTCAAGTGTTAAGTGGGTCAAGCTTTCGTTTGGTCAAAAAAACATCCAATGCATCCATGTTGTATTATCCTGATGGGGCATGGGAGGAGCCTTTGCTGAGAGCGCAAGAGGTAATACTTTTATTGCATATTTGTTTAATACTCCCTCCGTCCCACGTTAGTTGAGGCTTGCTTTTTTCCCTTTTGGCTGTTTGCGTTAGTTGAGGCTATCGCCCAAATGGCAAAAATTTTAATATTTTATATTCACCCTACCCCACCCACTCATTCTCTCTCTTCATTTTTCACCATACAATTTATTCAACCAACCTACTATTAACTCCACTCATTCTCTCTCTTCATTTTCTACCACACATTTTCATTATCTTATTCATTTTCCTTAATTGGTGTGCCCAAAAAGTTAGTCTCAACTAACATGGGACGGAGGGAGTATGTATTAGTCACTCATACAATTCCACCAGAATCTTTAAGTTGGAATAGAAAGCGAGAAATTTGCTTAAAACTATTTGACAACAAACTAAATCTGCAAGTACTGCTGCTCACTCTTTTTTTTTCTTTTTTTGAATATCAAAATATTAGTGTTTCACAATCTAAAATATTGTCTAAAACTGAAATCCAAACGAAGCTGAAACCCTTCTGTGATTTTGTGCTTGCATTTCATTTTATGTAACATTTTCAGATCTATAATGCTATTATTTCTCTAAGCTATAATTTTTAATTTTTTTTATTTTTTTTTTTTTTGGTTTATAAACATGCAGACGAAGCTGTACACAGAAGATTGGATTGGGTTGAAGACACTGGTTGAAGCTGGAAAGGTAAAATTCATAAAATTACCAGGAGGTCATGCAGAAGTCTCTGACGATGAAATGAAACAATATATATTGCCTTACTTGGAGAACCGATCATCATCATCATCTCATACACGAAAACATATCATGTCAAGAAAAAAAGACCCCCATACACAACGCGCTTCATCTGTCTGGAGATCCTTTAAGAAATTGATTGGTCGTAGTGATGAAAGTGGAAGATTCAACTGAATATCCGGGATAATGGTTAAGTACTATATATACGATGGAAAAATTACAAAATATAAATTGTGAAGAAAAAAGGGTGGAAATAGTTACATAATTAGCTATCATGAAAGATTTCATTTCATTCTGGGATTACACCGGGAAGTGATTGGAATTAGTGCGAGAACCATGTGTTTACTGGTATGTTGAATACGACGCATGCTCTCATACTTGAGCTAATTGCAATGAGTTCTCCAAAATTTGACCGAGTTGATTATGTTTACAATGTAATACACTTACAAATAATGGTGCTGACAATTTGGATAGTGAGATTTACAAAAAAATCACTGACAGATTATAAAATTGGCCCAATGCACACTTTTCTCTACCACATAGATTGATTACATGCATCTTTGTTGTGGATTGCCAAAATCATAATAAAATTGTGTGCATTCATCATCCTTTCTTTTTCTCTTATTCATTCCTTTGCTTTAATGGTCACAAAGGAGGAAAATTACACAATACTGAAGGGGCAAAAAAGAAAGAAAAAAAGATATCGAGATGCGTTATTGATGGTTTACTTAGATAGATAAAGCTTTTAGTGGTACTTTTTAATTTAATTTTATAATTTGACCTTTATTGTTGTATAGCTTCTCAATGTTATACCTTTATTGATTGCTTGTACTTCATAAAATTGTATTAAAATTATTTTGTTGAAAATAAAATGTTACTCCCTCTCTCTCTAAATGAATGTCCATTTGAAAAAAAATAATCATTTAAGGAATGTCTAGTTTGAATTAAAATTGTGTCCCTAAATATATTTCACCTTTTAAAATATCATAATTTAATGTAGATTTATGAAACTACAAGTTTATTTAGTGGATAATCAAGTATTATTATTTTTTTCTATAAATTATTTTAAAATTCATTTTTTTTTTTGAATTTCACTTGTAAAAAATGAATGCAGGTGCTGGGAAGTATTTTTCTTCTTCTTCTTTTTTTTTTTTTTTGAACCATGGGGGCGTTCATTTCCAAGAAGCTCTTACTGTTCAGGAAAAATGTGATTCTGAACCGGAAGGCGGTCTTTCTGCTATTTCTCAGATCCGTATGCCAAATCCTAAATATTTTAATTCCGAATTTATAAACCCAAAAAACCTCAAAGAAGCTCTTACTATTCGGGAAAAATGCGATTCTGAACCGGAAGGCGGTCTTTCTGCTATTTCTCCTTCGGCATATCATGATGCTCGCACTTATGGGGGTATTGTTGGAGGAGTTCATGTTGACCCGTGGGCTCACGATGGTGACTGCGATAATTTTGAAGATTATTACGATGAAGAAGATGGCTTTCAAAAGGTTAAAGGAAAACGAGGAAAATCTGGATCGAAAGCTAAATCAAAAAACCTCAAGCCTAAAAGGCCTTGGATTCCTAAAAGGCAATTTGATTGACCTTTTTATTTATTTTATTTTATGGTTTTTCTTTTATTTATTGTACTTTTTAATTTTCAATAAAATATAGGGGGCATTGCCCTTTTCGCCAATAAAAAAAAAAAAAAAAAAAACAGTTTCAGTTTATTTATTTCATTCAAACAAGCATGAAGTATCTCAACTCATCTAATTGTTGTTAATGTTAACTACTTGAACTGTTGTCTCCCTTCACTACTCCACCAATCCTCTCTCTCTCTCTCTCTCTCTCTCTCTCTCTCTCTCTCTCTCTCTCTCTCTCTCTCTCTCTTTCACTCTCTCCCTCTAATAAAATAACCCACCTACTAATATTTTTCCAATTTCCAACAACATCCCAAGATTGCAGGAACCATACTCTCAATCAAAGTTGCAACCTTTTCCCTTCTCCCTTTTCCAATAATGTTCTGTTTCTGAACTTAACTTGTTTGATTCTCCGGAGTCCAGAATGGCTTCAACCCCAATTCCAGCCTTGTTCATAATCTTGATCACTTTCTCCCCAATCATCACTCATTCTTTACCTTTTGTTGTCTTCCATGGTAATTTTCTCTTTTCCATTTTCTTGATTTTTTTTTTTTTTTGTTTCTTATAATATTTTTTTTTGTTTCTGAGTTTTAGGCAAATTCCCTTTTAACTCATTTAGCTGTATCTGTGAGATAATCATCATAGTTATTTGTTGAAGCACTTGTCCTACATCGGGAATAAACAAGCCTTGTACTTGATATATAAATATTCTGGGCTACTCCCCTCATAGCCAATTGGTTTTGAGATGGAACCTCAGACTTTACCATTATTTGATGCATTCATGCTTTCATTGCCCTTCAGACTTAGCTTCCTTCTTTGTCGAGTTTATTGCTTTTTTTCTGCCAAGTCATTTTAATGTGAGTTTAAACTTAGCAACTTCTTGAGCATGTAGTAAATTTACCTAATCTCTGTACATTATTGCAGGTGTTGCAGATAAATGCACCCACAAAGGAGTAAAGCATTTTACCGAGCTCTTGAGTCAATTATCCAATTCTCAAGGATACTGCATGTAATACTCTTATTTCCTTACTTCAATGATGGTATTTACACATCTGTTTGTTTAGTTTCTACTCTCATTTTTCATTGGTTCTCGGCAAACTAGTTAAGAGTACAAAGACACACCACACACACATATATATACAAGTTACATCTCCATGATAGCGCTTATGAATTCATCTAAACACAAACAAAAGTGATGGTGCTATCTATGTCCCTACATAAACTTTGGCCAAATTTGTCTTTTTAGCAAGTATTAGTAGGGCGTTTGTGAGTGTAAACATTCTAAACAATTTGATCCTACCCCAAAAGAGTAGATTGAGGGTCATTCTATCATGTCACATCCCTCCGTCTCAAATGAATGTCCATTTTGTTCTTGGCCACTTTTGTTCCTGGTCAAGAACAAAAATGGACATTCATTTTGGGACGGAGGTAGTACTTCCAGATCTTGAAAGTATTAATTTAATTTTCATTCCTTTATGTAGAGAAATTGGAAATGGTGTGATGGATTCTTGGTTTATGCCCTTTTCTAAACAGGTAGCATTTCTATCTAAGTACAACTACTGTTTTTTTTTTTTTGCTCAAGATTTATGGTATAATGTATTGATATGCCTGTTTTGGACATTGCAGACACGGATTGCTTGTGAGAAGGTGGTAAAGCTGTTGACTTTATAGTTTTGCTTCAATGTCCTGGCATTTAAAGTTGGACCATTTTTCTGTGTATATGCCTTCTTCAATTACAGGTGAAGAGTATGAGCGAGCTCCGTGAGGGTTATAACATACTTGGACTTTCCCAGGTGAGGCGAGGGCAGAATTGTCTTTCGATTTTCGCAATTCTATTTCTCTGGTCTATTATAGTTTTTACAAATGAACCTTTAGGGGAATTATTTAATTTATCAATTTGAGATTTAAATTTTACCTAATGATATGGATGCTCGTGAAATAATTTTTTATATTCTGTTTTTATGTTTAACAGGGAAACTTGGTAGGCCGAGGAGTCATGGAGCTTTGTGACGGAGCACCTCTTGTAAGAACTATTTTCAGAAAAAAAAACTACTCCCTAAATGCCAAATTTTATTTCAAGGGACACTCAGAAGATGTGTGCTTTTTATACATTATAATGACAAAGATGCATAAATATTTTTGTTATCTACTTTCTAAACATTTAGTTTTACAATAATAAAATGAATACAACAACAACAATAACAACAACAACAACAACAACAACAACAACAAAGCCTTAATCCCAAAATAATTTGTGGTCGGCTTAACATGAATCCTCATATGTGTCATCATGAAAAAAAATATCAAAAAAAGGCAAATTAAAAGAAGAAATAGGAATAAATTTAGAAAAGGAAAATAAGAGAAGAAAAATAAATAGTGACAATAAAAGAATATACATGTATAATATGTATAAGGGGAAAAAAATTCTTGAATTTCGACATTCATTTAGAGACAGAGTGAGACATTTTTTTAATGTAATCTTTGTTTTGCTATTAAACAGGTGATGAATTTCGTATCAGTATCAGGTCCTCATGCTGGGATAGCTTCTATACCATTTTGTGGTGTAAGCTCCCTTTTCTACCCCTCTGTTCTTAACATAGTTATAATTTCATTCTAATTTCAGAGTTCGCATGGTTTTATATTGCAGTCTGGTATCTTTTGCGTTATTGTGAACTCTCTCATAAAGTTAACGGTTTACAGTGATTTCGTCCAGGTTCATATTTCCGTTCCCTCTGCTGTAACTTTTATAAAATTGGAATTTTCACGTGTTTTCTTCTTCTCGGTGAAAGTCTCCAGATTCATGCAATGATTTGTTCTTGTAACTTTCTTGCAGAAACACTTGGGACCAGCTGCTTATGTTAGAATCCCAACTGTGAGTACCGTACTTAACTGAGGTTAGGAGATCTTAAAATAATTTATAACCTCGTGTCTGAATTGTAAACACTAATCCTCAGTATTATCGAAAGTATTAGCTAAAATTTAAAGTTGTTTCTCGATTTATGCTGATTTAGTCCTTCTAGAAACTTGCAACGAAAATGCATATTGTTTCTCCAGGCTCTTGATGAATACAAACAAGGATGCAAGTTTTTGCCAAATATTAACAACGAAATCACCAAAAACCCCACCTACAAACAACGGTTTTCTAGCTTGCAGAATTTGGTGCTTATAATGGTAAGACTAAGAATTCTTCTAGTTTTTTTCAACCAACGAAAAATTCTTTTCGGTTTTCATTTTTTGTTTCTACATTGCTCTTTAAACCACTGAAACCATTATATGTGTTGATTCATTGTCTTTCTGTTGAAATCCTTAGTGTGAAAAAGATACTGTTTTGGTTCCGAAAGAAACCTCTTGGTTTGGATATTATCCTGATGGAAGCTGGGAGCCATTGCTGAGTACACAGGAGGTGATATTCTTAGTTTTGATTGGATGTATGGAGTATACTCCCTCCGTCCCACCATAGAAGTTACTTTCGGTCAAACCTGCTTCAACTTTGACTAACATTTTATGGTAAACTATTAATCTCCACAAAAATTTAAAAATGAATACTAAATCACCAATAGAAACATTATCAATAACTATTTTTTAATTTTAATGGAGACAAATAGTTTAGCATAAAATGTTAGTCAAAGTTGAAATAGGTTTGACTGAAAGTAACTTTTATTGTGGAGCGGAGGGAATATATACTCCCTCCGTCCCAACTAAATTTATGCTTATGTTTTGGCACGGATATTAAGAAAAAAGTGTAAGTGTTGCAAGTATTAAAAGTGAGGTAGGAGAGAGGTGGGGTAGGGAATAGTAAATGGAGAGTTGATGTGAGTATGGAAGTGGGTCACATTGAATAAAGAAGTATTTAAAAAAAAATCCATTTTGGGAAAGTGTAATTTTTGTTGGGACAACCAAAATGACAAAAAGTGTAAATTTAGCTGGGACGGAGGGAGTGTATGTGTGTGTGCGCTTGCTTGCTTGCTAGTAAACTCATTAACGCGTACAATGTAATCACTCGTATACAAAACTTATCGTGCAGACGAAGCTGTATACTGAAGATTGGATTGGTTTGAAGACACTGAATGAAGGTGGGAAAGTGAAATTCATCAAAGTAGGAGGAGGTCATATGAAAGTCTCGTACGAGGAAATGAAACAATATATAGTGCCTTACTTGGAGGACGAAGAATCATCTTCATCATCATCATCCAAGGAGCAAAATATAACAGAATCTTTATATCAAAGAAAAGAAGACCCTCATTCACGACGTGCTTCATCTGTCTGGAGTTCCTTCAAGAAACTGATTGGTCGTACTGATGAAAACGGAAGCTTTAACTGAAGGTATTCAGGATTAGTTAAATAAAGTCTGAAGAAAAAGGGTGCAAATAATTACGTAGTATTTCATTGTATCCTGGGATTAGATTGGGTTCTGACTGGAATTGGTGCGACAACTATGCATTTACAGCGTAAAATAAAGTTTGATTTTTTGGTTATTTACTTGAAGTTCGATTTTGGATTATTTTTCAGTCAGATAAAAAAAAAATTGCACAACAACTTGTAATCCTTGCATTAGAGAAGCTGAAATACAATTGATTTGCATACAACCACCAAAACTTTACAAGAAGGTATATGATAGTTCTCATCTTGAAAATAGCAAGACCTAAATGCTAAGGATGGTGATTATTGACAATGGCATTGTTTCGGAAAAGCCTGATGAGACGGAAAAGCGAAAATTCATTCATATGAGCGGGTAAAAACAAACTTTCCCGGAGAGAAGGACCCGGTAGCCTTTTTTGCAGGGGCATTTGGTTGTAAAGACCAGCCACTTGTCCTTTCTCTCTACACTTATCCTTTCCTCAGATTCTTTTTTCCGGTACATCCTGTAACATCAGTAGGAAAATGTTATCGACAATCAAACAGTTACTTAACATTAAACAAATTTAGACTTCCTGTTTGTGCACTTGTACTGTACAACACAATATTTCAACTTATGCTTCAGCTGGTCACTAGTAACTGTCATATTTGGAACAGATAATATCTTGTGTTCTGAACTCTAAGCAAATATTTTGTACTCCCTCCGTCCCAAAATGAATGACCAAAAAATTTTCAAATTCATTCATTTTGGGACAGATGTAGCAAAAAACTTCCTGTACTTGACTGGCTCTCTCTCTCTCTCTCTCTCTCTCTCTCTCTCTCTCTCTCTCTGTGTGTGTGAAAGAGTGAGAGGGGGAGAGAGTGTGCATGCGTGGATGTAAAGTTATACTCCCTCCGTCCCATATAAGATTTCACAAATAGGTTTTACACGAGAATTAAGAAAATGTGTAAGTGGTGTAAGTGTCGTGAGTATGAAAAGTGTAGGAAAAAGAATGTGGGGTAGGGAATAGTAAGTTGATTGGTGTTGTTAGTATAAAAGTAGAGTAGGAGAGAGAATGAGTGAGGAATAGTAAAGATTCTTTGCCATTTTAGGAAACTGAAATCTTATATGGGACACCCAAAATGGCAAAAGTGAAATCTTATCGGGACAGAGGGAGTATATCCTCCACAAGTGTTAACTGTTAACTAGATAGAGTTATCGCTAATATCTCGGAGGGAAAAAATCTGAAGAAAAGGTGAAGTGCAGTAAAGGTTAGCATTTTTACCAGCTGAATTGGCATCAGCATGTAGTAAATGTGGGTATAAGAGAAAAGTAACTGATAGACCTTCTCACAAGGACACTTGAACTGAACAGTAAAGCAGTCTCCTTCATTTTCAACCCGTGTTGCAACTTCCTCTCTCTCAGTGTCCGAGCCATCCTGCAACAACTAAACAAACTTCACGTGAACAGTTCAATCCGAGAGAGAGAGAGAGAGAGATGCAGGTGATCTTCCAAACATAGAACCATGAGCTCATAAGCCAAAACCGCAAATAAGATAAAGAGACAATACATGCTGTCATCATTATTGCTATTTAGGGGATATTATAACTGAATTCTGAACAATGACCTCACTAAAAACCGAAAAGAAGATACTCCCTCCGTCCCAAAATGAATGACCATTTTAAATTTAAGGGTCATTTTGAAAAAAAGATTTTTAATAGCAAAAAATCATAAACATTCTTGCTTTAGTTTTGCAAAAATATAACGAACTATGAAAAAAAAAATTGAAAAAAATCATTTAGGGACAGTTTTCTTTTTCTATGGAAAAGTTTATGTTTATGAAAAAGTTTCAAAAGGTCATTCATTTTGGTACAAAAATGGTCATTCATTTTGGGACAAAAATGGTCATTCAAGTCAGGACACATGTAGTATTATAAAAACTTTTCTATTCAGGGTATATATGTATATGAATACCATGTCATCACGGTTAACAAATTTAAAAGCAGCCAAATTTTTGAAACAGCTATTTATGGCCACATTCCATTTTTAGCCATCCAAGAAATGCTATATATAGCCCCATCTACACATCTTGAATCCCACCAAGCATAACATAAACACAACACATTTTCGCTATCCAGTCTCATTTCAAACAGAAGTTTCATAGCAAAAATGAAGGGAGTTGCCATTACAATGATCGTAATGCTAGCCATGGTCCAACTCATGGTCCAACCAGGCCAAGCAACTATCACTAGTTGTGACCAAGTCATTGTAGCCTTAGCTCCGTGTGCTAACTTTCTTGTTAGTGGTGGAAATGTGCCAGAAGGGTGCTGCAATGGTGTCAAGAAACTTAAGGCCGATGCTGTAACGACTCAGGATAAGCAGAAAGCTTGTACTTGTGCTCAGGAGGCTGCTAAAAAGAACCCTAGTTTGAATGAGGATAATGCAAAAGATCTTCCCAAGAAATGTAACGTTGATATGAATATCCCCATCTCTAGGACTACCGACTGCTCCAGGTTAATTTCCCCCCCCCCCCCTTAATATTCCTTATTCAACAAGTTAATTTGCTTGAGATTAATATTAAATTTGCTCATCAGTATTTTTGTTTTGATTTCTTGACAGCATCAAAGTCTAGATGGAATGGAGGAGATCAATGAGGGTGAGGAATAAAGAGGAGGGAATTCTGTTTGTTGTCGCTAGAAACAGATAAATGTGACCTTATTATATCCAATAAAAGTTTCTTATTTGCACCAAAAATTGCTGATTTAAAACGAGGAAAATACAAAAATATAAAGCTATTATATAAAGTATTTCCATGGGAGACCTTGTATTATTCCATGTTCCAATAAATCCACATCGCAAGTAATGTATTTTGTCATTCTCTCTCTCTCTCTCTCTCTCTCTCTCTCTCTCTCTCTCTCTCTCTCTCTATATATATATATATATATATATATATATATATATATATATATATATATATATATATATTTATTTCATTCCTTTAAGTTTCTGCATTTAAAGTATGAACCATTTGCTGTAATGTCATATCAAGAAAATAAAGGAAAACAAGATAAACAAGAGCTAGAGCCACTATAGTGATGAGTAGGAGTACGACTACCTCATAAAATATGTTTATATGTATAAAAAAAAATTAAAAAAATTAAAAAAAAATAACCAAACTTTATAAATGATCACTTGTTATTCTTCTTGAAATATTTAGTCAAATGAGATAGAAAAGAGAGAAATTTTGGTACTCCGCAACATGGCATGAATCCTTCCACAAACAGCACTAATGTCACACTCAGATCCTTCTGAAAATGATGGAGAAGGCTCTTGAAAGCATTTGAACAAATATGTATCATTCCAATGAAACCATAGCCACTTGTTCACATTATGTCATATCTAGACATACAGACACACTTAAAACACACAAATGCGCGCACACACACAGTAAATTTACCTTTTGTGGAGACTTGTACATGTTTTTCTTCAGAAGCGCCATGTTCTTCACCTTCACGGATGGCCTTGCTACACCACTGGCTCATCTCCCTCATACTCTTTCATTCTCTTCAACCACTGCAGTTCCCCAAATTCCACAATCATCACAAAATTATGCAAAATTTAAACCCTGAATTCCACAATCACCATATTAAATCTGCAAGAATTATACCCAAAATCAAGACATAAAGTACAAAACAAATGAGACCCAGATTCAAGAATAACGACAAGAATACTCATAACTGTATCCCAAACTCAATAATCACGATAAAAAAATAAATATACCCACCAAAATCTCTAAACATAAGAAATAATCAACTAACCTTAGCACTGATCAAATTTTCTTCGCTAGTAACCAAACCCTTTCCTCTGAACGCCGCGTTAAATGTACTAGAAGGAAAATTTTAAAAATACAACCGTAATTTAAAAATGTATCATTTCAATCCCAAAACCGTAGCTAAATCTGTGACTAATTTGTACCTCAACCCGCGATTTTGGGTTCAAAATAATACATTTTTCAAACTATGATTGTATCTTTGAAGAAAAAAATTATAATGGTAGAGGTGAAACACTTGAAAAAGTACAATGGATAAAAACGGAGTTTCGCCATTTTACAACTCCAATGATCAAAGTACTTTTTTAATAATCAAATAAAGAGTTAAATGAAATTCTTCGGTCTTACACCCTTCAATATTACACAGAATCAACATAATCAATTAGCAAAGCCTACAATAAGCCTTGGATAAAAGTACACTACTCCCTCCGTCCCGCCCGAAAGGGCAATTTTGCCTCCTAGCACGGAAATTAAGAAATTAATAAGGAAAATGATGTAAGAAAGAGAAAAAGGTTAAATGTTGTGAGTATGAAAAATTAAATAGGAGAGAGAATGAGTGGGAGGAATAGTTAGGAGAGAGAATGTTGTGAGTGTAAAAGTAAAGTAGGAGAGAGAATGAGTGGGGTAGGAAGAGTATAAAAATAATAAAAACTTTCCTTTTTGGGGTTGTGCCCTTTTAAATGGGACGCCCAAAAAGGAAATTTGTGCCCTTTCGAGCGGGACGGAGGGAGTATATCACAATTACGTACATGAAAACACACAAAAATTGACTAGGTAATGGTATTTAAACCAATCCCTTGGTAATACAAACTTTATCGAGTTAATGACTGAATGGAGTCAAGAACTGGACATGAAAGAGCGAGAAAGTGAGAAAATAACAATGAAAGAAAACTCGCACCAACCTATGTCTGCAACCGAGTAACTTGATCGTGAACTATGACAATTTTAGGCTGTCAGAGAGTGAGTAACAGACAATGATACATTTGATGGTTTCAAACAAGGTACAAGCTCATCAGCTGAGAAGTGTAAAGGACGACTTTAACCTCCACCACGGCGATTGGGCAGAGATTCTACTGTGAATGCCGAGGTGTTAATACTGGCTAAACTGAAGCCTCTATCTGGTGGAGCTCAAGATTCTGGAGTACGATTCTCGCAAATATTTTGGCTTCAAGTGGGGCTGAAGCTGCTTCTGCAGCCGCCTGTAGAATCCGAGGTGCTGCATTAGTCTGTAGGAGCTGCACATGGTGGACTGCAAGACACCCACCCGGAACAGTGAACTGTAGGAACTTAACTCAAATTAGTGTGTCCGATTGTACCCTTGTGTGTGTGTGAGAGAGAGAGAGAGAGAGAGAGAGAGATGAGATAAGTCTTTATAATGGTGATTACCTGGAGAAGTGCAAAGGCTCCACAAGACTTGAGAATTGAAGAAGGATTACGTAGCATGGCAACAAAACTTCCAATTTCAGAGGCACTGACAGAATGCAAAATGAAATAATAGAATCAAGATATTTGAAAAATAAACGCACGCAAATGATCGTATTTATAAGCATAATAGTTTTATTGTTAAATTTCATTAGCCCTCATATGCTGTAGGAATAACAAATACAGAGATGGCATCTATTAAGCAGTGACCATGATAATGAAAATTGGCATATTTTCCCACCTTAAACCTCCTTGCCCGGCCTTAATGAGAGAGATCTGAAGAGTAAATTAAAGAAAATGACTGGCATCAGAGAACTAATATAACAGGAACATCCCCAGATTGCATGGTCGTATCATTCTTTAATCATTTGTGATGGTAACTTATCATATACAATTGTCCTACTTACAACACTTCAACAATCTTCAGTTACTCTGTCCTCTACTAAGTGTCATACGCTTCTAGTCTAAAACTCCAGCACCTTGCATTCTCGTACTCCCTCCATCCTGGAATGATGTTCCCAATTTTTTTGTTTTTTCTTTGAATGAACTTTGAGCAATTGTTTTAAGTTAATTTAATTATCATAATGAAAATCTAAAACTTGCTATGGATAATTTTTATAATGGTGTATCAATAACAAGTTTGAAGATTTTCTTTAAGATTATTATATTAACCTAAAATTGTTGCTCAAAGCTAATTCAAAGGGGCAGTAAAAAAGTGAGAATATTTCGGGACAGAGGGAGTAATATATAATCCACACAATACTAAGCTTTCTGGCACTGACTGTCACACATTACAATTTTTCCATGCTCTCTTTTACTTAAATCACAGGTAGACCCTAGAATCAAGTGGTGGAGACTTCAAGGGGAGAATCAACCGAAATTTGTAGCTAAGATGGTCGATACCGGTATTTGGTCGGATAATACGGAGGATATGGATATAGATTCGACTTGGACTAAGATGGTACATACCATAAAGGAGGTGGCGAAAGAAGTCCTTGGAGAATCTAGAGGAAATGGGCCACCAAGTAAGGACACATCATGGTGGAACGAGGAAGTAAAACAAGCAATAAAGGGCAAGCGAGAATGCTACAAATTATTGGGGAAATGTAGGAGCGAAGAGAACTATGAGAAGTATAAGGAAGCTAGAAGAGATGCTAAGAAAGCAGTAAGAGACGCAAGAGCAAAGGTGAATCAGAAATTTTATGATAAGTTGGATACAAAAGAAGGGGAAAAGGACATCTACAGACTCGCTCGTATGAGGGATAAGAGGACACGAGATATTGGGACGGTTAAATGTGTGAAGGATGTAGACCAAAGAGTTTTAGTCGGGGATAAAGAGATAAAAGATAGATGGAGTTCGTACTTTGATAACTTGTTCAATGGCGGTCAAGAGCAGGATGCTGGAGATTTAAATATCTCTTCGAGTATGGTTAATCGAGATTTTATGCGGAGAATTCGAAAAAGTGAAGTGGAAATGGCAATGAAAAAGATGAGATTGAAGAAAGCCGTTGGACCGGATGGTATACCAATTGAGGTTTGGAGATGTTTCGGGGAGAGGGGAGTAGATTGGTTAACAACGCTATTTAACAAGATATGGAGAGTTAACACAATGCCATTGGAGTGGCGGAAGAGTACTCTGATCCCTTTGTATAAGAATAAAGGTGATGTCCAAGATTGTGCCAACTATCGGGGGATCAAACTAATGAGCCATACTATGAAACTTTGGGAAAGAATGATTGCAGAGGCTGAGAAAAATTGTGGATATTTCGGATAACCAAATTGGGTTTATGCCAGGAAGATCGACTATGGAGGCAATATATCTTATGAGACAAACCATGGAGAAATATCGGGATCAAAAGAAAGATTTGCATATGATTTTCATTGATTTGGAGAAGGCGTATGATAAAGTGCCAAGAGAGGTACTTTGGTGGGCATTAGCAAAGAAGGGTGTTTCAAAGAAATATATTGATATTATCAAGGACATGTATAATGGAGTTAGTACTTGTGTAAAGACTAGTGTTGGGAAGACTGAAGAGTTCCCTATAAAGATTGGAGTGCATCAAGGTTCCGCATTTAGCCCCTTTCTTTTTGCTTTGATAATGGACGAATTGACGAGGTCAATCCAAGATGATATACATGGTATATGTCATTCGCAGATAATATTGTATTGATCGATGAGAGAAAAGAGGGTGCTGAAAGTAAATTGGAGTTGTGGAGATAAACTTTGGAATCTCGAGGTTTTTGATTAAGCGAAGCAAGGCGAATATTTGGAGTGTAAGTTTAGCAGTAGTTGGAAGTAGGGAGGCGGGCGGTCACATTTGATGGAAATATTATCCAAGCTTCTGAGTTTTTTCGCTATCTTGGATCCATTATCCAAAAGGATGGAGAATTAGATGGAGATGTGGCTCATAGGATTAAAGCAGGTTGGTTGAAGTGGAAGAGTGCCACAGGGTTTCTATGTGATCGCGGCATGCCCAATAGATTAAAGGGAAAATTCTACCGCACGGCAATTAGGCCGGCATTGCTTTACAGCACCGAATGTTGGGCCGTGAAACAGTGTCACGTGCATAAGATGAATGTGGCGGAGATGCGTATGCTGCGATGGATGTGCGGTCATACAAGAAAGGATCGATTGGGGAATGAGGTGATCAGAGGTAAAGTAGGAGTTGCGCCCATTGTGGATAAAATGAGGAAAAATCGTCTAAGGTGGTTTGGACATGTCAGAAGGAGACCGAGTGATGCACCGGTTAGGAGGCCGGAACAGTGGAGAAATGATAAAATGGCGAGGGGTAGGGGAAGACCCAAACAAACTTGGATTAGAGTAATTGAAAAGGATATGAGTTTACTTGGAGTGGATGAAAGTATGGTGTTGAAGAGGCCGGAGTGGAGGGCAAAAATTCAGGTGGGGGGTTGATTTTTTTCTTGATTTTTATTTTATTATTTTATTATTTATTTATTTATTTTTATTATTATTATTATTATTATTTATTATTTTTCTTATTTTTTTATTCTTTGATTTTTTTATTTTTTTGATTTTGATTTGTATGTTTATTTATTTATTTGTTTATTTATTTATTTATTTTTATTTATTATTATTATTATTTATTATTTTTTATTATTATTTATTTATTTATTTATTTATTTATTTATTTATTTATTTATTTTTATTTTTTTTATTATTATTTTTTTCACGATGACATATGAGGATTCATGTTAGCCGACCCCAAATTATTTTGGGACTAAGGCTTTGTTGTTGTTGTCTCTTTTACTTAAATCCGTAAAACTAACTTAAAAAATGAAGAACAATTTTTAATCATGAGTTATGTTTAAAAATCCGCTAATTTATAACCCATCATTTTCTTTTTATTGTAATAGTTTACTTGAAAATAGTAATGTTAAGTCATGAAAAAAAAAACTAATATTTATATAATTGATGTTTTAATGATGACATTATTTTTTATTTAAAAAAATGATGACCTTATTTTAATGAGCATTTTATAAAATTTATAAGATTTGAACTTATTTTTTTCAAACAATAAAGATTAAAGTCATTTATATCCGTTAAATTGATGTTAAAGGAATTCAAGTATGAGGTTTTTTTTGGTAAAAAGTATTTATTTAAAAAGTTAAAAATAATGAGAAAAATTTGGGGGCCAAGGTGATTTGAAGTCAGGTCATTTAATAAGATATTGGAAGCCTTTACCAACTGAGCTACCTAAACCTATATAAGTTTAACGCACGGTTAAATATATGGATATAAACTAATGGTTAAAAATTTTATAAAAAATTATTTTTAAAATTCAGTGGGTGCCGTCGGACCCACTCATAACACGGTGGGTCCGTCCCTGCATGAGCTCATAAGCCAAAACCACAATAAGATAAAGAGACAATACATGCTGTTATCATTGTTGCTATTTAGGGGATATTATAACTGAATTCTGAACAATGACCTCACTAAAAACCAAAAAGAAGATACTCCCTCCGTCCCAAAATGACATTTTGAAAAAAGAATTTTAATAGCCAAAAATCATAAACATTCTTGCTTTAGTTTTGCAAAAATATAACAAACTATGAAAAAAAAAATTGAAAAAAATCATTTAGGGACGGTTTTTTTTTATGGAAAAGTTTCTGTTTATGAAAAAGTTCCAAAAGGTCATTCATTTTGGGACAAAAATGGTCATTCAATTCATGACACATGTAGTATTATAAAAACTTTTCTATTCAGGGTATATATGTATATATGAATAACATGTCATCACGGTTAACAAATTTAAAAGCAGCCAAATTTTTGAAACAGCTATTTATGGCCATATTCCATTTTTAGTCATCCAAGAAATGCTATATATAGCCCCATCTACACATCTTAAATCCCACCAAGCATAACCTAAACACAACACATTTTCGCTATCTAGTCTCATTTCAAACAGAAGTTTCATAGCAAAAATGAAGGGAGTTGCCATTACAATGATAGTAATGCTAGCCATGGTCCAACTCATGGTCCAACCAGGCCAAGCAACTATCACTAGTTGTGACCAAGTCATTGTAGCCTTAGCCCCTTGTGCTAACTTTCTTGTTAGTGGTGGAAATGTGCCAGAAGGGTGCTGCAATGGTGTCAAGAAACTTAAGGCCGATGCTGTAACGACTCAGGATAAGCAGAAAGCTTGTACTTGTGCTCAGGAGGCTGCTAAAAAGAACCCTAGTTTGAATGAGGATAATGCAAAAGATCTTCCCAAGAAATGTAACGTTGATATGAATATCCCCATCTCTAGGACTACCGACTGCTCCAGGTTAATTTCCCCCCCCCCCCTTAATATTCCTTATTCAACAAGTTAATTTGCTTGAGATTAATATTAAATTTGCTCATCAGTATTTTTGTTTTGATTTCTTGACAGCATCAAAGTCTAGATGGAATGGAGGAGGAGATCAATGAGGGTGAGGAATAAAGAGGAGGGAATTCTGTTTGTTGTCGCTAGAAACAGATAAATGTGACCTTATTATATCCAATAAAAGTTTCTTATTTGCACCAAAAATCGCTGACATAAAACGAGGAAAATACAAAAATATAAAGCTATTATATAAAGTATTTTCATGGGAGGCCTTGTATTATTCCATGTTCTAATAAATCGACATCGCAAGTAATGTATTTTGGCATTCTTTCTCTCTCTCTCTCTCTCTCTCTCTCTCTCTCTTTATATATATATATATATATATATATATATATATATATATATATATATAAATCTATCTATCTATATATATATATATATATATATATATATATAACTCCATTTTATAATAATAGATTAATTCTCTTTCTTTTTTGGTTAATTTGTCCAACGCAATCAACGCAATAGTTTTGCTTTCTGAAAAGTACTAGTATTATATTAATGCAATTTCTTGAAGGTATAAGCAAGTAAAGCTACCTTCTTGAAAATTTTCCATTATACCATATATACCACCATGCATACAGATGCACATGGAGAAAGGTATAGAATCGACCTTAGGGGTTTCATTGTTTTTTTTCTTCCGACCCACTTTGTTCTTCGTCTTCATGGATGATCTGGCCACACCATTGGCGCATCTCCTTCACACGATCCTTCATTCCAGTTTCTGCATTTAAAGTATGAACCATTTGCTGTAATGCCATATCAAGAAAATAAGGGAAAACAAGGTAACAAGAGCTAGAGCCGCTATAGTGATGAGTAGGAAGGAGTACGACTAAAAATTAAAATAAAAATAAAAATTTAACCAAACTTTATAAATGCTCACTTGTTATTCTTCCTGAAATATTTAGTCAAATGAGATAGAAAAGAGAGAAATTTTGGTACTCCGCAACATGGGATGAATCCTTCCACAAACAGCACTAATGTCACACTCAGATCCTTCTGAAAATGATGGAGAAGGCTCTTGAAAGCATTTGAACAAATATGTATCATTCCAACGAAACCATAGCCACTTGTTCACATTATGTCATATCTAGACATACAGACACACTTAAAACACACACAAAAGCGCGCACGCACACACAGTAAATTTACCTTTTGTGGAGACTTATACATGTATTTCTTAAGAAGCGCCATGTTCTTCACCTTCACGGATGACCTTGCTCACCACTGGCTCATCTCCCTCATACTATCTTTCATTCTCTTCAACCACTGCAGTTGCCCAAATTCCACAATCATCACAAAATTATGCTAAATTTAAACCCTGAATTCCACAATCACCATATTAAATCTACAAGAATTATACCCAAAATCAAGACATGAAGTACGAAACAAATGAGACCCAGATTCAAGAATAACGACAAGAATACTCATAACTGTATCCCAAATTCAATAATCAAGATAAAAAAAATATGGAAAAATAAAATATACCCACCAAAATCACTAAACATAAGAAATAATCAACTAACCTTAGCACTGATCAAATTTTCTTCGCTAGTAACCAAACCCTTTCCCCTGAACGCCGCGTTAAATGTACTAGAAGGAAAATTTTAAAAATACAACCGTAATTTAAAAAATGTATCATTTCAATCCCAAAACCGTAGCTAAATCTGTGACTAATTTGTACCTCAACCCGCGATTTTGGGTTCAAAATAATACATTTTTCAAACTATGATTGTATCTTTGAAGAAAAAAATTATAATGGTAGAGGTGAAACACTTGAAAAAGTACAATGGATAAAAACGGAGTTTCGCCATTTTACAACTCCAATGATCAAAGTACTTTTTTAATAATCAAATAAAGAGTTAAATGAAATTCTTCAGTCTTACACCCTTCAATATTACACAGAATCAACATAATCAATTAGCAAAGCTTACAATAAGCCTTGGATAAAAGTACACTATATCACAATTACGTACATGAAAACACACAAAAATTGACTAGGTAATGGTATTTAAACCAATCCCTTGGTAATACAAACTTTATCGAGTTAATGACTGAATGGAGTCAAGAACTGGACATGAAAGAGCGAGAAAGTGAGAAAATAACAATGAAAGAAAACTCGCACCAACCTATGTCTGCAACCGAGTAACTTGATCGTGAACTATGACAATTTTAGGCTGTCAGAGAGAAAGTAACAGACAATGATACATTTGATGGTTTCAAACAAGGTACAAGCTCATCTCATCAGCTGAGAAGTGTAAAGGACGACTTTAACCTCCACCACAGCGATTGGGCAGAGATTCTACTGTGAATGCCGAGGTGTTAATACTGGCTAAACTGAAGCCTCTATCTTGTGGAGCCCAAGATTCTGGAGTACAATTCTCGCAAATATTTTGGCTTCAAGTGGGGCTGAAGCTGCTTCTGCAGCCGCCTGTAGAATCCGAGGTGCTGCATTAGTCTGTAGGAGCTACACATGGTGGTGGACTGCATGACACCCGCCCGGAATAGTGAACTGTAGGAACTTAACTCAAATTAGTGTGTCCGATTGTACCCTTGTGTGTGTGTGTATAGAGAGAGAGAGAGAGAGAGAGAGAGATGAGATAAGTCTTTATAATGGTGATTACCTGGAGAAGTGCAAAGGCTCCACAAGACTTGAGAATTGAAGAAGGATTACGTAGCATGGCAACAAATCTTCCAATTTCAGAGGCACTGACAGCATGCAAAAATGAAATAATAGAATCAAGATATTTGAAAAATAAACGCACGCAAATGATCGTATTTATAAGCATAATAGTTTTATTGTTAAATTTCATTAGCCCTCATAAGCTGTAGGATCAACAAATACAGAGATGGCATCTATTAAGCAGTGACCATGATAATGAAAAATGGCATATTTTTCCACCTTAAACCTCCTTGCCCGGCCTTAATGAGAGAGATCTGAAGAGTGAATTAAAGAAAATGACTGGCATCAGAGAACTAATATAACAGGAACATCCCCAGATTGCATGGTCGTATCATTCTTTAATCATTTGAGATGGTAACTTATCATATACAATTGTCCTACTTGCAACACTTCAACAATCTTCAGTTACTCTTTCCTCTACTAAGTGTTATACGCTTCTAGTCTAAAACTCCAGCACCTTGCATTCTCGTACTCCCTCCATCCTGGAATGATGTTCCCAATTTTTTTGTTTATACTTTGAATGAACTTTGAGCAATTGTTTTAGGTTAATTTAATTATCATAATGAAAATCTAAAACTTGCTATGGATAATTTTTATAACGGTGTATCAATAACAAGTTTGAAGATTTTCTTTAAGATTATTATATTAACCTAAAATTGTTGCTCAAAGCTAATTCAAAGGGGCAGTAAAAAAGTGAGAATATTTCGGGACAGAGGGAGTAATATATAATCCACACAATACTAAGCTTTCTGGCACTGACTGTCACACATTACAATTTTTCCATGCTCTCTTTTACTTAAATCCGTAAAACTAACTTAAAAATGAAGAACAATTTTTAATCATGAGTTATGTTTAAACATCCGCTAATTTATAACCCATCATTTTCTTTTTATTGTAATAGTTTACTTGAAAATAGTAATGTTAAGTCATGAAAAAAAAAAAACTAATATTTATATAATTGATGTTTTAATGATGACATTATTTTTTATTTAAAAAAATGATGACCTTATTTTAATGAGCATTTTATAAAATTTATAAGATTTGAACTTATTTTTTTCAAACAATAAAGATTAAAGTCATTTATATCCGTTAAATTGATGTTAAAGAAATTCAAGTATGAGGTCTTTTTTTTGGTAAAAAGTATTTATTTAAAAAGCTAAAAATAATGAGAAAAATTTGGTGGCCAAGGTGATTTGAAGTCAGGTCATTTAATAAGTTACTGGAAGCCTTTACCAACTGAGCTACCTAAACCTATATCAGTTTAACACACAGTTAAATATATGGATATAAACTACTGGTTAAAAATTTAATAAAAAATTATTTTTAAAATTCAGTGGGTGCCGTCGGACCCACTCATAACACGGTGGGTCCGTCCCTGCATGAGCTCATAAGCCAAAACTGTAATAAGATAAAGAGACAATACATGCTGTCAGTGGCGGATCCAGAAAAAAAAATCAGTGTGGGCCAAAAAAATTGTTTTTTCTAATGATGCTATTTTTCCCAATGTTTAAACAATTGATGCTATTTTTATTAATTTATTAATTACTTAGCAAACAATTTTGTTTTTTAAACATTCAAAAAAAGAGATAATATAGTATATTAAAAGGACAAATGACAGAATGGGGAGTATAGGAGTCGAACCAGGACATGAAGGGGAAAAGGTAAGCAACCTTCCGCTTGGGCAATCAAAAATTAGAGTTGAAATGCATTAACTAAGTCTAGTTATCCATAGTTTCAAAAAAAATTATTATTATTATTATTATTTTTTGGAAATTTGAGTGTGGGCCATGGCCCACTTTGGCCCTAAGGTGGATCCGCCCCTGCATGCTGTCATCATTGTTGCTATTTAGGGGATATTATAACTGAATTCTGAACAATGACCTCACTAAAAACCAAAAAGAAGATACTCCCTCCGTCCCAAAATAACATTTTGAAAAAAGAATTTTAATAGCCAAAAATCATAAACATTCTTGCTTTAGTTTTGCAAAAATATAACAAACTATGAAAAAAAAAATTGAAAAAAATCATTTAGGGACTTTTTTTTTATGGAAAAGTTTCTGTTTATGAAAAAGTTCCAAAAGGTCATTCATTTTGGGACAAAAATGGTCATTCAATTCATGACACATGTAGTATTATAAAAACTTTTCTATTCAGGGTATATATGTATATATGAATAACATGCCATCACGGTTAAAAAATTTAAAAGCAGCCAAATTTTTGAAACAGCTATTTATGGCCACATTCCATTTTTAGTCATCCAAGAAATGCTATATATAGCCCCATCTACACATCTTAAATCCCACCAAGCATAACCTAAACACAACACACTTTCGCTATCTAGTCTCATTTCAAACAGAAGTTTCATAGCAAAAATGAAGGGAGTTGCCATTACAATGATAGTAATGCTAGCCATGGTCCAACTCATGGTCCAACCAGGCCAAGCAACTATCACTAGTTGTGACCAAGTCATTGTAGCCTTAGCTCCTTGTGCTAACTTTCTTGTTAGTGGTGGAAATGTGCCAGAAGGGTGCTGCAATGGTGTCAAGAAGCTTAAGGCCGACGCTGTAACGACTCAGGATAAGCAGAAAGCTTGTACTTGTGCTCAAGAGGCTGCTAAAAAGAACCCTAGTTTGAATGAGGATAATGCAAAAGATCTTCCCAAGAAATGTAACGTTGATATGAATATCCCCATCTCTAGGACTACCGACTGCTCCAGGTTAATTTCCCCCCCCCCCTTAATATTGCTTATTCAACAAGCTAATTTGCTTGAGATTAATATTAAATTTGCTCATCAGTATTTTATTTTGATTTCTTGACAGCATCAAAGTCTAGATGGAATGGAGGAGATCAATGAGGGTGAGGAATAAAGAGGAGGGAATTCTGTTTGTTGTCGCTAGAAACAGATAAATGTGACCTTATTATATCCAATAAAAGTTTCTTATTTGCACCAAAAATCGCTGATATAAAACGAGGAAAATACAAAAATATAAAGCTATTATATAAAGTATTTTCATGGGAGGCCTTGTATTATTCCATGTTCCAATAAATCCACATCGCAAGTAATGTATTTTGGCATTCTCTCTCTCTCTCTCTCTCTCTCTCTCTCTCTCTCTCTCTCTCTCTATATATATATATATATATATATATATATATATATATATATATATATATATATATAACTCCATTTTATAATACTAATAGATTAATTCTCTTTCTTTTTTGGTTAATTTGTCCAATGCAATAGTTTTGCTTTCTGAAAAGTACGAGTAGTATTATATAAATGCAATTTCTTGAAGGTACAAGCAAGTAAAGCTACCTTCTTGAAAATTTTCCATTATGCCATATATACCACCATGCATACAGATGCACATGGAGAAAGGTATAGAATCGACCTTAGTGGTTTCACTGTTTTTTTTTCTTCCGACCCACTTTGTTCTTCATCTTCATGGATGATCTGGCCACACCATTGTCGGATCTCCTTCACGCGATCCTTCATTCCTTTAAGTTTCTGCATTTAAAGTATGAACCATTTGCTGTAATGCCATATCAAGAAAATAAGGGAAAACAAGAGCTAGAGCCGCTATAGTGATGAGTAGGAGTACGACTACCTCATAAAATATGTTTATATGTATAAAAAAAATTAAAAATAAAATAAAAATTTAACCAAACTTTATAAATGCTCACTTGTTATTCTTCCTGAAATATTTAGCCAAATGAGATAGAAAAGAGAGAAATTTTGGTACTCCGCAACATGGCATGAATCCTTCCACAAACAGCACTAATGTCACACTCAGATCCTTCTGAAAATGATGGAGAAGGCTCTTGAAAGCATTTGAACAAATATGTATCATTCCAATGAAACCATAGCCACTTGTTCACATTATGTCATATCTAGACATACAGACACACTTAAAACACACACAAAAGCGCGCACGCACACACAGTAAATTTACCTTTTGTGGAGACTTATACATGTTTTTCTTCAGAAGCGCCATGTTCTTCACCTTCATGGATGACCTTGCTACACCACTGGCTCATCTCCCTCATACTATCTTTCATTCTCTTCAACCACTGCAGTTCCCCAAATTCCACAATCATCACAAAATTATGCAAAATTTAAACCCTGAATTCCACAATCACCATATTAAATCTGCAAGAATTATACCCAAAATCAAGACATAAAGTACGAAAGAAATGAGACCCCAGATTCAAGAATAACGACAAGAATACTCATAACTGTATCCCAAATTCAATAATCAAGATAAAAAAATTGGAAAAATAAAATATACCCACCAAAATATCTAAACATAAGAAATAATCAACTAACCTTAACACTGATCAAATTTTCTTCGCTAGTAACCAAACCCTTTCCCCTGAACGCCGCGTTAAATGTACTAGAAGGGAAATTTTAAAAATACAACCGTAATTTAAAAAATGTATCATTTCAATCCCAAAACCGTAGCTAAATCTGTGACTAATTTGTTCCTCAACCCGCGATTTTGGGTTCAAAATAATACATTTTTCAAACTATGATAGTATCTTTGAAGAAAAAAATTATAATGGGTAGAGGTGAAACACTTGAAAGTACAATGGATAAAAACGGAGTTTCGCCATTTTACAACTCCAATGATCAAAGTACTTTTTTAATAATAAAAAAAAGAGTTAAATGAAATTCTTCCGTCTTACACCCTTCAATAATACACAGAATCAACATAATCAATTAGCTAAGCCTACATTAAGCCTTGGATAAAAGTACACTATATCACAATTACGTACATGAAAACACACAAAAATTGACTAGGCAATGGTATTCCAACCAATCCCTTGGTAATACAAACTTTATCGAGTTAATGACTGAATGGAGTCAAGAACTGGACATGAAAGAGCGAGAAAGTGAGAAAATAACAATGAAAGAATACTCGCACCAACCTATGTCTGCAACCGAGTAACTTGATCATGAACTATGACAATTTTAGGCTGTCAGAGAGAAAGTAACAGACAATGATACATTTGATGGTTTCAAACAAGGTACAAGCTCATCAGCTGAGAAGTGTAAAGGACGACTTTAACCTCCACCAGCGATTGGGCCGAGATTCTACTGTGAATGCCGAGGTGTTAATACTGGCTAAACTGAAGCCTCTATCTGGTGGAGCTCAAGATTCTGGAGTACGATTCTCGCAAATATTTTGGCTTCAAGTGGGGCTGAAGCTGCTTCTGCAGCCGCCTGTAGAATCTGAGGTGCTGCATTAGTCTGTAGGAGCTGCACATGGTGGACTGCATGACACCCACCCGGAACAGTGAACTGTAGGAACTTAACTCAAATTAGTGTGTCCGATTGTACCCTTGTGTGTGTGTGTGTAATAGAGAGAGAGAGAGATGAGATAAGTCTTTATAATGGTGATTACCTGGAGAAGTGCAAAGGCTCCACAAGACTTGAGAATTGAAGAAGGATTACGTAGCATGGCAACAAATCTTCCAATTTCAGAGGCACAGACAGCATGCAAAAATGAAACAATAGAATCAAGATATTTGAAAAATAAACGCACGCAAATGATCGTATTTATAAGCATAATAGTTTTATTGTTAAATTTCATTAGCCCTCATATGCTGTAGGATCAACAAATACAGAGATGGCATCTATTAAGCAGTGACCATGATAATTAAAAATGGCATATTTTCCTACCTTAAACGAGAAAGGTACCTTTTTGGTCCTTAAACTATTTTATTTGAGACCTTTTAGTCCTTGAACTATTTTATAAGCCTTTTTCATCCTTGAACTATTTTAATTGGGACCTTTAGTCCTTCCGTTAAAATTCCGTCCATTAACCGTTAATTGGGACCTTTTCGTAAAGAGTTCTATAGGCCAGTGACCTTTTAGATACTTAACTCCGTTGTGGAACTATTTCTTTATTTTATTTTTTACAAATTTGAACATTCATTTAGGGAAGGAGGAGTAAACAAAAATGTAAAAATATTGAACAGTACGTTCATTTTGAAACTATTTTTTCATTTGCAAATTTGAACATTCACTTAGGGACGGATGAGTTGCAAAAAAAAAAAAATAGTAAAAATTTTTGAACTGTATATTCATTTGGGTTCAAATTACTTTGTTTTTGGCTACGCACCTCCGTTCCTAAATGTTCAAATTTGGAAAAAAAAAATAGTTCCAAAAAAAACTACTGCATCACATCACCATTAACAAACTAATATGAGCTAGAATGGTTGAAAATCAGAAAAGATTACTTCAATCAAAAGTGGATACAAGTAATACGTATCTTGCACTAAGGGGAAAGCAATGCTGTCTAAAGTGCAAATACGAAAAATGTAGGTCTCTTTGACACTTGAAGGAGTCAAATCATACACACTAAGATCGCCATTTAGTTCAACTTCTTGGGTTGGGTAGTAAAAATGATATGGTGAACTTAAATAGATATGAAGCTGTACATGTTATTATCAACTTCTTCTTGAAAGCAATCTCTTTAAGTGAAACGTCCCAAATAAATAGGGGACTATTAACGTGGAACGGAGAGAGTACGTTCCTTTGAGCTTATGGAGCAATGTGTACAAACCTCAGCCTGAATACTTAGAGCATATTCCCTGTTCTGGACAAGTTTCCGTACTAGGGGGACGCAGAGAAAGCCAGCAATGCGTAGCAAGGTATAAAATAGGAGTGAAATTACTAAGGATCATGTCCAGTCACCATTAAGGATCATGTTCAGTGACCATTTAGGATGAGTATGATCAAATAAATTAGTAAGTTATAAATCAAGCATGGAGATATTAGATATTACAGAAAAACGTTTATAGTGGAAGTGTCAGGAGCTAGTGTCATTTTTATTGATTGTGTACTTGTTTCTTTGGCCTCTTTATGTTGGTCATTTCATAAGCAGTGCAATTAATTTAGCTTAGGATAAAGGGACCATCAAAAGAGATTGTCTCAAGATCCTAAAAGTTATGGACATGATAGCCAGAGGCAACAAACTATCAACACGTTATACCGCGAAATTAACATTATAAAAAAGCTGAGGGGCACATCACTCTATCATGAGAAGTACTCCCTTCGTCCCACAATGTTAGTCCCAATTTTTCCATTTTTGTTTGTCCCAAAATGTTAGTCCCATTTCTAAATTACAGGATTAAAACCAATGAATTTCCAAAGCTACCCGATAAAATTAGGAAACTCACTAATGGCATACTCAAGAGTAATAAGTAGAGCTCATTAAGGATAGTATCAGAAATAAAAAAAATGTTCTTAAAATCTTTGGATTCTCAAATGAGACTATCACCATGGGACAGTGAAAGTATCAACTAAGGCCAGAATGATAGATATATCCCTACTAATCATAATAGCACTCTTGTCATAATGACAGATCCAAGTATCTGCCATTGCATTAGAAGGATTGCCTTAAGCAAAGATAAGGATGACACTAATTGCAAAAAAACCTAAAAATAATCATTATAGGTCCGGAAACACCTGACACCATCATTGGAGAACGAGTGAGCTGCACAAGTGCATTCAGAGCTCCTTCTTGTCCAATAGCAGAATTGTTACTATTGCTGTCTCCATGAGCAGCCAGATTAGCCAAATCACGAGCCGCCTGAATCGTAAACAATACCAAAATGAAGCTACAACAGACGTAACTAGCAGCGCAAAATTTTAGATATCAAATTCTTGCATGATTCATAAACAATAAGTACTATGCACAAGCAAAGTAAAGAAATGCTAATGAAGCAATGTCTCTAGCAAAAGTAGTTGTCAATGAACCTAGAACCCAGAGGAACAAAGTAAGTTAAGCTCTCAATTAAAGAAAGGAGCATATCATGACCTCTTAGTCCAAAATAACCCATACATGATCAGATATTAAGAAAGTAGTCTGTGAAAAGAGAGCAAAGCGATTCAAATTATCGAACCAAAATATTGATTACTCAAAAGATCGGATTTCTCAAGAAAATTCACATGAAATGTGGTCAATATTTTTGCATGTAGTCTAGGAAGCAGCCTGGATATTTCAATTTCAATTTTTGAGAAGCAAAGCAGCTCACCAGATATTGGTATCCATTTTTCTGTTGTTCCAAATAACCTCCATCCCACATGAAGAGGTGGGATTCCTTTTTGGGTTGTCCCACTTGAAGAGTAACTTTCCGATTTGGGCCTCTTTTTTTCAACCAAGTGACTATGCTTACCTTACTTTCACACCTAGTTTGAATCAAATATCCCTCCAGTTTTGATTTCAGATTTTTTGAGGGGAATTTAAATATTAAACAGTTATCAACCACTTTCCTCATTTTGCGTGTCCCAAGGGATGGAAAGCCACAAGCATTAGTCCTCTTAAATCAATTGACATTATTACCTGCTCTTGTACTCCCTCATATTTGCAGTTCCAAGCAAGCATCACCAAAGCATGTATACCCCTAACCTTTGGACTTCCACGCTACACTTCTCATCAGCAGCTAAATTTGCTAGCGCACCAGCCGCCCGCTCCTGGAAAAAAGAAAATGATAGCTAATTAAAATTTAACTCTAGAAGAACATCAAAACTGTCTACCTCATATTTATGCATGACAAGCAAACCCATACCAGAACTCCGTCACCACCTTTAGACCATTTGAAAATTAAATCAACTAACGCTTTTACATCAGTTTCAGCAATAGAACCCTGAGAAGAGGAATTATATGTTTAAGAGCTACGACGATATGGAAGCATACAATAATAAAAGCCTAGATGGAGATCAAAGAGGGTGAGGAATAAAGAGAAGGGAGTTATGTTTGTTGCCGCTAGAAACAGATAAATGTGACCTTATTGTATCCAAGAAAGGTTTCTTATGTGCACCAAATATTGCTGATATAAAATGAAGAAAATGCAAAATATAGAATATTTATATAAAGTATTTATCATGAGACCTTGTAATATTCCATGTTTCAATAAACCCACATCGCCAGTAATGTATTTTGGCATTCTCTCTCTCTCTCTCTCTCTCTCTCTCTCTCTCTCTCTATATATATATATATATATATATATATATATATATAATACCTCCATTTCATAACATATTAATTCTCTTTCGTTTTTGTTAATTTGTCCCAACAATAGTTTTGTTTTCTATAAAGTTCGAGTAGTATTATTTTAATGTAATTTCTTGAAGGTACACGTAAAGCTACCTTCTCGAAAGTTTTCCACTACGCCATATATACCTTCATGCAAACACACACATGGAGAAAAGTATAAAATCGACCTTAGGGGTTTCATCGTTTTTTTCTTCCGACACACTATGTTCTTTATCTTCGTGGATGACCTGGCCACACCATTGGCTCATCTCCTTCATATGATCCTTCATTCCTTTCAATTTCTGCATTTTATCCAAGTTCCAAAATCAAGACAAAAGATGCAAAAATCAGACCCCCAGCATCCACAATCATGACAAAAAATAACGAACGAGATTAGACCCCAAGTTCCCCAATCAAGAACCAATAAACACAAACCTTGGCACTATGCAACTTCTCTTCACTAGTATCCGAGTCCCTGTTCCTTAACAACGCTTCGAATATACTAGAAGGAGCCATAGATGCCCGATCAATTCTTGAGACTGTACGGATATCATCAGGCTGCCAATTCAGAATTCATGTCAACAAGCCATAAGGAGGTTTATGCAAAACTACCCTAAAATTGGAAAACTGGAATTAAGGTTAGAATTAGTCCAAGAATTTTAGGCATGCTTCAGTTCATTTGCCAAATATGCCCCTCATCAACAAGCCATAAGGAGGTTTATGCAAAACTACCCTAAAAATTGGAAAACTGGATTTAAGGTTAGAATTAGTCCAAGAATTTTAGGCATGCTTCAGTTCATTTGCCAAATATGCCCCTCATAAAATTAGCAATCCCATCAAAGTAAAATCGACCAAGTTCCATATCAGTAGAATATTTAAAGTATGAACCATTTGCTGTAACGTCATATCCAGAAAAATAAGAGAGAACAAGATAACAAGGGCTAGATCCGCCATAGTGATGAGAAGGAGTACCAAAATCAGAGTATTTTTCAATTAGTTCACAAAATCACGGGTTGCTTCCATATTTGCCTTCTGGGCCTCATAAAATTTGTTTACATGTAGAAAGAATATTAACCTATGTCATATAAGATCCTCATCAATTAATAAATCTTTATGAATGCTCTCTTCTTATTCTTCCTGAAATCTTTCATTAAAATAGGATAAAAAAGAGAAATTTTGGTACTCCGCAACATGGCATGAATCCTTCCACAAACAGCACTAATGTCACACTCATATCCTCGTGAAACTGATGGAGAAGGCTCTTGAAACCATTTGAACGGATATGGATCATTCCGATGAAAACATAGCCACTTGTTCACATAATGTCCATATTTAGACATATACACAAATGCTCAGCAGACACACACACACACAAAAACGCGCACACATATTCATTCACACACACACACACGTGCACACCACACAATAAATAGACATTTTCTGGGGACTTGTAGATGTTTTCTTCAGAAGCGCCATGTTCTTACCTTCATGGATGAGCTTGCTACACCATTGGCTCATTTCCCTCATACTATCCTTCCTTCTCTTCAACCTCTGCATTTTCCCCAAATTCTGCCATCATCACAAAAAAAGCGAAATTTAAACCCAAAATCCCAAAATCAAGTATGAAACAAATGAGACCCCAGATTCGAGAATAATGACAACAAGATTAATAACTGGATCCCAAATTCAACAATCAAGATAAAATGCGAAAAAAATAAGACCCACAAAAATCCCCAATCAAGAAGAAACAATCATCAAACCTTAGCACCGATCAATTTTTCTTCGCTAGTAACCAAACCCTTTCCCCTAAACGGTGCGTCAAATGTACTTAGAAGGAGCAGTACACAACCGAGTAAGTGTCCTCGCCGCCGGAGGGAGAAACCCAAAGGCGGATTAAAGGCAGCTGGAGAAATAACCGGAGTATAACGCCGGCGCCGCCGAGGACTTCGGGATAGGAAGAGCGAGCTTTTCAGTTAAGCTTCTAACGGTTTTTCTGACGAGTCGCCGCTTAAATAGAAGGAAATGACAATAAAAAACAAAGGCTTGATTCCAAATTTTTTTTATTAAAAAATAATTAAAATTTTAGACCAAGCCTTGTGAATAAATTCTTTTTACAAAATCTACGACTGTACTTTTTTAATATGTCAATACGGGTTGGTGGGAGGGGGTGGACCCAATTCGTCAGAATTCGTCATTTAGGCTAGGCCTGTTTTGTCGAGCGTTTTTGTTAAAACGGTGATAAAAAAATTTAGTTTTTTTTTTAATTAAGCGTGTTAGTCAAGAGTTTTAGACGGTTAAATTTTAAAAAGTTGGGGACATTTTGGCCGCTCAAAATTATAGCGTCCAGAAATTACGAAAATTTGTAAAAACGCGTTTTTTTTAACCTTAACAAAAACTCTAAACGGACTCTCTCTCTCTCTCTCTAAACGCAAATAGCCGACGGCGTCCCTTCCCCGCTCGAAATTCCTTTCATCGACGGCAAGAAATCGAAGTTGTAGACCGTATCAAAACGATTTAATGTTTGACGAGTACTTGCTGGCTTCCGTGGCTCCGCCGGTGCCGGCGAAGATGCTCCTGCTACGGAGAAATCTGTCGGAATTAAGCGATTTACACTTTTCTGGTTACTCGTACAATGATCGGTTTCAGGATTTGCAGATTCAAAGAGAGAATTACATAAACATGCTTTCCAATTCGAATTCGAATTGGAATTTGAATTTGATCAGAATCTGAATCCTAATTTCGGTCCCCAAACGCAATTGAGTTCAGTCATGGAATCAGATCCTTTTCCGAAGCTTGAAGAGATATACGTTTCTCCGAAAAAATGTATCAGTGTATATGTTTTAGAATGCCAGTGTATATGTATTTGAGTACCAGTTTGAGAATTTGCTGTTGGTGGGGGATTTGATGTGCCAGTACTAGGGATTTGATGTGCCAATATATGTGTTTTTGAATGCCAGTGCTTGTGTTTTTGAGAGCCAGCAAAAATGATTACCAGTGTTTTTGAGTGCCAGTGTATGTGTTTTTGAGTGCCAGTGCATGTGATTTTGAATGCCAGTGCTTGTGTTTTTGAGAGCCAGAAAAAATGTTAGTGTAACAAAGTGCCAGTGTTAGTGTAACAGAGTGCCAGTGTGAAGAGTGCCAATTCATGTATATAAAAGTGCCCGTGTAAAAAGCGCCAGTGCCAATTTAACAAAGTGTCAGTGCCAGTTTACACTGGCACTTTGTTAAACTGGTACTGACACTTTTTTCACTGGCACTTTGTTACACATGCACCGGCACTTTGTCACACTGATATTTTGTTAAACTGGAACTGGCACAAACGGGAAAACACAAAACACGTACGGGGAAACACAAAACACGTTTTTTCTAAGTGCCAGAAAAAACGCGTTTTTTATAAGACCAACTCTCCAAAAATAAGCTTCGTTTTAAAAACTCTCAGTTTATAAAATTGTGTACCAGAAGAGCCTTAAGTGGGGCGGTGCGATGCGGGCCAAATTTCTGACGGGCTGAAAATATGTCAACCCAACTCAATCCACCTGGTTGGTGGACCAGGCGGGCCAATGCGGACCAGCTTAAAAAACATTTTGCTTGCTATAATAATTTATAATTCTACCTTTAAATTTTATGCTGTTCATTCTGAAAAGTTGCTAATGAGTCTTGATTCTTCTTTTTGCAGAAGAATTCTAGCTTTTATGCATTTCAGAGAGAAATTGTTTAAGAGGATCCTTGAGTAGGGAATGCTACTGTATTTGCTTGAAGAGCAGCTGATGGAGTTGTTTTCTTTGCTGGCTTCACCAGGTTCGGCCAGTGACTAATCTGTTATAGAATTATCATTTAATTGCTAACAGATAATCTCTTTGGTGGTTTTGGGTACAAGCAAGCTACAGGAATGCTACTGATACAACCTAGGTTTTATCTGCCATGCAGGTCAAATTTCTTTGTTTTATAATTAGAGCTGTCAATACAGGCTGTCGGGGCGGGGCGGGCTTAACCCGCCAAAACCCGCCACTAAACGGGGAGGGGCGGGGCGGGCAAAATTCCTGGCGGACTGAAAATATGTTAACCCAACTCACCCCTATTGCATGGCGGGGCGGGCTGGCCAACGGGCTCAACCCAAATTGACGGCTCTACTGTGTATCCGATTTCAAAGCTATAAAAATTGGTTTTTCATAATTCTATGAAAAAATAAAAATAAAGACAAAAACTTGGGTGAGAGCTGTCCCACCTGTTCGTCCACATTCGCCCATCCAAGCCTTGACTTGCGCGTTCAGTATCCGCTATTTGTCTTTTGAAAAAAAAAAAAAACTCCAACAACTTTAAAATAAAATAATCAGAGATTTCGAAGTTGAAAATAAAATATGAAAATATCGTTGTATTCTTGTAGACGAAACAAATAAAAGTATCAGCATAATGATATGATTTTGAATTATTTTGACAAATCATATTTTGTAACAAACAAAAAACTGAGTTGTTTGTCGCATGAAATGTAACACTAATTATAAAGAAATGTTACAGATGTAATTCTAAAATGTAACAGTTTTATTAAAAATTGTAACTTTAGTTTTGAAGAAAGTTTGAAATACTTTGATTTTTTTTATTATTTTTTTTTTTATTTTTGAGAAAATAACAATTGAAATGTAACAAACTATATATATGAGTATAATTTGTCCTACAAATGAATGTAACAGTTTTTGTATAGTAAATGTTACCTTTTTTCTTATAAAAAAATATACTCCCTCCGTCCCTAAATGTTTGTCCCATTTGACTTTTCAAACATTTTAATTTAGTGATTTTGAAGCTTTAATTTTGGTTATTTTTACGAACGCTTTGAAAATTATTGATAATATACACCGCCGTTATGTAATACTCCGTCCCTAAATGTTACAAGTTTTGAAAATTTAGTGATTTTGAAGCTTTAATTTTGGAAATGAGACTAACTTTTTGGGACAAAGAAAAAGGGAAAATGGGACAAACATTTAGGGACGGAGGAAGTATAAAAAATTCACAAATGAATGTAACATTTATTAATATAAAATGTAACAATTGTTTTGCATAAATTTTAAAATAGTTTGATTATTATTTTTTTAGAGAAAATAACAATTGAAATGTAACAAATTATATACATGAGTATAATTTGTTATACAAATGAATGTAACATTTTTTAGAGTAAATGTTACATTTCAATCTTATGTTAAACTTAATCATTTTTCTGCAAAATTGTGTTTACATTTCAAAATAAAAACTGTTACATTTCAGTATATAAAAAAATGAAAGAATGCAAATATATTACCCCAACTATATGGCTTGTTTGGTTTTTATACATAAACTAGTTTTCGTTGCAACCACGTTAACTCATGTGTTTTGGATACTCGTTTAAGGTAACTAGGGCTAACGACATCCATTTTTCAGTTAAATGAGCATGTTCATCACATGTGACTTGATTTCCAAGGGTAAAATAGGAAATCCCATTTAAATTAAAACTATCAAAATGAAAAGATTTTAAATGTAAAATTAAAAAGTTAAAGATTTAACAAACTAATTTATAAGAGCTAAAGTTAAAATAATGATTTACAAATTAACCCCCATATCCCCAACTCATCTTCTTCCTCCCAATCCTCAACCCAGCCACATCCTTCTTCACCTGCCACATATCATAAATATAAGGCTAATTTGGGGTGACACTCACATTGTCATCATAGAATGGATGCATTCTCATTCCATAAATGGCAAATTTTGAAGAGGGGAAGTAGGATTCTTTGTGGGACAGAGGGAGGGAGTACATGGAAATTCTTATATACTTCCTTCCTCCAGAAATGATAGCCTCATGTTTTATGTTTTAGTAATCAATTTGATTAAAATTTAACTAAAAAATTATGAAAAAACAATAATTATATCAAAAAAATATAAATTTATTATTGACATACCACTGAAAATACTACCAATAAAAAATTAATTTTTTTTATTTGAATAATTAAATTAACGTAATTATCATCTAAAATTCGAGTTGGTCTTATAAAAAACTAGTTTTTTCTTAAGATAAGGAAAAACGTGTTTTCAAAATAAACGGTGGCAATTTTATAATTACTGGCAACCATGTTCAAAATAAACGGTGGCATTTTCGTAATTAATGGTTCCCCCGTTTATGCCAGTGCCTGTTTAACAAACTGCAGTGTGACAAAGTGCCAGTGCATATGTAACAAAGTGCCAGCGAAAAAAGTGCCATGCAGTTTAACAAAGTGCCGGTGTAAACCGGTATTGGCACTTTGTTAAACCGAAACCGGCACTTTTTACACGGGCACTTTTAAATACATGAACTGGCACTCTTCACACCGGCACTCTGCTACACTAACACCGGCACTTTGTTACACTAATATTTTTGCCGGCTCTCAAAAATACAAGCACCGACATTCAAAAATACATGGACCGGCATTTGAAAACACATTTACCGGCACTCAAAAATGCATATACCGGCACTCGAAACACCGATAATTATTTTTGCCGATATTCAAAACATGAACTGGCATTCAAAAAAACATGGACTGGCATTCAAAATTACAAGAACTGGCATTCAAAAATACATTGACACTCAGTTACACACTTACTGGCACTCTATTATACACTAACTGGCACTCAAAAAAACAAAAACTGGCATTAGTATACACTAGAACTGGCACATCAAATCTCCCAGCAACCCCTTTGCACTGACACTCCTAATACATGAACTGGCACTCAAAAAAACAAACACTGGCATTAGTTTAGACTATAACTGGCACATCAAATCCCCCACCAAGGTCAAGGTCCGTCCTATTTTTTCTGTCAAATTGAAGGAGCAAAGCCCAATTCCTCCAATTCATTCGCTTAATGAAGATAAAGGGCATGCGAATTTTCTTTGGGCATAGCCTCTGCAATGTACATAATTGATTGATTCGTCTCCACCCAGATCGTAATTTGTCTACTTCAGTTCCGATGACCTTGTATTTGGCGTTGCTGGGGGAGAACGGTGGCGATGGAGATTGAGGGGGTTGGTTTCCGGCGAATGGGTTGGAGCGGAGAGGACCGGTGTGGAAGATGGTTTAGGGCGATTGTAATGGTGAGGATTGGTGTTTGTGCTTGGCCGGAGAGGGAGGATTGGTGTTTGGGCTTGGCCGGAGAGGGTTTAGAGGGTGAGGATTGGTTGAGGAAGGTCGCCGGCGAGGGAGAGCTTGGGGAAGAAGACGATTGCGGAGAGGCTCTCTCTGGTTTGCGCATAGAGAGAGAATGTAGTGAGAGAACGCTATTTGCTTTGCGTCTGTGAGAGAGATACGGTTTAAAAACACGTTTTTTTGTAAGCTTACAAAAAAACGCGTTTTTTATAAGTTTTTGGCCTAAAATTCAATCAACTTGAAAAGGAAAAACAAAAAGTGACCCTATTTTTCCATGATATGAGTATTTGGGAGGGATGGAGTGTTCTCTTACATCAGTTTTCTTTTTATCTTTTTTTTTTTTAAAAAAAAAAACCTTGGCATTCCTTTGTTAATTTCTTACAAGTCAAATAATCAAAGTAGTTTCTATAATCTTAATGTAGTTAAATGAAATTCTTTCAGTCTTGCACCCTTGAATATTAGTATTACACACAATCAACATGCTGAATTAGCTACACCCTACAATAAGCCTTGGATAAAAGTACTCTATTTAACACACTTTTATCGAGTTAATGACTGAATGGAAGTTACAGACAATAATGCATTTGATGGTTTCAAACAAGGTACAAGCTCTCAGCTGAGAAGTACAAGTGATGACCTTCACCTCCACCAATGAGATTGTGCCAAGTTTTACTGTGAATGCTGAGGTGCTTCTACTACCTAAACTGAAGCCTCTATCTGGTGGAGCTCGAGATTCCGGAGTACGATTCTTGCAAATATTTTGGCTTCAAGTGGGGCCGTAGCTGATGCTGCAGCTGCCCGTAGAACCCGAGGTGCTGCATTAGTTTGTAAGAGCTGTACGTGGTGGACTGCATGACGCCCACCCGGAACAGTGAACTGTAGGAACTTGACTCAAATTAGTGTGTGAAAGAGAGAGAGAGAGAGAGAGACAGAGATAGAAGTCGTAATGTAATGGTAATTACCTGGAGAAGAGCAAAGGCGGCACAAGACTTGAGAATTGAAGAAGGGTTACGTAACATTGCAACAAATCTTCCAATTTCGGAGGCACTGAGTAAATGCGAAAATGCAAGAATAAAATCAAGATATTTGAAAATATACATACGCAAATGATCATATTTATGAGCATAATAGTTTTGCTTCAGTTATTCTTTCCTCTACTAGGTGGCATATGCTTCTAGTTTACAACTCCAACAACTTGTATTCTTGTAATATATATTCTACACAATATTTATGTCGCGAGGGGTCTCTATATATTCTACACCTTTAAGCCCAAGCAAAAAGGTCAGTCTTTTTGCATCCAACTCTGTGTGTGTGTGTGTGTGTGTGTGTGAGAGAGAGAGAGAGAGAGAGAGAGAGAGGCAAACCTGCATCTTAGTAGACCAGCTTCTTCAATACGAGCTAAATCCGTTACTTGTGTCAATGCTGCTGGCGCTGAAGATAATGCAGCAGCAGAAAATGCTGCCCGGTCAAAAAATGTACGGATAAATGCTTCAATGTGCCTCAAAGCCATTCGCCTGGACCCGTCTAAACTTACACTCTTTGAACTGCTTTCTGATGAGGTCCCTATGAGAGCAAATTCATCCATTCTGTACAGACATGCAAACATAATAATATCTCACTCTTACAGAAAAATTCATCCACAATAAGATGCAATGATCATAAACTGCACACTTGTGTTAATAAATACTCCCTCCGTTCCATAAAGATGTCCTCATTTGCCATTTTTGTTCGCCCCAAAAAGAAAATCCCATTTCCAAACATTGTTAAGTTAAAATCATTGAACTTTCAAAAATGCCAACCAAGAAAGAAAAGGCAGAGGGGGGAGGATAAGAGTCAACCAAGGAAGAAGAGGAAGTAATGGAGTAATAATTAGGCCTCACTAAGGGAGTGATGGATATGAAAATATGTTGTTAAAATGTTTGAATAGTCAGATGGAACTATCTTTATGAGACGGAGGGTGTATGAAAATTTTTGGGGTGGGAAAAATTAAAGAAAGAGATAAAATACCTTCCATCAAACATGTATGCTAATGCCAATGCAGCCATGAAACGTGCCATTTTGGAGACAGATGAAGAACAGAGATGAACTAGGGCTGGAACACCCCCATCCTCCACTATACGGAGAGCATTACCAGGGTTGAAAGCAAGATTCCAAAGAGCTCCAGCAGCAGTCTCATGGACATCCTGCAATAAAAACACAATAATTAGGCTTAATCAGGTTTTAGTAAGGAATGATAGTAGTAAAACTTACTACTCCCTCAGTCCCAAAATGATCATCCCACTTTTTTGCAGCTAACACAAAGGTACTTTGAGAATTAATTTTAGGTTAATCTAATTATCATAATGAACATCTAAAAATTGTTATTGATAGTATTTATAATGGTGTATCAATAACAAGTTTTAAATTTTTATTAGGATAATCAAATTAACCTAAATTTATTGCTCAAAGCATTAACAGCAAAAAAAGTGGGAAGATTATTTTGGGATGGAGGGAGTACATGTTACAAGTTGAAATATATTATTTCCTACTTTAAATGTCCAGGTAATTTTAGCCTACTTCATATTAAAATATCAAGTATTCCCTCCGTCCCGTAAAGTGACTTCAATTGACTTTACTGGTGTCAAATAATAGGCACCCATCCCCTTTTCCACATCCCATTTAGGAAGGATTATAGACCATTCGGTCAAGAAAAAACAACAAAAAAGAAGATGGAAATCTTAATTTGGGGCGTACGAAAATGGTATACGGGACACTTATCACGGGGTGGAGGGAGCATTAGGGATGTAGCTTCTCTACAGGATATTGCACTTATGATTAAGACTCAGATTAAATGTGAAGGGATCATTTTTGCTTCGGTTGGACGTAGCTTCTCGATAAGGTATTGCACTTATGATGCAGAGTCCATTTTCAAGCTCGGTTGGCATGTTGAAGAAGGCCCTAATTAATCCTGAAGCTTTCCGAATCTGGTTGTTTATTTTACCCTGTCCCAAGTTTGATTCATTCAACAAGCCCATGTTAATCAAGAACAAGTAACTCGAACTTTCCTGACCCTGAAAGAAAAGTCTTTGTAACGACAAACAACATTGATTTAGCCAACATATTATATTCACCAAAGACTTCTTGTTTATATATGTGTGTGTGTGTGCGTGTGTGTGTATATCAATGACTCTGAATGTTGTCTACAACTAGTCCTATATCACTTGAATAAATACCCTAGGCTGTCCAATCCACATACATTAATTCTTCAGCTCCATCCAAAGTGTCCATGTTTGAAAAATCATAGAATTTCAAGGATTAAAACTCTTCCATGAAAAGCCTTAATAACTTGCGATCAGTTTCCTAGTTTAAGTTGAGCAACAAGGGTAAATTGGAAATCAGCTTATTTTTTGAAACCGGACTCTTTTGGGTAGGATATCCAAAAATGAAAAGTAAGGATCGTTTGAAATGGAGAGCAGTATATCTTTAAGATAATTATTTCAGCAAAACGCAGTCGGAGATATTTTCCATCACTTACTTCTGTCTCCGAGCGTGCCAGAGCAATAAGCGGTGCAACACCTCCTTCTTGTCCAATAGCAATGCTAATCAGAAGCAGTAGAATACAAAGCATCAGTGCATCACAATACAAGTAAAATTGGCGTGTAAGAATATTCAATCATTTTATTTAATGAAACTAGCCAAAACTATAAAGACAAATCTTTTATCCAAGAAATTCATAAAAGCTATATCTTCAATTCCAACACAAAAGCATCTTATCAAAAAATCGGAAAGAAAATACCTTTAGAAGAAATATATATGTATGCCATCAACCAAGATTCAGTTGCAATATTACAAAATGGCATGTAAGCAAATTTACGAGTAAGTTTTAATGCGCTTAGAAATATCAAGTCACAATTCAAAACATTAATAAGACGGTCTTGGGATCCAATACCCCATGTATAACATGGGTATAATTTTCTTTCTACTGAATGTTAAAAGCATAAACTTGAAAACCCACCATGATTTAATTACTTAATTTGGAGATAAGACTCCTTTCAGAAGTCCCAAAAAGTAAGGGATTCCTGCATTTCAACAAAGAGAATAATACAAAACATAGCCAAACACACACACATAAAAGAAAGAAAAGAACAATCCACGCTTGAGGAAAATTTGATGTGTCAAAGCTATGACCCGTAACTTCAGTATGAAAAGTAGTCCCTCCGCGCAGGAATGATGTTCCCACTATTTTAGTTGTTGATTTGAATGAACTTTGAGCAGTAATTGTAGGTTAATTTAAGTATCCTAATTATCCGAATGAAAATCTAAAACTTGTTATTGATACACCATTATAAACACAATCAATTAGAATTTTTAGATTTTCATTTGGATAATTAAATTAACCTAAAATTATTGCTCAAAGTTCATTCAAAACAACTACTAAAAAAGTTGGAACATTATTCCGAGATGGAGGAAGTACAATGCAAGAAAATCTCGAACATACCTATTGGCTTCAGACACTGACAATCCCCATAGAGCGCCAGCTGCTCTCTCCTGAAGGCCAGGAGGGGCATTTGAACAGGAATGTGCAAGGGCAACCTAAATAAACATACAATATTGAAGCTTCAGCATATACGCTAACTTTCTATCTCACACAAAGGCAAACAAAGAAGATTTAGGCACGCAACCCCAAAAATGCATTTGCACTGATGTACGAAATAGCGTTTTTAACAAAATGCTTCCAAGGCCGAAGGAAAAATATTCGTGAAAAAATAGTACTCTGTAATACTCCCCCCTTCCCATAAAGATAGTCCCACTTTTTTTGGATAACTTCGATTGAACTTTGACCAATAATTTTATGTTTAATGAAAATCCAAAAGATGTTATTGGTAGTACTTTTAATGTTGTATCCATAGCAATTTTCAGAATTTCATTTGGATAAGTAAATTAACATAATTTGGACAAAATTCAATCAAAGTTGTCTCAAAAAAGTAGGACTATCTTTATGGGACGGAGGGAGTAACTCTTTACAAGTACGCAAGAGTGTTTATGACAGCCAAATATGAAAAATGAAATACAAGAGCAGTAATACTCTAATCTAAGGATGTACAAGAATAAGATCAGGGAGGTTGATCACAAAAAAAGGATTGTAGTAGGCAGATGGGAACAATGTGATGGCTATCAAATGTTGGTTGCCAAATGTAATAACATTCTAGTAATTCACCTCACTGTAAGAACGCTAAATCTTAGGATTTATTCACCTCATTGTATCAAAATTGACCCCTCCGTAAGAACTTGGCAGCTGACCTAACTCTATCTCCATAAGTAATCCTAAGTCACTAAAGCTACATTCTACATTTCATTTCATTCATACTTACTATACACCCTTTCTGACTACTGCCGTTCCTCCACTTTCCAGTCTATCATTCGCCATAGTTCACCTCTAATTTCCTACTTTATCACTAAGCCTTGTCTATATTTAAAATAAGAACAATGTCATCCCCTGGTTCACATCAAGTTATTCTCATCTTGTAAATGTGTGGTCAATCCATTTCACTAAAGCAAAAAAGGAAAGAATTTAAAGACCGGTCTTTTGACGTGATCCTATCATAGTTGGGGGCATCACTAGTCTTTAATGTTTTACTCTAACAATAGTAAGTCAGTAAAAACTGTAATCACAAGTACATCATACATTTTTTATCTCCTTTATCATACGTACTTCTCTAAATCAACAACCATAATCATTCTTTCCATCTCATTATCTTTACATCAGTCTTCTTAAGTGAGTGAGTGAATAAGCCAAGACCATATATCCATCCAATCCACAATTGGTCCATTAATTGGTGATTTCTTACTTGACTCACAAAATAGACTAAATAATTGAACTTGGGGAAAAAAATAGATGCAGCAGAGAAGACACTGGTAAGGCCAATCAATAAAGATGATATGTGCAGTTTTTAGTGCAACAAAGGGAACAAACATACAAAAAAGCAGACAGGTTGTGTCAGATAAGATGAAAGCATAACCATGACATACAAATACACACCCGTACAAATGCATGCATGAATAAACATAACAAACAAGATTCATTACATTAATTTTTTCTCAACTTTGAGGTTTCTGGTCATTAAAATAGCAAACGTGCTACAAGCAACACCTTTAGTTATATTTCAAGTCAGAAAGCAATCCTCCATAAAATCGTTACCCACAAAGCAATTATATAAACAAGGGGCTCTATTAGATACTCCCTAGGTCTACAATATATACAATGGTCTGGAGACTCAGGGTAAGAACACCGTACCAATGCTTCGACGCCACCAGTTGATGCAATAGCTTCTCGATTTCTGTCGTCAAATGATAAGTTCCACAATGCGCCAGCTGCCTCTTGTCTATAAGAGAATGAACCAAAGTGTAAAATTAGGATAGAGAACTGCTAAGAAAGTCCAGCTTGCAAGGAGGCACTCTATTTCAAAAAAGACTACTGCATCAAATCACCATTACTAAATGAGATAGCCTATGACTGTACCAGCTACAAGAAAACATCCAATTTTTACAGTGTGATGGTTGGCTGTTCATGGCCTACCCCTATTTCTACAGCTATAGGTTTGCACCTTTACCCAATATGGGAAGTGGAATCCGTTGATGAATGGTTGTATAATGGTGGTCCTTATGAACTAGTTGTTCGACAAGAGTTAAGTAAAAGGAAACATAAGCAAACACCAAAAATGTACGTCTCTTTGTTACTTGAAGGAGTGAAATCATACAATCAACTATAATTGCAATTGGTTCAACTTCTTTGGTTGGGTAGTAGAAGTGATATAGTAAAACTCAAATAGATATGAAGCTGCATATGTACTAGAAAACTCCTACTTGAAAAGCCATGCTATTACATACACTGATGTAAAATAACGCAGCGGAATAGATAAAACAAGAACGGCCGAAACCAATTCTTCTGCAAGGAATTGCAATTCCTTAAACAATAATCTCCTAAAAGATTATTCTGCAAGTCAAATTAATGACTTAGATAAACACACAAGGTGTAGGGTTTTGCAAACTAGCAAATAAATTAATTGATAAAAAGATCTCATATTACAAAAGCCCTAACAATCTATTTATACTCGCAAATCCTAATAAATAAAGGAAAAGAAATAAAGAAAACCTAATCAATAAAGGAAAATAAATAAAACCCTAATGACTTATTAAAAACCCTATTGACTAAAATACCCTTCGTCTCAAAATACTAAAATAAATAATAATGATAATAATATGAGACGAATCCAAAACAATAACAAAATAACGAAGAGTTCCTGTAGCATTGTTTGAACGTTACGTCATTACTCGTGGGCACGAGTTGTACCGATTCTTTTACTCGCGCTGACTACAGCCACGACTCGTGCCAAATGGTACGACTCGTGCCATTTGTCTTCATCTTCACTTTTTTCACTTTGGTCACCATATTTTTCAGATTTGCACTTTGGTCCCTGAACTTCCACATGTGCTACATCATGCTCCCCCACTTTAAAAGAACTCGTCCTCGAGTTCTCACCCAAGGTCTGAAAAGTTCCGTCCCACCTAAAAAGATACTTTGAATAAATCAAAATTTTTCGCGCAATTTGTCTGAGGATAATATTTTTACCGTCCCACTTGAAAATATATTTGAATTAAATTCTTCTTTTTAGCACACTTTGATGTTGAATAATTTTTCCCAAAAAAAAGAATTATCCCTTCTTGCTTTGTTGGAATTAAATATGAAACATCATCAACAACGTAGTCAAGAAATCATCCATATACTAGATTTGATTTTTCCACAACCATCTTGTATAGATCCGTTCCATCTTCACCATCCTTCTTCTCTTCAACAACGCTGAATTCTTTATCTATTACACAAATAACTTTCTCCTCCAAGGTCATATTTTTATCCTTGATGTGAAGCTTGGCTTCAGATGTTACAGGTTGAATAATTTCATACGGAATGGTCAATTCTTTTTCCAAGTCATAAATATTCTTTTTTTTTTCTCCGAAGCTAGATTTACATTAGTTGGTTCTAAAACTGTTTCTTTTGGAGCAGTATCTCCACCTACAAAAAAAAAAATTATTACTAACCTCTTCCCGTTTGTTATGAACATCCCCGCCAATCGGGTCTCTGTGCCTCGATTTCTTAGTTGTAAAGCCCTCAAGATCTCTGCGTACGGTTAGCCGCCTCCGTAGCATCTCGTCTTTGATCCTCGCGCAACGCCATTAGATTGGAGTTCATTGCCTCGAGAAGGGTCATCATGCGGTTTTCCCCATCGTTGGCCATCATCCAAGGATCGTCCTTATCTTATACCAATTGATGTAAAATAACGTAGGGAATAGATAAACAAGAACGGCCGAAACCAATTCTTCTACAAGGAAACGCAATTCCTTAAACAATAATCTCCTAAAAGATTATTCTGCAAGCCAAATTAATTAGTTAGATAAACACACAAGGTGTAGGGTTTTGCAAACTAGCAAATAAATTAATTGATAAAAAGATCTCCTATTACAAAAGCCCTAGCAATCTATTTATACTCGCAAATCCTAATAAATAAAGGAAAAGAAATAAAGAAAACCTAATCAATAAAGGAAAAGAAATAAAACCCTAATGACTTATTTAAAACCCTATTGACTAAAATACCCCTCGTCTCAAAATACTAAAATAAATAATAATGATAATAATATGAGACGAATCCAAAACAATAACAAAATAACGAAAAGAGTTCCTGTAGCATTGTTTGAAAGTTCACGTCATTACTCGTGGGCACGAGTCGTACTGATTCTTTTATTCATGACTACAGGCACGACTTGTGCCATTTGTTTTCATCTTCACTTTTCCCACTTTGGTCACCATATTTTCCAGATTAGCACTTTGGTCCCTGAACTTCCACATGTGCTACATCATACACCCTCCATTCCACATTAAGAGTCTACGCTTGAAAGTCAAACCTTTTAATTTTATCCTTGTATGCCTTTGTAATAACTAATAATTTATATTGAAGTTAAAAATCTTTTTATATAATGCTCAAGAAAACTATCATATTTTGAAATGAAAGAAAATTTTGAGAAACAGAGATGTATAGCTCAATTATTAAGAGCAGGCTCTTTAAGAGAAATGTCCCAAAATACAATAGCGGAGTTTTTTGTTTTTTTGATAAGTAAATATGTGCATTGAAAATCGCCAAGGGGACGAACCCTTATGAAAGAAGCAAAAGGCCTTACAAGATTTCATTCTATTTGAAAAAAAAAAAAAAACTAAGAGCTGAAGAAACAAAAGAGTGCAAACTAAATAGCCCAAAAAATAGTTAATTACCCAACCCCATCTCCCCAAAAAATTCCACAAAATGGATGAGCACACCGGGTAAATACTCATTCAACCAAAAAGACAAAGTGATAGGCATCAAAAAGAAAGCTTGTGAGTAGGCAATGTGATTCCATCAAAGCTTCTCCTATTCCTCTCCCAAAACACAATGAAGAATTGCTCCCCAAAGTTTTCTTTCTGCCTTGGGGATACGAACGCCGTACCAAGCATCTAAAAACTCTTCACTGAATTGGGGATAAAATTGATGTGGAATGCAGGGAGTATGTTCCTTTTGAGCTTATGGAGCAATGGGTACAAACTTCAGCCTGAATGCTTCAATCATATTCCCTTTTCTGGATAAGTTTCCGTACTAGGTGGGAGACAGAGAAAACCAGTAACACGTAGCAAGGTATAAAACAGGAATGAAATTACTAAGGATCATGTCCAGTGACCATTAAGGAGACTCAAAATAAGATAAGTTGGAGAAGGATGAGCATGACCACAGAAATTAGTAACTTCTAAATTAAGCCATGGAGATATTAGATGATACAGAAAGACATTTATAGTGCAAGTGTCATTTTTATGGATTGTGCGCTTTTTTCCTTGGCCTCATTCATGGTGGTCGTTTCATCAGCAGAGCAATTAATTTGGCTTAGGAAAAGGAACCATCGAAAGAGCTTGTCTCAAGATCCTAAAAGTTATGGACATGATAGCCAAAGGCAACAAACTATCAAAACGTTTATAGTGCAAGTGTCAAGAGCAAGTGTCATTTTTATGGATTGTTTTTCCTTGGCCTCACTTATGTTGGTCGTCATCAGCAGAGCAATTAATTTGGCTTAGGAAAAGGAACCATTGAAAGAGCTTGTCTAAAGATTCTAAAGTTATGGGCATGATAGCCAAAGGCAACAAACTATCACAACATTTATAGTGCAAGTGTCAAGAGCAAGTGTCATTTTTATGGATTGTGCACATTTTTCCTTGGCCTCACTTATGTTGGTCGTTTCATCAGCAGAGCAAATAATTTGTCTTAGGAAAAAGAACCATCGAAAGAGCTTGTCTCAAGATCCTAAAAGTTATGGGCATGATAGCCAGAGGCAACAAACTATCAAAACGTTGAATCGTGAAATTACGATTTTAAACAAGCTGAGGGACACATCACTCTCTCATATGAAGTAACAACTAGGGCAGAATGATAGCTACTCCCTCCGTCCCATAAAGATAGTATCATTTGACTATTCAACCATTTTAACAACCTATTGCCATTTCCATTACTAACCTTGATGAGGTTTGATTATTACTCCATTGCTCCCTCTTCTTCCTTGGTTGACTCTCACCCTCTCCTCTCTTCATCTTCTTCATTGGTTGCAATTTTGGAAGTTTAATGATTTTAAACTAACAATTTTGAAAATGAGACTATCTTTTTGTGACAAACAAAAATGGCAAATGAGAACAACTTTATGGGACGGAGAGAGTATATCCCTACTAATCACAACAGCATTCTCATCATAAGGTCAGATCCAAGTATCCCATTGCATTAGAAGTATTGTCTTCAGCAAAATTTAAGATGACACAAATTGCAAAGAACCCCAAAGAAGTTGGAGACTGGAAAAGAAAGTGTAGGTTTGGAAAGCACCTGACACCATCATGGGGAGAACGAGTGAGCTGCACAAGTGCATTCAAAGCCCCTTCTTCTTGTCCAACAGCAGAATTGTTACTATTGCTATCTCCATGAGCAGCCAGATTAGCCAAAGCACGAGCCGCCTGGATAATAAACAATACCAAAATGAAGCTACAACAAGCGGAACTAGCAAAATTTTAGATATAAACTCTTGCATGATTCATAAGCAATAAGTACTATGCACGAGAAAAGTAGAGAATTGCTAATGAAGCAATGCCACTAGCAAAAGTAGCTGTCACTGAGCCTAGAACCCAAGGGAACAAAGTAAATTAAGCTCTCAATAAACGAAAGGAGCATATCACGAGCTATTCATCCGACATGATCAGATATTACGAAAAGTCGAAAATAGTCTGTGAAAAGAAAGAGCAAAACGATTCCATTTATCTAACCAACATATTGGTTACTCAAAAGAGCCAAACTCACAAGAAAAATCATCGTAACCTCTTTGACGAAACCAAATATTACATGGTCTACATTTTTGCATGTAATCTTGGAAGCAGCCAGGCTGGTTCAATTTCAATTTCGGAGAAGCAAAGAAGCTCATGAAATATGGGTCAAGATACTGGTATCCATTTTTCTGTTGTTCCAAATAAATATTACTACCTCCGTCCCACTTGAAGAGGTGGGTATCCCTTTATAGGTCTTTCTACTTGAAGATTTTCCTCTTTGGGCCTCCTTTTTTACAACCAACCGACTATACTAACCTTCCTTTCGCACCTATTTTGAATCAAACATTCCCTCCTTGTTTTGATTTCAGGTTTTTGAGGGTCAATTCAAAAATAACTCAATTGTCAACCGCTTACCTTAATTTGTGTGTATGGTTAAACCCAACCTCTTCAAGTGGGACGGAGGGAGTACTTCGTACTAAAAAGTTTCCTACAACAAGAACTAAGCCTTAGCCCCAATATGATTTGGAGTCCGCTAGCATGAATGATTATATGGTCTTGTCAATGAAGAGGTACTAAAGAGTGTTCTAAGGGATGGAAAACCACAAGCATTACTCCCCTTAAATCAGTTGACAGTATTACCTGCTCTTGTACTCCCTCATATTTGCAGTTCCGAGCAAGCATCACCAAAGCATGTACACCCCTAACCTTTGCAACTTCCATGCTACACTTCTCATCAGCAGCCAAATTTGCTAGTGCACCAGCCGCCCGCTCCTGGAAAAAAGCAAATGATAGCCAATTAAAATTAACTCTAAAAGAACGTCAAAACTGCCTATCTCATATTTATAAATGACAAGGAAGCACATACCAGAACTCCATCACCACCCTTGGACCATTTGAAAATTAGATCAACTAAAGCTTTTACACCATCGGCTTCAGCAATAGCACCCTGAAAACAGGACTTATGTTTAAAAGCCATGACTAAATGGAATCAAATATAATAAAAGCCTGTAAGATTCCGACAACCTTGTGGTCTTCTCCAACAGAGAGATTCCACAAGCCTCCAGCAGCCTCTTCAGCCACCAACCTGTTCTTGGACCTTGCAAGATTTGCTAAAATTGTGATGCCTCCATCTTCAGCAACAGCTTTTGCGACACTAGCATTCACTGATAAGTTTGCTATAGCCTACACATCCAAACCAAAGAAAATATATTCACCATTGAACGAATAATGGGATTTTATATATGCATTGAATTAATGTACCGAGTGCAAGATGAACTCTACCAAATTCATCAGGGAAAGATCTTACCTTTGTATGGCAATCTTCCGATTATTCATATCTGAAGTAATCAGAAGTACGGCCTCCAATGTGTAATCAGTGCAATCATTCCTTTTTCTATCAAAAAAAAAAAAACAGGGAAGATTACCTTTGTAGCTTCTGATTGAAGTCCCTCCCGCCAAGATCTTGCAAGGTTTAAAAGGAGACGTATTCCGCCATCTCGCATGACAGCTTCTGCCCTTCCACCATCAATGCTAGCATTTTCATCATCTATAACAACAAATGTTGCAAGTCCAGTGGCTGCCCTTTCCTGAACATCCTCTTGAGAACTCTGCATTAAACTGAGCAGAAGTGCTGCACCTTGTCCGAGCCAGAAACTATCCAAACCCTGTGGATTACTCTCTGCAATACGAAGTAGTGAATGGGAGAGGATCCACTCAAGCCAAGTCATTATCTCATTCAAGTTTCTATCTTTGTTCTTTGAGTTCCGCCAATCAGAAAATACATCCCTCTTTATTTCTGTAGTGTCGGCAAATAGAGAAGCAACTTTTTTGAAGGTATCATTAAAAAAGGCAAGTAGAAGTTTACCTTTATTATTGTTATTAACAGCAAAGGAGGCATCTTCCTCCAGGGCTGGGCAATTCAATGCACACAAGACTCTCAAACTATGCAAGGATGAAAATAATCTTATAACAACACTAGGAATGATATCAGTTCTTGAAACATCTAAACCTTTTAGATTAGGCAGCTTACTCCAATGTTCTGCAACCGAAACCCATTTCACATTAGTGGTTCCTGCAACCGAAAGGAAACGGACTGATTTGACATTTCCTAATGCTGTCTCATTAATGTTAAGACAGTCTATGAAACCAATGTCGGTCAAGTAAGAGCAGTGCTTAGCCAAAGTATTAATGGCATCTCCATCAACTTCGCGAATTCCAGAAAGCCGAAGCTTCCGCAGTATAGGGCAGCAAACTGCTATAGCTTTTATTGCATCGCTGCTAATTCTTTCGCAGAAATCTGGTCCAAGTTGGAGGCTTTCGAGCAACTCATGTCGAGCTGCAATCACTGAGAGGGTAGCATCGGTGAGTTTCCTGCAATAATCACCACTAATTTCTCGCAAACCCCTAGCTTGAAGACTTATTATTGCATCAGCAGATTCGGCCCCACGAAAACGAAGCTTTTGAAGATTGGCACATCGAAATGCAAGCACAGATGCCGTTGTCGAATCACATTTGTGAGCGCGTAAATCCAATGATTTCCACAAACACGGAGAAAATCCGAGACTTCTCCAAATTCGGCAGGTTGAAGACAAATTAGCACGATCACGATAATTTAGACACGTAAACAACTGAATAACAGTATCATCGGGCAAACTAGTCCAATCAACATCTTTTTCATTTACAGAATCCTCTACCACCTTATCCTTACTCGCCACCTTCCTCCGTGTCCTTCGACTCATATCTCAATGAGCCTCCCAGAGTCAGTCAGTTAACTCCTCCAAAAAAGACCAATTCGGCAATTCCTAAACCACTGATTAGGCAAACAATACCAATGTCTATCAGACAGAAGCCCGCAAAGAGTGAAGGAACTCACCACACCCAGAAATCACTCCATTCAACCTCGGAAAAAACCAGAAACCAAAATCCTCAAACCCAAAAGCTCAAATTGTTATAGAAACTAAGGAACACAGACAAATGGTCAAACCAGCAACTAAACTTTTAACCTCAGAACACAAATCTTCAAAACCATTGACAATTACGGCAAGCCCAGATAAATCACCCTCAAATCACACAACCCGAGTCCCAAAAGCAGGTAAAGGGGCAGCCAAAACCCAAAAAGGAATGCTTTTTTTACCTCAGAAGAACCCTAATCCTCAACCCACTTATGAAAAAAAAATTGTAGAAAAAAAAACAAATAATAAAGGTCCCCTCAATTATATACAATACAGAATTGAGAGAAAGAAACCAAACCCAAAAAATATCACATTCAACCGAAACCGAAAATAGAAAATGGAAAATTACCCAAAGATAAATGTATAACAGTGAGTCAAGTCAATGATTTTCCCAAACCTGAGGTGGTCGTCCTTGGTTTCATTTAATCTTGTTGGACTCAGCAATAAATCTATTGCCTTTAAACAAGCTTACATTCAAGAAAACCTCAACGCAAGCTCTAATGGTGGCTGGGTAGATATATGTATGTATGTATATGAAAAGGGAGAGACAGAGAAAGGGGGAGACAAAGGTGAGGAAGGGTAGGAGAGAATTCAGGTACTTGTATATAATCGAAGAGGTTGAGAAAGGCAAACCCTCAAGCACTTGTCCACCCCTCCCTGTCTCTCTCTTGTTTGGGTGTGCTCCAAGTGTAACAATTGACAAGAATTACAGAGAAATATTTCTAGTGTGTGTAAAGATTTATATGGGAGATAAAATTGGGCAAGAAATTTATGGGTATGTGATCTATATTATGGTTTTTGTTCTCAAATATATAGCACATTGTGATATACATCATGTTGGTGTTCAATGTGCTATAGATCAATGGTGTGGCACTAATATGAAACTACCAAATACTTTTGTTACCTTTCAAAAATAAAAAAATATATAGGTAATTAATTTTTGGATCTTTGCAGATATTTTTGATTTTGTCAAAAGGGTGAAACTGATTAGATATAGAGTGTTGGACCATATGTTATATGTGGGGTGCATATAATACAATTGATAAATGTGTGTGAATACAAATCAAGAGAGGAATATGGTGATTATGAGTAAAATGTGAGTTGTATTTGTTGAAGATAAAAATAGAAAGTGTTACTTATGGATGAATCCAGAATTGCTCACGTTAGATTTTGCTCATGCGCGTGATATGGATTATATACCACGCAACTACACTTTTTAATCAGGGGTTAATATTAATTTGATGAACGTGAGTCCCACAAATATCAAATAGATCATAATAGTTCCCTTATCAATATGGGGCTTTGGTAATAAATAGAAGTATATATAAGCGTATAAACAATACTTCTGAGGCCAATCGACCAACATATGCATCGTACTTTACCAATTTGTATCAAATAATGCAATGTACTCCTTAGTGTCTAAAAAATGCAACGTGCTTTTTAAGTGGTTATCAAATAATGCAATCAAATTTTTTTTAACTAACGGTGTTATTTTTTAACGAAATGATGATGTAACAAATGAGGTGTTGAAATTCTATCGAATGTTGATGTGAAAACTACTTCTCCATCATCTCAATCTCTCCAAGGGAGGAAAAAAAGGTCATTAACGCTCGATAAATATTTAGTTCGTGTTAATTTCGTCACAAGTTGTTAACTATATTTAATGTCATCCATTTTTAACTTGAAAATTGTATTATATGAAAAAAAAAATTATAAAATACGTTGCATTTTTTAAACACTAAAACTTATGTTGCATTATTTGATCCAAAGGAGTAAAGTATGTTACCCGTTACCTATAGGAGTCATTTTCTTATACTTTCGCATGAAAGTATCCAGATTTAGTTAGGAATCCTTAGGGGCCGTTTGGTTCGATGGAAAAAAAGTGAATGAATGGAATGGTCAATGGAATTGAATACCTGAAGGAATTGGAATGGAAAAAAACTGGTCAAATCCCTCCGTTTGGTTGTCACGGAATGGAATGAAATTGTCATTCAATTCCTTGACAAATGATGTTTGGTTTAAAAATACAAATTATAGGAATGGAATGAAAGCATATAAAATGTCCAATTTATCCTTCTTCTTTTCGTGGGGGGTGGGGGTAGGGGGTGGGTGGGGAGAGGTAGAGGGCGGGGGTATGAGAAATGAGTAAAAAAATTATTATTATTTTTTTTTGGGGGGGGGAGGGGGTTAGGGATGGGTAGGTAGGGGGTATGCAAAATGAGTAAAAAAAAATTTTTTTGTGGAGGGTGGGGGATAGGGCGAGGCTTGGATGGGGGTATAGGCAGGGGTATGCAAAATGAGTTAAAAAAAAAATTTCGTGGGGGGTGGGAGGGTGGGTGGGGGTAGGCCAGGGGCTGGATGGGAGGGGTAGGCAGGGATATGCAAAATGAGTAAAATTTTTTTTTTTTCGTGGTGGGGGTAGGGCAGGGGCTGGATGAGGGGTAGGCAGGGATATGCAAAATGAGTAAAAAAAAATTCGTGGGGGATGGGTGGAGGTGGTAGGGCAGGGGCTGGATGGGGGGGGGGTAAGCAGGGGTATGCAAAATATTTTTTTTTTGGAGGGGGGTGGGGGTGGGGTAGAGCAGGGGCTGGGGCTGGGTAGGCAGGGGTAGGGGTGATTTTGGGTTTGGGGGTATTTTGGTAAAAAAAAAAATTACAATTCCATTGCTAAAGGAATTGAGCATTCCTTCCATATTTGGAGGGAATGACCAATTCCTTCCTTTAATGGAATTTGCCATTCCGGAGGAATGAAAAGTTTAGAAAAACTTAACCCAAACATGAGAAAGAAATTGGTCAAACGAAATTGACCATTCCATTTCATCGACGAAATGGCAAATACCACGAATCAAACGGGCCTTAAGAGTAGAGAATTGATAGGATTGTGAGGGGTGTGAATGAATTAATAAATGCTAAACTAATATTCTGGTCACTAAACTATGGGGCATATTTCCAATGTTTTCACTATTTTTTTTCTTTTTGGATTTGTCCTCACCCAACTTTTTCACTTTTTTTCAAAGGCCTCTATGTTCAATAAATTGATAAAATCCTAACAAAAGTCAATCATTTAACCTAAGTTAACAGTCATAAAAAAAAAACTTAACAGGTTAGCCACGTGACTAATGTTTGTTAGGTTTTTAACAATTTATTGAACAGAATTGTGATATTGAATAAAGTTCAATGAAGACAATCGAATAGAAAAAAAGAGCGGTGAGGACATTAAAATTGGCCAATAGTTCAGTGATCAAAATATTAATTTCGCCAACCAAGAGAAAATGAATAAGCTTAATTAAAAATGATATGTGTTTACTTACTTGAGATTTAATAAAATATGTCATTGAAAATAATGGTGTTGATGGCGAAAATTCATGTGGATGTTGAGGTATAATTTTGATTTCTTTCATTGACTTTCTTCTTTATTAATAATGATGTCGAAAATGTCGGATCAGCCCAAATCAGTGAGTCGGATTATTCCGCCGACTTGAATAGCCTAAAAAAGATAAACAAACACACGTAAACTAGGTTGGGGATCCACCGGCGAAAGCTCTCTAGCGTGAGAGTAAGTATTTGGTATGTATGAGAGCAAATCATTGGACAATAGATCAGAGTCAAAGAATGCATTAACAAAATTTCGTGATTTATGTCTTGTATTTATAATGGTTTGAGGCGGTTTAGAGTCTTGAAAAGAAAGTTTAGGAGTGATTTAAGGATTTGACTCCTATTCAGATCCTAATTTCATGATTTCCATATTTGACTAGGATTCAGATTGTATTAACCAGATGTATGTCAGGCAAGTCATGCTCGATGCATGGCCTTGGTGGACGTAGCCCTGTGTCACTAGACGTTGGTCGACATAGCTTTGTGTCGAGATCTTGTTGTGCTTTAGTCGACACTCGACATGCTGCTATGTCGAGAAGGGAAGACGACCATAGCTAGGGAGACCCATTCCCTATATCGTCTTTAGGAGCTGCATACTTTTTACTTGGGGTTAGGCCTATTAGGTTCGCCCGTATCTCGAATGGGTCTTGCTCGGTTTATACCCAACCCATACCCGGTCAGATCTGGTTATACAATGTAATAATTTCTATCATTTCACTCTTTTATCATCTTCGAGTTTGAGAGCAAGAGGGCAAACTTTGAATTTTCTGGAGATTGTTTAGCATCCGTCTCAATTTCCGGCGATTTTGAGTTTCTTTCTTCAATTATTCCTTTAATTCAGTTTCAAAACAGGTACATTCTCTTTTCTAGACCCTTTTTCTACATTCTTGATTTAGGGTTTTGTTAGGGTTTATAGTTTCCACTAATGTTGTTCGTAGAGCCTTCATCTTGTTCGTCATTGCTCGTACCTGGAGAAGTAACCCCAATGTTGTTTATTACTATCACACCCAAAATATCCGTATCTACAAGAGAACGGATGGTCCCTGGATGATGTTGGGTTTAGCCGAAGTTGGAAAGATCTTGACTAGATACCAAAAACCAGAACTGGTGTGGTGTATCCTGGTCGGTTTAGGATTGATCGTCTCGACGTCAGTAGCCCCAATGTGGTGTTATTCAACAGGTGGACTGAGATCATCCACCACATTAGCCTTTATTACCTGAAATTCGGGCATTTGGAGCGGCCACAGTTAGGTGGGGACTTTCTCGGCTTTTGCAGTTAAGACGGGGGAAAAGAATGCTCCCTCGTTTTCGTTGTTGCTCTCAATGTCCACTATTGACTCCCATGTTTTTTCTGCAGATATGGTAGGAGGAAGGAGAGACCCACCAATTGCCCGTTCTGATGCTAGGCCTCTACGTCGGGCATGATAGTGAGTGCCTTTGATGAAGGGGCACAAGCTGGCGCTCGTCAAAGAGGAGTTCATGGTCGGTCTCAAAGGGGCACGACTCAGAGAGGGAGGTTGAGCATGCCTAGGGGAAGGCAAATGAAGGCTGGAGAGCCTATGATCTTGGATTTATACAACAACTACAAAATATCGAGGAGTGGGTACAAATTTACTTATTCCCTGGGTGCACCCTTGGGCGACGAGTATGCCCAGAGGGGCTTCTTTTACAACCCAACTCACGTCTCCTTTTACTACAAACAATTCCAGTTGGGCCTTTGCCTTCCCCTTGACGCATTCATATGTGAGTTTTTGGAAGGTATGCAAGATGCAAGGTTCTAAAAAGCGCTAGGCGGATGCTAGGCGGCGGAGCCGGGCCTAGCGCCTAGGCGGGGACTAGTCGGGGACTAATCGGGATTAGTCGGGATTAGTCAGGACCTAGGCGGGGCTTAGAACTAGGCGTTGGAGAGGGGCCTAGCGCCTAGGCGGGGCCTAGGCGCCCTTAGGCGGGGTCTTTTAGAACAGAGGCAAGATGTTTCGGCCATGATAGGTGTTAATGTAGTGAGGTACTTGCCGACTTCATCGTCTTGTGTCATAGCTTAGGATTTGATCCCTGCCAATCGGCCTTCTACGAATTTTTCCAAGTAACATATAACAAGGCGACGAACGTGATCGTCATCAAGAGTGACCCCCAACGTCCCAAACTTATTTTCCTGTGTCCAGTAAGGTTTCTAGGCGTAATAACCACGTAATATAGGTGGAGAGAAGGCAAGGATGGGAGTTTGTTAACCCTACCAGGGCCCCTTCCGTGTCTGGGGAAGTGTGGAGGCCGGACTGGAGTGGTCGACTTGTTGATAGAATCGAGCGGTTTGCCGAGGTGGAAACCCTTTGTTGGTCAAGTCTTGAAGCCGACTATCAATATTATGTCAAGGCGGGCATAATGCCTGGTCCACTTGATAGGTTACTGCCCTTGGTTCCGATCGTGGTGGGGAACTAATATCCCGACTGGATCATACATCCAGATTTAGTCTTCTATGCTGAGTGTGAGATATGTCAGTTGTATAAAGGGAGGTGTACTAAAGCTGAAGTTGTTCCTGGATGTAATTATCTCATTTTACTTGTAATAATCTCATATGTCGGTATTTTTTGTCCCATGTTCGTCTTAATGTCTTTTTTCCTTGCTTGCAGATCTAACTCACGAGAAAGAGAGGAAGATGGAGGAGGAAATCTTAGACCTCTAAGAGCTAATGAAGAACAACATATGGACATCTAATTCGTCGGTTAGGACCAAGCGTCGTACTGATACGGCTGCCCATCAGGAGATCTTGTCGACCAAGCTGGGCAAGAAGCTGGGTCAAGTGGGCCTGTGATATTAGTTTGACCCAGGAGGCTCGTGAGGCCTTGGTGCAAGCCAGTCCGGAGGACGGCAAGGATGGCAGTCGGGCCGAGTAGGGGTTAGATGGCCAAAAGAGAGGGAGATTTGAGCAAGAGCCTATTCCCAAGGAGCCAGTCCACAAGAAAACTGCTGCGGGTCCATCTTCCTCCACCTCAAATGTACCTCCTCGTCCTTGGATGACTTATGACGAGGCCGAGCAACTAGCTGAATTTAGCCAAGCCTTGGTTCTCAAGGGGGTTGATGTGCATGTCTATAAGGGCCCAAAGCTGAGGTTTTATCGTCCTTTTTTGCACTGAGCCTTCGATGAAGACCTGCTTGATTGGATTTGGGAGTTGAATCCCATCCCCGAGCATGTTGTGAATAGGAAAAGACTGCTCTTATGCGAGGTATGCTTGATCGACTTAATCCCTTTAGTTCACTTGTCTCCTTGTCTTTATAAATATTTATTTCTTGTGTAATTGGCCATTGTCTCCTGCTATGAAGTGATCAAGAGCAGAGGCAGAAGCTTAACAACAGGTCGAGAAGGACAAGGTGGACCTGGCCAAAATTGTGGAGCTCTTAAAGTCCCTAAGGGAAAAAGTTGTTGAACCGAAGCAGGAAAAATCTAATGCCGAGCAATCAGAGAAGGCAGCCAAAGATGAGCTCCAGAATGCCTAGGACGAGGTCAAGACAAGCAGTGAAGAGGCAAGCATGTTGAGAGCCGGCAATGAGAGCCTAAAGAAACAAGTCGAGGACGCGGATTCTCGGCTTAAACATTTGGAGGAGAGCATTCCAGAGAAGGATTCAGAAGCAATTTCTCGATACAAAGTCGGTCCAGAGTTTAGGAAGGACTTGGCGGATAAGACACCCACCTTGTACTCTGACGGCTATTTACACTTGGACAGAAGAGTCAGGGTAGACCCGACCGTCAATGCCGATCTCAGATTGCTTGCTCATCTAATCTGCCAAGATGCTTATGACGATGTGTCTAGAGCCGAACATCCCCTGGTGCCCTGCTCAGATTATGCTGTGAAGATCATTGGCACTAGAGATGCAAAGGTTGGTCACGTTCCTTGGCCCGTTCCTCCCGTTGATCCCAACAATATTCACATTCTCATGGAGAAAATCCAGGATGAAAGGGACGGATCCGAGGAAGAGGGGCCAGAGGCTAATGTCGAGCAGCTTGTGATTTATGGGGCCGAGGTCGAGCAAGAAGACCTTTTTCGCAATTTTGACCAACAATGAATGATTTTTTTGATTATGTTTGAATGTAATGAACAAGTTCCACCCTTTTAACCTTTTTCATTTCAAAGCCTTGGCCCATGTTTTTGGAGGCTTGTTACAATTTATTTAGTTTTTGTTAAAGCCTTAGCCCGTATTTGGGAGGCGGTACAATGTTTCAATGTTTCAGGGGTAGGATACCTTGGCCCACTTTTTGGGAGGTACTTCTATCCTTTTATTTATGATGTAATTTTTGTTAATTTATTTGTATGGTTGCCTGAAGTATGTGCGAGCAAAATGCTCTGTCTTTAGGAGATGGGCATCTCGTCCATTTAGATGCGAGCTAGGTGCCCGTCTTTGGGAGAGAGGGGTATTCCACCTCTTTAGGTGTAAGCTCTATGTTCGTATTAGAGATGGATATTTCATACATTTTTATGCGAGTAAGGTGCTCATCTTAAAGAGATGGATATTTCATCCATTTAGGTGCGAGCTAGGTGCTCAAATGTAAGAGATGGATATATCATCCATTTAAGTGCGAGCTAGGTGCTCGTTTTAAAGAGATGGATATTTCAGCCATTTAGGTGCGAGCTAGGTGCTCGTCTTAAAGAGATGGGTATTTTGCCCGTTTAGGTGCAAGCTGCATATGCTCATCTTTAGGAGATGGGTATTCCATTTAGGTGCAAGCTAGGTGCTCGTCTTTGGTGTAAAGTAAGTTGTAGTGCTCGTTCTAGCATTCATTTTTTGATCATAACAAATACTAGACTATTTATTGATAACTTGCTGACTACATCGAATTGTAATCTTACTCTAACTAAAAATAAAGAACTTGCTTAGAATTAAAACCTAGTCTACTAGTAAATGAAAAACTTAACTATGAAAACTACTGATAGTATCTCCAAAGATGATCAGAGTGACATGGTTGTTTTAAGTTGTCCATCTATGGTCTTCATTCTGTATGTTCCTTCTCTGATAACTTTAGTGATGATGTAAGGACCTTCCCAGTTTAGGAGAGATCTTGTTATGTTCGACTTTTCTTCCGTTGCTTCAATATTTATGAGTACCATATCCCCGAATTCAAATACTCGCGTGTTGTCTTTCTTGTCATGGTAGGCTTTTTCCCGTGTTTTGTAATTCACCATTCTCATTTGGGCGGCCAACTTTTTCTCATCGATCAAGTCTAAGTCGAGCAAGCGGTTTTCCTCGTTCATTATTTCATCGTTCATTATTTCATCATAATTGGTGACTCTGGCTATTTGGATGACCATTTATGCTGGTGTCATGACTTCTGATCTAAAAGTTAATGTAAATGGTGTCTCCCCAGTTGGCCCACGAGTGGTTGTGCGAACTTCCCACAAGGCCAGTGAGAGTTCGTCCAACCATCTACCTTCACTCCCTTCCAAGTTCTTTGTGAGAGCTGTTAGGACAAGCTTGTTTGAAGCCTCAGTCTGCTCATTACATTGAGGTTGACTTACTCATCATTTGACATGCTTGACTCCCAAATGATTCAGCTCGACTGTAAAAGCGTTGGAGAACTGAAAACTATGATCTGATACGATTGTGTGGGGGACCCCAAAGAGACACCAAATGAAGTCATGCACGGAGTTAATGGCGTTTTCTTCTATGATCTTAGCTAAGGCTTTGTCTCTATCCACTTGTAGAAGTAGTCAAAAACCACAATGACGTATTTGCAGTTTCTACGGGCGGGTCGGAAGGGTCTGACGATGTCGATCCCCCACATGTCGAATGACCAAATGGGAATTATATGAGTTTTCTCGACTGACGGAACCCTTTGGATGTCGGCATACATCTGGCTCTTGTCACATTTTTTAATGTATGTTTGAGCGTTATCTCTCAGGGTCGTCCAATAGTAACCCAAAGTGATTATTTTATCAGTTAAGATTTTGGCCCCCAGGTGTCCACTATATATGCCATTGTGAACTTTGGCCAGAAGTTTTTCTCCTTCTTTGGGGTGAACACATCCGAGAAGTGATTTGGTGAATGATCTTCGGTACAAGATCCCATTCCATATTGTGAATCTTACTGATTTCTTCTTGATGGTCTTTGCTCGTCATTTGGGCTGGCTAGGATATCCAGCACCACTTCTTTATTTTGTGAAAGATTCATCCATGTACAATATTCAATAGTTTGGGGTACGTAACTCGGTAGTCGCAACGCTTACGAGAGGTCGGGTCGTGCTTACCTGTGAAGGCAGTTTCGACCAAGAAGTCGACCAAAAGCTGTGTTGGGAGTGTCTTGCTCGGTTGGTATCTGATTTCGAACTTAGTGAGCTCGATAGACCAATTGAGGAGACGACCAGAGCAGTCCAATCTGTGCAAGATTTTCTTAAGTGGTGTATTTACACATATATGGGATGTGCAGAAAAGTATGCTCGTAATTTTTGAGCAGCAACAATCAAAGAACATACTATCTTTTATGCATTAAAATTACGACTCTCCACGTCTAAGAGTGCTTTGCTTACATAATAAATGGGGTTTTGGGTACCACTCTCATTTCTAACTAGTACATCAGCTAGAACATTATCAGTGGCAGCCAGAAAAATATATAACATTTCTCCCATGACAGGGCTACATAGAAATGAGGGGGACCCCAAGTATTCCTTTAACTGCTTGAACGAGGCCGAGAATTCTGGCTTGGCCCCTTTAAGCATTTTGAAGAACGGTAGGGATTTCTCTGCCAACTTTGCAATGAACTGGCCTAGGTCAGCCACTCTTCCATTCAACCTCTGAACTTCCTTAATGTTAGTCAGCTCTTGCATGTCGATTAACGCCTTGATTTTTTCAAGATTAGATTCTATGCCACGTTGTGAGACCATAAAGCCAAGGAACTTGCCAGCCGTTACTCCGAACACACATTAGCTCGAGTTTAGCTTCATGTTGTTAGCCCTTAGGTTAACAAAAGTTCTTTCAGGTTGACAGCGTGACTGCCCATTTTATCTTAATGATCATTTCGTCGATGTAAGCTTCCATATTCCGGCCAATCTATTCCTCAAATACTTTGTTGACCATGCGTTGATAGGTAGCTCCAACATTTTTTTAGCCTAAAGGGCATCATAGTGTAACAATAAATTTCTCTGGATGCTTTAAAAGTTATCTTTTTAATGTCGCCTTCTGCCATCTTGATCTGATGGTATTTCTGAGTATGCATCGAGGAAATTGAGGGTGCGATGTCCAACTATGGATTCGACCAGCTTATCAATTTTGGGAAGTGTGTAACTATCTTTTGGGCAGGCTTTGTTAAGTTCTATGAATTCAATGCACATACATCTTTTCTCATTGTGTTTCTTGACCATCATGACATTGGCTAGCCGGACATGATAGGTTGCTTCTTTGATGATTTCGACCCTTAGCAGTTTCTGGACTTCTTCCTTGATTGGATCTTCTTTGTCTCTAGCAAAAGTTCTTTTAGTCTGCTTGATTAGTTTAGCAAACAGGTCGACCTCCAACTTGTGGATGGCCACCTTTTCCTTTATTCCTCTCATATCCTCGACTTTCCAAGCAAAGACGTCAAGGTTATTTTTGAGTAATGCTATGATCTCCTCTCTTTCTTCTAGGGAGAGTGTCCTCCAATTTTTATCCTCTGCTCCGGATAGTCGAGATTGAGTTATATTTCTTCGAGCTGGTCCACAGGCTCCATCTCTGGCCCATCCATAGGCTGTAGTGTTTCAATAATGATCTCTTTGATCCTCCTCTATAATCTCCATTAAGTCTAGATTTTCCAGTTCGATCAGCTCATTCATGGTCTCGTCATCTGGATTTATATCATGGTCAGTCCCCAAGCTTTGTTCGGCGATGTGCTGTAACGTATTGTCGGGGACGAGCAAAGTTATGGTATCTAAGTTTCCAAATGTTTCTTTTCTAGTCGACGTGTAATGGATTAGTCGAAGTTTCCAAATGTTTCTTTTCTAGTTGATGTGTGATAGATTAGTCGTTCCTCACCACCGTCATCAAGAGTGAAGGATCAACTCCCTTGGTGTCATTGAGTTACTTCATTGTTCCCTTATCCATAGTAGGTTCTAATTCTCCCTCCATATCAAAAGTGTTGGTAGTCGTGGTCAGATCGACTACCATAGGCTCCTCTCTTCCTTCGATTTCCTTATTTATCATATGGATTCTAGAGCTAGTACTTATGACTTTGACTGACTTGGAAAGTGTCAAACTTTCTGCTGGCGTGTCAATCTCCATCTTTCTTGCAATATTTCTTGTTTTCATGATATGTTCCAAGAAGTCCATAGGGGTCCCTCTCACACATCCAATTCCCGTCGCGATGGGGAACTTAACCCGTTGGTGAGGAAGGGAGGCGACCAACCCAAGTTTTCCTCTACTTGGAATGTCAATGATGTCATGGTAGTCACTTGCAAGGCCCATAACCACAAATGTCACTATGGCTTCTGATCGGTAGGGGTATTTTCCAATTTCTAATAACAGTTCGACCGTGCCCATTGCGTTAACTTTATGATTGGTGAAACCTTCTAGCTCACCAGAATATGGGACTAGCATATTGTTTTTTAAATTTATCTCTTGTAAAGACGAGTAATATAGGATATCTTTCGAGGCCCATAAGTCAATGTGGAGCCTTTTAGATTCACAGTTATCAATTCTTCCTTTTATTACTAAAGGGTTGTTCCATAGTAGCTCGACTTCCAGCTAACTCATTAGGAGAGAAGATGATAACCTCTTCCTCTTTGTGGATCTAAGCAGGGATATGGTAGACTTTTCTCAGATCGTGTATTTGATCTTTTAGATTCTTGTTAGAAACAACCTCTTTTCTAATAACATAGAGCTTTGCACGGGGAGTCGATCTTTTCGTTCTTCCATGTGGTCGTCATCTCTTCCCTGTTTGTTATCCTTTCTCATAACATAATGGTCGATCTTACCCTCGTCGACCCACCTTTGAATAGGAGATAAGATCCTTTATCTCATGTCCATGATCCTTGTCAAAGGCACATTACTTTGAGTAGTCTTGGATATGCATTTACTTTCCACTTAGTGGCTTGGGATTAGGTAGGTCGACCAACTGCATGATTTCCGTGATCGGCTTGGTGAGTGGAGTGAAGACCTCAGCTTTTCTGTAGCTCGAGTTCTGTTTTTTCCTTTATGGTCACTTTCGTTAGAATTCTGGTTTGACCCAGCCTGAGTTGTCTCGACTCTGTCAGATCTCTTATTGCTTTTCTCCTCGTCCATAACTATTGCATAGGCACAGTCATAAAGATCAGACTTCATGTTTGGCTCTCTTGTCGAAAGATCATATATTAGTTGACCCGACTGTAAGCCCGAATTAAAGCAAACAATTACTTCTCGATCAGTCAAACTTTCCTCGATTTGACCAGTCATGGCTCTAAATCGGTTGTAGTAACTTAGTGTGGATTCTGTTTTCCCTTGCTCAATGTTAGCTAAGTCGATCAACCTCTTTTTTTCTTGCCCGTTGTAGCGAAATGATCGAGGAACCTTCTCCTCATTACTTTCCAGCTGTCAATGCTACCCTTCTTCTATTCTATGAACTATGATAAAGTTGTTCCAGTAAAGGTGTTGGCAAAGGCCTTGCAGAGTATGTCGTCGTCTTTGTATAAGAGGGCCATGGTCGACTCAAAGTCTTATACATGGTCGCGTGCATCTATGATTCCTCCATATTTTTCAAAATTGGTGATTTTCAGAGCCTGTAGCGATGCGATTTTAATTAACACAGAGTCGCCACTTATTATTTATTTAGGAAAGTAATAAGAAAAACATTTTTGATAATTTAAAGAGATTCGAAGGTTTGGGGGTTAATTTATGGGATGGAAAGGTCGTGGAGCACCCATTCCACCCAATCCGAAGATTGGTCTTGCCAATTGAGTATTATCTATCAAAACAATATAATAGTTAAATAAGGACAAGAAAACTCTAATTAATTTCTTAATTAGGAATGTCGGGTTGTATGCTTCGAGATCACTTCCATGGATTGAAGGACTCTAGGCTAACTCTTTTGATAGGATTACACTACTCTAAAAGTAATTAGAGGGATTGAGAAGAAGAATATGAAATTATAGGAGTTTACCTTGTGTTCTTGAGTGATTTTAATCGATAACCTCGACAGAGGTTTGAGATCTTCGTGGGAAGATGATAAAAAACAAATTTTGGGAGTATTTGGTTTAGAATGTGGTTCTTGTGTCTCCTCCTCCTCTCTCTCGGTCGAGAAATGATTTGGACGGAGTTCCGGCTTGATTCTAGACTTGAATCTTGGTATTCGCTGATCAACAAGGTTGATGGACGAATTTGGGTGTTGTTTTAGAGTGATTGTGCAGGAGTCTTTCAAAGAGAGAAACCAGCAAATTGTGTCTAAAACAACACCCAAATTTGTCCATCAACCTTGTTGATCGATGAATACTAAGATTCAAGTCTAAAATCAAGGCGGAACTCCGTCCAAATAATTTCTCGACCGAGAGATAGGAGGAGGAGACACAAGAACCACGTTCTAAGCCAAATACTCCCAAAATTCGTTTTTATCATCTTCCCACGAAGATCTCGAACCTCTGTTGAGGTTATCCATTAAAATACTCAAGAACACAAGGTAAACTCCTATAATTTCATATTCTTCTTCAATTCTCAATCCCTCTAATTGCTTTTAGAGTAGTGTAATCCCATCAAAAGGGTTAGCCTAGAGTCCTTCAATCCATGGAGGTGATCTCGAAGCATACAACCCGACATTTCTAATTAAGAAATTAATTAGGGTTTTCTTGTCCTTATTTAATTATTATATTGTTTTGATTGATAATACTCAATTGGCAAGACCAATCTTCGGATTGGGTGGAATGGGTGATCCACGACCAACCCATCCCATAAATTAACCCCCGAACCTTCAAATCTCTTTAAATTATCCAAAAGGTTTTTCTTATTATTTTCCTATATAAATAATAAGTGGCGACTCTGTGTTCATTAAAACTGCATCGCTACTATTTGGCGACTCCGCTGTGGAGAATTAATTAAGAGGGTTAGACTTGCGCACAATTGAGTATTATCAATCTTTTTATTTATTTAATTTGTACTTGAACTATATACTTGCGTGAGATTGGATCATTTTAATTTTTACCGGTCATCGGTTGACTTGGGCTTTGTAATTAATTAGTTTAATTCTCTCTCTCTCTACTCTTTATGTGGAACTACGACGGCCTGAGTCTTCCTAATCTGGGGGAAACGTAGGCAACCACTTGGTGTGGCCATTATCTGTTTTTCTTTTAGTTTTCAAAAAAAAACTTTCTATTTTACTCTATCACCTAGAATTGACTCTCACACACGTACACATCATGATATAACTGTCATTGCACTACATACCTTTGATAAAACTCGAGACCCACACTAAGGACGGATGACAGTAATCACCTTATCGCCGGTCTCTCCAAATTTGGATCATGCCACCTCGTGTTTTCAATCCACCTTGATTGTCAATATCGCGAGGAGCCTAGCTGTAAACCCTGCATCAACCACATATCATGTAGATTTACTTTTTAGAACACTCCATGACCGGTCAATTTGATCTTGGAGTCTTTGTAATCCCTTGTCAAGATCGTTTTTTGTGCAATAAGCCATGTAAAAGAAATCAATAAATTGTCGCTTCGGATTGTCCCTTTAGAAATGTCCCTATGATTGTCCTTTCGGATTTGCCCCTAAAGAGAAAAAATTCTTACCAAATTTATTGCACAAAACTCGATGTTACTTGAGATGACTTCGATCCCTAGATCCTTAGGTTTGGATTTTGAATGTTAGAAACCCCCAAAAACGGATTTTTCCTCCAATCAAAATTAGGATTAAAATCAGAAAAAATGTGACTTCCAATGGTGTTGTCTCGCGCGAGACTACTTGTCCCGTGCGAGACAAGTGTTCTGTCTTTTCGTGTTTTGGTCAAAACCTTCAAGCCTTCATACACCCTATTCAGCCGACTTGTTGGTACTTGATCATGGTTTAACATAGTTGCTACACATCTAGGTTCATCGCCAAGGCTCGACATAATGTCTACTTCTCTTCCTGTCACCGAAGCCGAAATTAAGGAAACTAAGGCCGAACTCATCCAAGCCCTGCTTAAGATGGATGAACAAAGTAAGAAAATTGATAAGCAAAATGCCCAAATGGCCGCCCTCATGCAAGAGCTCCACGAGATGAAAGTCAAGAAAGGAAGAAAGCAAAAGAAGAAAGAAGGATCCTCCTCCGATGAAGAGGAATCCTATCCCAAGAAGAATAGGAAAACCAAGAAGTCAAGCAAGAAAGAGGAAGAATCCGATTCATCCTCTTCCTCATCCTCCTCCGATGATGAGGGACATATCTCCATGGGTACTAAGACCAAGAAGGAAGGTAGTGATGAAACTACTAAGCTTGCTAATCATGTAACTAAGAATTACATTGAGAAGAAACTTGCAACCCTTGACACTTCAAAGGGATCATTCTTCCCATTTGATCCCAATGTTCTTCAACAATCCATCACCAAGTTTCCTCACAAGTACAAGACACCCGATATTGCCAAGTTTAATGGCACTACTTGTCCTCGAGCTCATGTTGAGACCTACACTTGGGCTATGCTTCCAATGGGCGTTGGTAACACAATCTTGGCCCAATGCTTTCCTCAAACTTTGGAGGGTTTTGCAAGGGATTGATACATGTCTCTTCCTATAACTACAAGGCTTGACTGGTCGTCTACATGTTTAGTCTTCCAAAGGCAGTTTGAAGACAACTCCACTTACCGCCCTACTAGGAGGGATCTTGAACAAACCAAGCAACGTGCAAATGAGTCTTTTGCAGAATTTTCTAGAAGATGGAGACTCAAACTTACTGAAATTGTCGAAAGACCTACTCTCAAAGAGCAAATCCACATCTTCCTCCAATGCCTCCGTGATGAATTTCAAGAGAAGCTCGCCAGTAATTACTTTCCTAGTATCAATGAACTTCATGAGTCCAGAATTAGGATTGATTACTTCCTAAAAAGTAAAAAGAAGGAAACTACTTTCGCTACAACAAGCCCACCACAAGTAAGGATGCTTTAGTCAATACTATTGCATTCAACCACCCCAACACCGACAAATATTCTGCTGTTCCTCCTCTCGAAAAGAAAAAGAGGCACTATGACAAACTTGAAGGAATCACTCAAGAAGAACTCTTCGATGTACTTGTCAAGAATGAAAAAATCAAACCAAGGGAAGGTGGTCCTCCTAGGGATATGGGTCATAATCATGCTCATCACTTATTCTGCAAGTATCACAACTTCACTGACCACGACTGACGCGCCCCGATTTGTGGTCCTACTTGGACCCACGTCCGGGACACACTCGGAAGACGTCTAAATTCTCTTTTCACTTTTGAAATGTCCTTTCTTAATTATTTAATATACAAAAACCTGTTTAAACTTAAAAACTTTCTTATTTACCACTGGAAGTAACAACATATTGCTTAAAACCCAAAGACCACACTTACAAACTATTTACAACTCATGGAACATAGTTCCAAAAACTTACACTCTTTACTTACAATATTTACAATCACTAAAAGTGTACCAAAATAGTGACACAATATTTAGGTCTCGGGTATACTACCCCATTGGTTATACATTTACATAATGCAAACCAATACAAAATACCTTCCCAAAGTTACATACCCAACTCGACGTCCTCCCTATGCTCAATATGACCTAGCCCCTGGCTCGCCCTTATCTAAGGAAAAACAATAAAGGAAGGGGTGAGATAAATCTCAGTAAGCTATTATGAATGAAACAATATGTTATGTGAAACTGCAACATATAAACATATATCAACTTAATCATCTTATACACCACAATCTTGTAAACATATAGACGGGTGCATAAGATAAACATATAAGTGCGATAATGTAACACATAGAAGGATACTGAGCCAAGGTTTAATCCAAAAGAATATAATAGTTTGAGCAGCATTAACAGCTGAAGAAGAGGTTCCAGAACCAAACAACAACATCAACAACAAGAGAAAAATGACACCAAGTCATATCCCAAATGTGTAGCTAGAATACTCACTCAAAGGGAGCTAGTAAAACCTAACCATGGCCAATGGAAGGGGGTAAAAATGGGAAACCAGTGAATGGTATTATAATGAACTTGGCTCGAGTGCCATTATAATCTCATACCACTGCCCGATGTAACAATCAAGTACCAGGTGGACTTTAAATAAAAGCACAGTAATAAATACTTGCTTAAACATCCAATATATGATTCCAAAGTAGGGAACCATACCAAATACATCATAATAAGATGATAAACATGTATTACTCATTAATAGCACAAGGCTATGAATCCTTGAAACCATTCATTTTAGCTTAGGATTCCAAAGTAGGGAACCCTATCAAACATACCTTTAAAGATGTCAAACAAGTCAATATTGTGTAACACATAAGATCTACACACTCAACATAACATTTCAAGGGTCTTTTATCAACAATATAATTTTTAGAGCAATTTGGGTTTCATGACAATCAAGTGTTCCACTCATTTTAATTAAGTATTAAACAACCTTCCCAACATCACAATTGAGATGTTAATACATCATTTGGTAGTCCACATATTGTACTTTGATTATGGTGTTCAATTAGGTTAAAAGATGTATTAGGTATTTAGTAATAATTTATTTAAAATGCTTGACAACCTTGATATTTACACCTACAATTTCACCCCAAGCTAGCACTACCATACACACACTTCATTATAACTCATCCAAGTCCATTTCAATCCATTCCAAACTCAAGGAAAATGTTCTAATGTTACATACAACATTTATACTTCATCAATTTTAACTTAAAACATCATATGAGCAAGAATTAAATGAAGGGAATAATAACTTACCTTCCAAAATAAAACGAAAGAGCTCAAAATCTAATCGAATATAAATGATCTACTTTGCTTCCTGAACATTTTGACAAAGTCGGATTGAAGAACGGACAAGCGCTGAATTTATGGTGAATTTTTGAATAACCTAATCATAATATGAAGAGGAACAGAGGAGAGCAATATTTGTTGGTGTTTTTGTTCAGGAAGCTTCACCACAAAGGAAGATATACATTGAATGAGTTTTCACTTAAGCTCCTCCAAGAATTGAGTTGTTACAATTAAATTTCTTAAGTTTTAACTTTTACACTTTAGCACCTCAATATTTTTATAGGTTTTTAGTTAAATTTCAACAATTACTAATTCAACTACACAACTCCTATTAGTTTCAATTAGTCATTAATTAATTCAATTTAATTTATTAACATACTTAAAAATGCCAAATAAGTTATTAAAATATTAAAACTAACACGAAATAATCACAATATAATGCAATGAAATGATATGCAACACATGCCACATACACGTGCTCAAAATAGTGCCTGGTTTTAGGGTCGTGACAATCACTCCCCCTTAAAGAAAATTCGACCCGAATTTTTAATTTACTTACCAAGAAGATCAAACAACCACGGATACTTTCGCTCCATCTCTTCCCGAAGTTTCCAAGTCGACTCTTTGACATTATGGTTCCTTTATACGACCCTAACAAGTGAAATGCTCTTGTTCCTCAACTGTGAGCACCCCAACCCGGAACCTAACGCGTGTCCCGAGCTTGAGAAGCTCAAACTAAGAAAACCCATCTTATATTTTTAAAACTTTTATTTGCCTTTATAAGAAAACCAATTCTAAATTTTTTCATAAACAAAATCAAATAAATATATCTCCACTTGGAGGAATTTAAACAAATACTCTAAGAACCATACTTAATTAATTACATTGAGAACTCTAATTAACATTGTTTAACAAAAGAGTTTTCCTTACAACTTATAAAAGAGTAATACTTAAATATGACTCTCGACAACCCACATATATACCTATCCTGACAAGTCTCAAAAGCAAGAGTCCAAACTCTTTTCCCGGCCTCACCGGGTTCGAGTCACCCGTCTCAAAGACAATCTAAAGCAAGAAAGGGAAGGGGTGAGAATAAATCTCAATAAGCTATTATGAATGCAGCAAGATGCCAAACAAGATGCAACACATAGCATGGTAGCACATAACACATTATGAAAGCGGTAAATACCTTACGTTACCTCATTTTACCTTTCCTGTCTGAACAATAAGTCGTACAACGTGGGAGTAAAACTCCGCTCTTTGGTGAATTGCCCCCATGCACATTCACCGCTTATAGGTCTCATACCCCAGAGATCCATATAAGAAAATAGGATACTTATATGACCCTTATTCAGAGTATCATATAATATCATCGCTGTTGTAAAGCTTTTGGCTTCATACAGAGCATTCCACCGGTACACCAAATTGCAGCGGCATGTAAGGCTTTTGGCTTAATACAGCGGCTAGCACCCCCACTCTGTGGCCACAGAGGGCAGTCACAGTATAATGAACCTTCAATCATTTATAGAACAAATCAATAATTGATTGAATTCCATTATACCCCCTAATCATATATACTCGTTCAAGCACATGATAGATACTTGAAATAAATCCACAAAGGGGATAAGAACATAACAACATGGTAATATATACTCATGTGAAATCAATACTATAGTGCAACAGTTTATGTAATACACTATGCATACTACCATTAACGAATATACATTCAAGTAAGGTATCCATATAACCACATAATCCACACCGGGATACAATATAATCAACATGTCATATAATCCACAACTGGGATACAATATAATCAACATGTCATATAATCCACAATTGGGATACAATACAAGCAACATGCCAAATAATCCACAAATGGGATACCATACAACCATATACCAAATAATCCACAATTGGGATACAATATATTGATGTAACACATATATATTCCTAACCAACACAATAGTGTGATTATAGTCTCTACACTGTTCAACTAATCATCAAGGTATGGGAGCAAGTAAGGCCACCCTAAACCATAAACCATTATTACGAAGTCATTACTCATCCTTGAATAATATTCATAACAGTGCAAGACCTACTTCCAACAATTCCATTTTGATCAAATAAGACATCATGGCCTAGCCAAGGTATTCTACTATAACTTAGGTTAAAAAGGATTAATTCATATCCGGGTTGGACTAGATTCTACTAATTTATAAGGGTTGAGATTCAAGCCACGAGGTTATTGGTGAAAATCAGCAAGAAGGGAAACTGAGGAAATTCTGGTGAGATGGGCGACCGCCCCAGTCACTATGGGCGACCGCCCAAGAGGGTCTAATAAGGGTTACACTTTCTGGTGGGTTGGGCGGCCGCTCAAGGGCCTATGGGCGACCGTCCAAGGGAGATTTCAGCACTTCGAAATTTCTAACTCCTTTTCACATATTTTCTTTTCCCCATTTATAATCTTTCTTAAAAATACCCAAAAGGATTTTCTAACTTTACAAACCTCATTTTAAATCATTAAATCCCCAAATAACATAACCATAAATCATTTACCCCTTGATTCTCCACCCATTTCACTACCACAATTCAAGTTTTAACCTCCTTAATCTAACTTAATCCATTTTCTTGCACTATTGATCATCTTCCTTAAACAACCACATCATTCTATAACATAAACCCATTTCTTAACTACAAGAAGGTTTCCAAAGCATCTAATAACCATTTTAATAATAATAACAACACCAAATAATTCATGAACATTAATTAGAAGAGAAAATCATAATAACCCCATTCAAGTCATTAACATATTACTCCCATTATACCCTCATTTTTTTCAACTTAAACTCCCATATCATAACTAAAATCAATTAAATCTTGAATAATCATTTTACTCAAATAACCATATTAAAAATACAATATACTTTTTCTTTTCATAAAACATTCATTAACACATAAAATGTGCAATATTTAGAAAGAAGTCATAATAACTTAGTTAGCAAATATGGGATGGAATGAAGATTTTCTTAGCTTGATTGATTCCTCTAGTTGTCCCAACCTCAAAAGTACTCTTAGATTTGAAAATGGATGAGAAATGGGCTTGCTCCATGCCTTGGAAGGTGAGGCTTCAATGGAGGTTTTCCATGGATGGTTCTTGGCTAGAGGGAAGTGAGAAGAATGATGAGGAGGTGAAAGAAGTATGGGAGGTATGGGAAGAGTGTAAGGAAAAGTAAGGGAGTATGGGTGGCATTTGACTTTAGAGGGGGAAGGGGAGAAATTTAGGGAAAAATGGTCCCCCCCACCCAAATATTAATCCAAGGCTTTCAACCAAATAAATGAAAGCCCCTTTTATTTCCCATTATTTATTTTACCCAATTTAACCTCCTCTTACTCCTTATCCAATTTCTATTTTTATATTTTTCTTTAGGACATTATTTTACTTCCCTATCATTTTATCCTAATATAAGAAACCAAGTATATAAAAATGAACACATAATATTAATAATAATATTAATAGCATATAATATTATACTAAAATTGTGCCTAGGGTTAGGGTCGTTACACTCACTCCCCCTTAAAGAAAATTCGTCCCGAATTTTAAACCTGATTACCTTAATGATCAATAACAAAGGCTACTTCCCCAAGCATTTCAAATTACAACCTTCAAATAGTTTCCTTAATGTCATGATTCTTCTATACATTCTCACAACCCAAATATTCTAGAATTTAATCCCGAAATTGTAATTCTAATAACTCTTCAACGTTTTCCCCACATAGGTCAAATCCGCCTAAACATCATTAATTGAAGAACTCCATTCGTACGAAGGATCATACAAATAAATTTTCCATATCACGTTTTATACAGTACCCCTTCAATGCTAAACCAAAACTGCTATTATACTCAACTCCGCTAAGATTAATAAAACCTTTCAAGTTGAAAAGAAATCTATCACTCCACACACCATCTATTCTTCAAGAGTTTGGATAGTCTTCTAATCTCTTCCTTTTAAGTAACTAAATCCTCCAACTCTTAGGATCGGTAACAAATTCCACAAGAGAGCTTCAAAAAGGTAAGGTTCTCACATAAAACAATTGCAGCCACTCTCGAGTAGAGGGTAAGAAAATTCTGGTTTATCTAAGCCAACTTCCTCGAAGCATACGCTATTACTTTCCCAATTCTCATAATATCACCATCTAATTCTCCTTTAATACGCACTTAAAATTTCACAAAGTCCTCACATCCATTAAGTAAGGTAAGGATCGGATCTATAGCCAATCTATTCTCCATCTCTATCAATATAATTCATACTTATTACATCCTACACCATTTATACATCCTTTAGAATTAATTAAAGCAACGATCTTTCATTTTTCAAGAATTCCTTAAAATTTCCTTCGGTAGCACTTGCCAACCCCAAAGATCACGAACACAATCCTCGTAAGATCTAGGGAACATCCAAGCTTAAGACTTTAGAACCCATAATTTGGAATCCTCTCAAGCCAACTCACACTTGCTAAACTCTTCAAGCAATGAATTCCCACTAAAGGCAAATAACACAACTCACAAATGATCCTCTCATAACTTTAAATAACCAAGAAGCTCATCAATCATAACTACCATAAAGCCGTCAAGATAAAGATTAAATTCCGATTATCATACTTAGAATCAATACATGAGATACTTTGATGGAAACACATTTACCATCTACTCACAACTAGCACATAAACTCTTTGAAAAGACTTCTTGTGCAAGTCTAACACATACCAAATATCCTTCACACTTTTAACCAAAACTTTCTGTCTTTAATGCTTACATAACAAGAGTACCATATAAGGGTTTGTTTATATTAACTACCAAAAAGGAGACTCACTTCATATGATAGTCTACCAATGCACAACAACTACTTAACCCTCCAGGTCAAGTATATCTCATAATTACAAATCGGTAATCATACCAAATCAACTGGCAATACATGCTCAGCCATGACCACATCACTATCGGGGTAAATCAAGGGAGATTCGAGGTATCCTCTCATCAGAGCAGAATCCTCTAACAATAAAATAATATCTCAAACAATGTATGCCACATAGAAGCAAAATGTGATGCCAAACATAAATGATATGAAATAAGATCTATAAAATATGACCCTTACTTCTGAGACAGGTAATATACCTCTAGTGACCTCTGAGGGAGCTATCTCTCCTAGGCCCGAAACACATACTCGACCTTAGACCTTCACTTTACAATACCATTTTAACCTAGATAATATTGTTATTACTAAATCCTTCTTCAAATCCTTTCATGATCATTCTAACTTAACTAAAATGGATACAGAATTTCCAGTAACTTTGAATATCAACCTTACCACATTCATTCCAAAACCACTCTTTCTTGATTATTTCCAAAGCCCTATTAATTGACTAACCATTACAACCACCATGTATATCACCTAATACATCATATACCATATATGACCATAATTCAATAACAACTATACTATTGAGTCAACTTTAATTATAAGGTTCTCGAATGATACCACATACCTTCTCCAAACCATATAACCCTATTACTCTATCTTTCCACATTAACCCATATCTTATTATCACTATTCGATAAATTCATTCACCCACTACCTAAATTATTTTCATTATTTTTACACATCACAAACCACCCAACAATACTCTCTCCACCATATATTAACCTTTATAATACTCTTTCAATTACCAGCCTATATTTGATCAAACCATCACTCTACTCATTTCCAAACCCCTTTCTCATTATCCCAACAACCAAACAAATTGTCAAACTTATCAAAAATCATTTATACGGTAATAATAGCATTGTACAACACATATAACAACAACTTTACAACTTAGCCAACTTCATCAAAAGGACCCAAAACAATACTACATACTTAAATCATTTTTTTTAACATTAATATTATACCAAAACTTCACTATACCACATCTCAACTAAATTAACCATTTTCAACCCAAGTAAAATGTACCAACCCACCTGTAACATTTCTCATATTCAACCCAAGACCATTTGAATTCATTACTAAAATACCATGACTGTGAGGCTACAATTTAAACATCCTTCATTTTCTAGAACCTTTCGCTGGTCATCATTATTTCCAGCCATTAGAACAAACTCCTGCACTAAACACTCGGCGTCAATTACCACACATTCCCCCTTAGTTTAGACATCTACCCTTGACCTCTAAACTAAGCTCTGATACCAACTATGAGCACCCCAACCCGAAACCTAACGCGTGTCCCGAGCTTGAGAAGCTCAAACTAAGAAAACCCATCTTATATTTTTAAAACTTTTATTTGCCTTAATAAGAAAACCAATTCTAAATTTTTCCATAAACAAAATCAATTAAATATATCTCCACTTGGAGGAATTTAAACAAATACTCTAAGAACCATACTTAATTAATTACATTGAGAACTCTAATTAACATTGTTTAACAAAAGAGTTTTCCTTACAACTTATAAAAGAGTAATACTTAAATATGACTCCCGACAACCCACATATATACCTATCCTGACAAGTCCCAAAAGCAAGAGTCCAAACTCTTTTCCCGGCCTCACTGGTTCAGGTCACCTGTCTCAGCACAATCTAAAGCAGTAAAAGGGAAGGGGTGAGAATAAATCTCAATAAGCTATTATGAATGCAGTAAGATGCCAAACAAGATGCAACACATAGCATGGTAGCACATAACACATTATAAAAGCGGTAAACACCTTACGTTACCTCATTTTACCTTTCCCGTCTGAACAATAAGTCGTACAACGTGGGAGTAAAACTCCGCTCTTTGGTGAATTGCCCCCATGCACATTCACCGCTTATAGGTCTCATACCCCAGAGATCCATATAAGAAAATAGGATACTTATATGACCCTTATTCAGAGTATCATATAATATCATCGCTGCTGTAAAGCTTTTGGCTTCATACAGAGCATTCCACCGGTACACCAAATTGCAGCGGCATGTAAGGCTTTTGGCTCAATACAGCGGCTAGCACCCCCACTCTGTGGCCACAGAGGGGGCAGGTCACAGGTATAATGAACCTTCAATCATTTATAGAACAAATCAATAATTGATTGAATTCCATTATACCCCCTAATCATATATACTCGTTCAAGCACATGATAGATACTTGAAATAAATCCACAAAGGGGATAAGAACATAACAACATGGTAATGTATACTCATGTGAAATCAATACTATAGTGCAACAGTTCATGTAATACACTATGCATACTACCATTAACGAATATACATTCAAGTAAGGTATCCATATAACCACATAATCCACACCGGGATACAATATAATCAACATGTCATATAATCCACAACTGGGATACAATATAATCAACATGTCATATAATCCACAACTGGGATACAATACAAGCAACATGCCAAATAATCCACAAATGGGATACCATACAACCATATACCAAATAATCCACAATTGGGATACAATATATTGATGTAACACATATATATTCCTAACCAACACAATAGTGTGATTATAGTCTCTACACTGTTCAACTAATCATCAAGGTATGGGAGCAAGTAAGGCCACCCTAAACCATAAACCATTATTACGAAGTCATTACTCATCCTTGAATAATATTCATAACAGTGCAAGATGTAACGACCCTAAACCTAGGCACTATTTTAATAACATATTGTGTGCTTTTAATATTATTGTTATTATTATGTCTCTATTTTTATATAATTAATTTCATATGTTAGGATGAATGATAGGAAAATAAATTAATGTTCAAAAAGAAAAGAAATAATAGAAACATGAGTAAAATGTGGAAGGAGGATCCTAAAATGTGGAATAAATATTGAGTAGGAGGATTTTAAATTTAATGCTTTGGAATTATTAAAGGAAAATGATATTTTTGGTGAAAGCCTTGATTTGGGAAGGGGGGGCCATTTTCCCTTCCCCTTACTCCCTCAACCTAGAGCCCTAAAGTCAAACTTCCACCTTACCTCCCCATACCTCTCTTACTCCTCCCACACACTTCTCCCTCCTCCATCATTTCTTCATACTTTCCTCTACATTCTCCATGGGAGAGTTCTTATGAAAGCCTCCCTCTCCTACACTTCTACCAAGATCATTTCTTGTCCCTTTGAAAATCTAAGTGTCCTTTTGTGAGTGGAACACCTCAAGGAGTTGATCAAGCCAAGAAAAGCTCCATTTCATCTTGTTTTGCCTAAGGTGAGTTGTTATGACCTTTCTTTCTTTGAATGATCATGAAGATAAATGTTATTGTGTTTGTTCTCTTGAATGTGTTGATTTAGAACTTTGTTGGGTTTATAGAAATATTATGAGTTTTGAAAGTTGAATTGATCTAGGTTAAGACATGTTTTCTTGGAGTTAAATGAGTAGGATGAAGTTAACAAAGTTGGAAATGTCCCTTTTGGTTTATAACTTAGAAGACTTTTGGTTGGAACTTTGAGATTTGGAGGCATTGTTGTTGTTCTTCTTGTTTTTACAAATTAGAGGCCGAGGGACGAGTCGTCCCTTGGACGAAGGTAAGTCGTGACCAATAGGGGACGCCGGGGTTCGAAGGGAGTCACATGGGCACGAGTCGTGCCCAGGGGACGAGTCGTGCCTGTCCTGGTTTCAAGATATCAACTTTAGAGCCGTTCAAACCTAATCAAACTCGAACCAAAATGAAATCTCTTTAACCTAGATTAAAGTAGAATACTTTGGCTTCACAATGATATTCTAAGTGATCAAAATGGAATAGTAGAAGTACCTTAAATGTTGTTTGGAAAACGTTAGCTAACCTAGTTTGGTAACTAGACAATTATGATCCCTACTTAGTAGATTCAACTTAGGCCCTTAAAGAGGCTATGTATTATTGTATAATGACCATGTAGGATGGATTGATGCGACTTCCTTGCTTACATTGAGTTCATATACATTGTTGTATTATGCATAGTGTGTTAATTAAATGTTGCACTATGATATTGGCTGAACATGAGTATATTTTACCATGTTGATATATTGTTATCCCTTTTGTGGATTTTATTCAAGTATCTATTATGTGCTTGATATGTGTGAGTCAGCTGACGTTGGGGGTATAACATAATACGGTCAATTATGGAAGTGTGACCTAATGTGATCGGATTATGTTATATCTGTGACCGTCCCCTCCTGTGGCCACAGGTTGGGGTTATAGCGTCTGTATTGAGCCAAAAGCCTTACAGAGTTGCTACTGTCTTATTTGGTTCCCTGAAAAATGGGTCTTATAAGACGTGAGTATTGCTTAAGCAGCTCACAGTATAATTGGAGTATTATTATACCCAATGTTGTACGACTATTGTTCAGACGGGAAAAGGTAAACCAAGGTAATGGAATGTGTTTATAGCTTTTCCAATGTGTTACGTGCGACTTGTTATATGTTGCATTTAATTGGCATATTGCTGCATTCATAATAGCTTGTTGAGATTTATTCTCACCCCTCTCCCTTTAATGTTTTAGATCCCGAGACAGGAGGACCGGCCAAGTAAGGACGGAAAGGAGTTGGCAGTGAGCTTTTGGGTATTGTCGGGGTACGTTAGGTTGGCGTAGAAAGTATTTTGTTATAATTCCTTTTGGGAGTTTGTAATTATGAACTTTACATTTCTACGTTAAAATCAATATCTTTTGTAACTAAACGGTTTAAGTATTTTCAAAGTCGGTCCACTCTTCCTCCGATGTGGAGAGTAGTGGAGTTGTTTTGAAATGGAATTGTTAATGATGTTTTATTTGGAAGTTTAATTAAAAGTTTTAAAAGTTTAGTGAAATTTGGGTTAGTCTGAGGACGCTCCAACTCGGGACACGTGTAGGTTCCGGGTCGGGGTCCTCACAGTTGGTATCAAAGCTCGGTTAGAATTCTCGGGTAGAGTCTAGCTGAGTGAGAGTGTGTGATAACTGACGACGAGTGTTTAATGCAGGAGTTTATTGTTATGGCGGGAAATGATGGTGATCAGAATCTGGGTTTGGGTGGTGTTGGTAATCCGAATGCCGAGATGATGGATATGTTCCGAGGGTTTCTTCAGCATATGGCAACTCAGAATTTGAATCAGGGTAGGCAACAGCAAGAAGGCAGACAAGGGCAACATGGTTTGGAGAAGTTCGTGAAGATGTCTCCTCCTAGCTTCAACGGAGATCCGGATCCGGTGAAGGCTGAGAGGTGGCTTGAGGCTATGAATAAGATTTTCGCAGCTATGGAGAGTACGGATGCGGAGAAGGTGAGATGCGCCGTTTTCAAGTTGGAAGGACCCGCGGAGCACTGGTGGCAGGTAGTGAAGGATGGTTGGGACCGGGATTTGACACCAAAGACTTGGGAGAACTTCACACGCAAGTTCCGGGATCACTTTGTACCGATGGTTACTAGAGACAAGAAGGAAGGCGAGTTTCAAACCGGAGCAAGGGACCATGACGATAGCGCAGATTCGGCAAAGTTCACGAGAATTGGCCCGATATTGTCCTCATTTGGTACCGGATGAGGAGAGGCGAGTCTACCGGTTTGTGAAAGGTTTAAGGGTTGAGTTCCGAAAGCGATATTGACGCATAACTTCGCCAACTTCCAAGCGGCGGTGAATATGGCGTATCGGATTGAGAATGATATAGAGGAGCATCGTGGTAAGAATGAAGGTGGAAACAAGAATAGATTCCAAGGTCAAGGTTCGGGACGAATAGGGTGCGGGAGGACATTTACTCCGGGAGCGAATCGAGGAGGTCATGTGGCGGCTCCGGCAAATCGTGCGACTTCCGGTCAGTTTGGGACAACATGTGGGTTTTGCAAGAAACTAGGGCATTCGGAGGACAAGTGTTGGAGCAAACAAGGAAAGTGTTTGGAGTGTGGGTCGGCGAGGCCATTTTAGGAGGAATTGCCCCAAGTTACGAGAATCAAGCAAACTTCGGGTGCCGGATTTGGAGGACAAGGTAGTGGTGTGAAGAGAGATGTTGATGGGAAACCTAAGGATAGAGTCCAAGGTCGTGTGTTTGCTTTGGGTCGAGGAGAGGTCGATCCTAATGCCGTCATTAGAGGTATAGTTCCTGTCTCAGGAGTTAAGGCCCGCATTCTTATAGATCCCGGGTCTTCCCATTCATTTGTGGCATCTCATTTTGCATTCTCATTGCATATTTTGCCTGAATCTATGCCTTATGTGTTAGAGGTCTCTACTCCTATGGGAGAGTGCCTTGCATCTTCTCTGATATATCGTGGTTGTGATGTGACTATATGTGGGCATGTATTGCCGGTGGATTTGGTCGAGTTACCAATCCGTGATTTTGATGTGATCCTTGGGATGGATTGGTTGAGTCAGTGCCATGCTTTGGTAGGCGTCGTAGGAAGCGAGTCTCATTTGCTATGCCTGATGTGCCTACTTTTATATTTGATGCCGATAAATCTATGTTCGGTTTACATGTTATTTCCGCCTTAAAAGCTAGAAAGATGCTATCTAAGGGGTGTGCGGGTTACTTAGCTTATGTGGTAGATTCCAATAAGAAGTCTTCCAAGTTAGCTCATGTTCCGGTTGTGAATGAGTTTAGTGATGTGTTCTCTAGTGAGTACTCTATGCCTCCGGATCGTGAGGTCGAGTTTTGTATTGACTTAGTGCCCGGTACCGCCCCTATTTCTAAAGCACCCTATAGAATGGCTCCGGCCGAGTTAAAGGAGTTGAAGGTCCAATTGCAAGAATTGTTAGACCGAGGTTTTATTCGTCCTAGTGTGTCTCCGTGGGGAGCACCAGTCTTATTTGTTAGGAAGAAGGATGGTACCTTACGATTGTGTATTGACTATCGTTTGTTGAACCAAGCCACCATTAAGAATAAATATCCTCTTCCGCATATAGATGATTTGTTTGACCAACTCCAAGGTTTCGTTATCTACTCAAAGCTTGATTTGAGAAGCGGATACCATCAGTTGAAGATTAGGCCGGATGATATTGCTAAGACAGCTTTCCGGACTAGATATGGTCATTATGAGTTTGTTGTGATGCCTTTTGGGTTGACTAATGCTCCAGCCGTGTTTATGGATATGATGAACCGTGTTTTCAAGCCTTATCTTGATAGTTTTGTGGTGGTCTTTATTGATGATATTCTTGTGTATTCTAAGTCCCGGGAAGAGCATGAGAATCATTTGAGGATTGTCTTGTCCGTTCTTCGTGAGAAGCAGTTGTATGCTAAGTTCAGTAAGTGCGAGTTTTGGCTTGAGCAGATTTCTTTCTTGGGGCATGTTGTGTCGAGTTCGGGAATTTCCGTTGATCCTTCAAAGATTGAGGCCGTAGTTAATTGGAAGCAACCTTCGACTGTGACCGAGGTCCGTAGTTTTCTTGGTTTGGCGGGGTATTATCGGAGGTTCATTGAGGGGTTTTCTCGGATTGCGACTCCGTTGACTAGGTTGACTCGGAAAGATGTATCGTTTGTATGGGATTCCAAGTGTGAAGCAAGCTTTGATGAATTGAAGAAGAGATTGACAACGGCTCCTATTCTTACCCTTCCGGATGGTTGTGAGAATTTTGTGATCTATAGTGATGCCTCGAAGGCGGGTTTGGGATGTGTGTTGATGCAAAATGGAAAGGTTATTGCGTATGCCTCTAGGAAGTTATCACCGGCGGAACAGAATTACCCTACTCATGATATGGAATTGGCGGCGATTGTATTTGCGTTGCATAAGTGGAAGCACTACCTTTATGGGGCGAAGTTTGAGATTTTCACCGATCATAAGAGTTTGAAGTACTTATTCACCCAAAAGGAGTTGAACAACCGACAAAGGAGATGGCTTGAGTTTTTGAAAGATTTCGATTGTATAATTTCTTATCATCCGGGGAAGGCCAATGTGGTGGCCGATGCGATTAGCCGAAAGGCGTATATGACAGCTTTGAGTTCCCGAGAATTGAAGAGTGAGGTAATTATTGCGAATGTTAGAGCCGTTCCGACATTGTATGGAGATTTGAAAGAAGCTCAACAAGGAGATCCGGAATTGAAGAAAATTTTAGATCAAGTGCAAGATGGGAAAGCCGGGGAGTTTGCATTGAGTAGAGATGGGATTTTAACTTTCCAAGGGAGAATCTGCGTTCCTTCATCGCCGAAAATAAAGAAGCGTGTTTTAGAGGATGGCCATAAGTCCAAGTTTGCGATTCATCCGGGTAGTACTAAAATGTATCAAGATTTGAAGCGTGGGTATTGGTGGAATGGTATGAAGAGGGAAATAGCGGATTATGTATCTAAGTGTTTAACTTGTCAACAGATTAAGGCAGAACATCAAAGACCGGCGGGACTACTTCAACCATTAGATATTCCGGAGTGGAAATGGGAAGGGATCTCGATGGATTTTGTTTCGGGTTTACCTCTCACCGCGAAGAAGATGGATGCTATATGGGTTATTGTGGATCGGTTGACGAAGTCGGCTCATTTTCTTCCGGTATCAACCAAGTTTTCGTTAGAGAAGTTAGCTCAGTTGTATATGAAGGAGATTGTGAGACTTCACGGGGTTCCGGTTAGTATTGTTTCCGACAGAGATCCGAGGTTTACATCTAGATTTTGGAGAGCATTGCATGAAGCCTTGGGTTCCAAATTGTGTTTCAGTACGGCATTTCATCCTCAAACCGATGGTCAGTCCGAGAGAACTATTCAGATACTTGAGGATATGTTACGGGCTTGTGTGATGGATTTCCAATTGTCATGGGAGGATCATCTACCTTTAGTGGAGTTTGCCTATAATAATAGTTATCAGTCTAGTATTGAGATGGCTCCGTATGAAGCGTTATATGGTAGGAAGTGTCGATCTCCGTTGTGTTGGGACGAGGTTGGTGAAGCGAGACTTTGGGGCCCGGATTTAGTTCGAGATTCTACGGAGAAGATCAAAGTGATTCGGGATAGATTGAAGACGGCTCAGAGTAGACAGAAAAGCTACGCCGACAATAGAAGACGGGATTTATCTTTTCAGGTTGGTGACTTTGTGTTCTTGAAGGTCTCTCCGAGGACGGGAATCAAAAGGTTTGGTAATAAGGGTAAGCTGGCTCCGAGGTTCGTTGGTCCGTTTGAGATCTTAGAGAAGGTTGGGGATTTGGCTTACCGGTTGGCATTGCCTCCGTCTCTTTCTTTACTTCATGCTGTCTTCCATGTCTCGATGTTGAGGAAGTATTGTCATGATCCTTCCCACATCTTGAGTTCTCCTCCCGTTGATGTCCAAGCGGACATGTCTTATGTTGAGGAACCCTTGAGAGTCCAAGAGTTTCAAGTTAAGGAGTTGAGGTCTAAGAGTATTCCTATAGTGAAGGTCCTTTGGAAGAACCACACCGTTGAGGAAGCGACGTGGGAGCTAGAGTCGGAGATGAGAGCGAAATACCCGTGGTTGTTTGAAAATCCAAGTAAGTTTTCTTTTTAAAATTCGGGACGAATTTTCTTTAAGGGGGAGTGAGTGTAACGACCCTAAACCTAGGCACTATTTTAATAACATATTGTGTGCTTTTAATATTATTGTTATTATTATGTGTCTATTTTTATATAATTAATTTCATATGTTAGGATGAATGATAGGAAAATAAATTAATGTTCAAAAAGAAAAGAAATAATAGAAACATGAGTAAAATGTGGAAGGAGGATCCTAAAATGTGGAATAAATATTGAGTAGGAGGATTTTAAATTTAATGCTTTGGAATTATTAAAGGAAAATGATATTTTTGGTGAAAGCCTTGATTTGGGAAGGGGGGGCCATTTTCCCTTCCCCTTACTCCCTCAACCTAGAGCCCTAAAGTCAAACTTCCACCTTACCTCCCCATACCTCTCTTACTCCTCCCACACACTTCTCCCTCCTCCATCATTTCTTCATACTTTCCTCTACATTCTCCATGGGAGAGTTCTTATGAAAGCCTCCCTCTCCTACACTTCTACCAAGATCATTTCTTGTCCCTTTGAAAATCTAAGTGTCCTTTTGTGAGTGGAACACCTCAAGGAGTTGATCAAGCCAAGAAAAGCTCCATTTCATCTTGTTTTGCCTAAGGTGAGTTGTTATGACCTTTCTTTCTTTGAATGATCATGAAGATAAATGTTATTGTGTTTGTTCTCTTGAATGTGTTGATTTAGAACTTTGTTGGGTTTATAGAAATATTATGAGTTTTGAAAGTTGAATTGATCTAGGTTAAGACATGTTTTCTTGGAGTTAAATGAGTAGGATGAAGTTAACAAAGTTGGAAATGTCCCTTTTGGTTTATAACTTAGAAGACTTTTGGTTGGAACTTTGAGATTTGGAGGCATTGTTGTTGTTGCTGCTGTTTTACAAATTCTGGGCTGAGGGACGAGTCGTCCCTTGGACGAAGGTAAGTCGTGACCAATAGGGGGACGCCAGGTTCAGAAGGGGGTCACATGGGCACGAGTCGTGCCCTGGGGGACGAGTCGTGCCCTGTCCTGGTTTCAAGATATCAACTTTAGAGCTGTTCAAACCTAATCAAACTCGAACCAAAATGAAATCTCTTTAACCTAGATTAAAGTAGAATACTTTGGCTTCACAATGATATTCTAAGTGATCAAAATGGAATAGTAGAAGTACCTTAAATGTTGTTTGGAAAACGTTAGCTAACCTAGTTTGGTAACTAGACAATTATGATCCCTACTTAGTAGATTCAACTTAGGCCCTTAAAGAGGCTATGTATTATTGTATAATGACCATGTAGGATGGATTGATGCGACTTCCTTGCTTACATTGAGTTCATATACATTGTTGTATTATGCATAGTGTGTTAATTAAATGTTGCACTATGATATTGGCTGAACATGAGTATATTTTACCATGTTGATATATTGTTATCCCTTTTGTGGATTTTATTCAAGTATCTATTATGTGCTTGATATGTGTGAGTCAGCTGACGTTGGGGGTATAACATAATACGGTCAATTATGGAAGTGTGACCTAATGTGATCGGATTATGTTATATCTGTGACCGTCCCCTCCTGTGGCCACAGGTTGGGGTTATAGCGTCTGTATTGAGCCAAAAGCCTTACAGAGTTGCTACTGTCTTATTTGGTTCCCTGAAAAACGGGTCTTATAAGACGTGAGTATTGCTTAAGCAGCTCACAGTATAATTGGAGTATTATTATACCCAATGTTGTACGACTATTGTTCAGACGGGAAAAGGTAAACCAAGGTAATGGAATGTGTTTATAGCTTTTCCAATGTGTTACGTGCGACTTGTTATATGTTGCATTTAATTGGCATATTGCTGCATTCATAATAGCTTGCTGAGATTTATTCTCACCCCTCTCCCTTTAATGTTTTAGATCCCGAGACAGGAATACCGGCCAAGTAAGGACGGAAAGGAGTTGGCAGTGAGCTTTTGGGTATTGTCGGGGTACGTTAGGTTGGCGTAGAAAGTATTTTGTTATAATTCCTTTTGGGAGTTTGTAATTATGAACTTTACATTTCTACGTTAAAACCAATATCTTTTGTAACTAAACGGTTTAAGTATTTTCAAAGTCGGTCCACTCTTCCTCCGATGTGGAGAGTAGTGGAGTTGTTTTGAAATGGAATTGTTAATGATGTTTTATTTGGAAGTTTAATTAAAATTTTTAAAAGTTTAGTGAAATTTGGGTTAGTCTGAGGACGCTCCAACTCGGGACACGTGTAGGTTCCGGGTCGGGGTCCTCACACAAGACCTAGTTCCAACAATTCCATTTTGATCAAATAAGACATCATGGCCTAGCCAAGGTATTCTACTATAACTTAGGTTAAAAAGGATTAATTCATATCCGGGTTGGACTAGGTTCTACTAATTTATAAGGGTTGGGATTCAAGCCACGAGGTTATTGGTGAAAATCAGCAAGAAGGGAAACTGAGGAAATTCTGGTGACATGGGCGACCGCCCCAGTCACTATGGGTGACCGCCCAACAGGGTCTAATAAGGGTTACACTTTCTGGTGGGTTGGGCGGCCGCTCAAGGGCCTATGGGCGACCGCCCAAGGGAGATTTCAGCACTTCGAAATTTCTAACTCCTTTTCACATATTTTCTTTTCCCCATTTATAATCTTTCTTAAAAATACCCAAAAGGATTTTCTAACTTTACAAACCTCATTTTAAATCATTAAATCCCCAAATAACATAACCATAAATCATTTACCCCTTGATTCTCCACCCATTTCACTACCACAATTCAAGTTTTAACCTCCTTAATCTAACTTAATCCATTTTCTTGCACTATTGATCATCTTCCTTAAACAACCACATCATTCTATAACATAAACCCATTTCTTAACTACAAGAAGGTTTCCAAAGCATCTAATAACCATTTTAATAATAATAACAACACCAAATAATTCATGAACATTAATTAGAAGAGAAAATCATAATAACCCCATTCAAGTCATTAACATATTACTTCCATTATACCCTCATTTTTTCAACTTAAACTCCCATATCATAACTAAAATCAATTAAATCTTGAATAATCATTTTACTCAAATAACCATATTAAAAATACAATATACTTTTTCTTTTCATAAAACATTCATTAACACATAAAATGTGCAATATTTAGAAAGAAGTCATAATAACTTACTTAGCAAATATGGGATGGAATGAAGATTTTCTTAGCTTGATTGATTCCTCTAGTTGTCCCAACCTCAAAAGTACTCTTAGATTTGAAAATGGATGAGAAATGGGCTTGCTCCATGCCTTGGAAGGTGAGGCTTCAATGGAGGTTTTCCATGGATGGTTCTTGGCTAGAGGGAAGTGAGAAGAATGATGAGGAGGTGAAAGAAGTATAGGAGGTATGGGAAGAGTGTAAGGAAAAGTAAGGGAGTATGGGTGGCATTTGACTTTAGAGGGGGAAGGGGAGGAATTTAGGGAAAAATGATCCCCCCCCACCCAAATATTAATCCAAGGCTTTCAACCAAATAAATGAAAGCCCCTTTTATTTCCCATTATTTATTTTACCCAATTTAACCTCCTCTTACTCCTTATCCAATTTCTATTTTTATATTTTCCTTTAGGACATTATTTTACTTCCCTATCATTTTATCCTAATATAAGGAACCAAGTATATAAAAATGAACACATAATATTAATAATAATATTAAAAGCATATAATATTATACTAAAATTGTGCCTAGGGTTAGGGTCGTTACATCAACTCTTGAACTTTGGTATCAATTACTTGAATTGGTTGCTCCACATAAGACATATCCGGCTCAATATCTTCCGGTACTCTCGGTAACACGTGAGATGGCTCGTGTAAATATTTACGAAGCATGGAGACATGAAACACATTATGCATCTTACCAAGAGAAGGGGGCAACACAAGACGGTAAGCAAGATTTACGACACTTTCCAAAATTTCGAAAGGTCCAACATACCTTGGAGCGAGTTTACCCTTCTTGCCGTACCTTCTAATTCCCACTTTTGGCGAAACTCTCAAAAATATAAAGTCTCCTATCTGGAACTCAAGGTCTCATCTCCTATGATCGGCATAGCTCTTTTGTCTACTTTGGGTCGTATTCAATCGATTCCGTATAAACTTGTTATTTTCAACTGAATCCTGAACCATATCAATACCCCAAAGTTTGGCTTCCCCGATTTCATCCCAACAAATAGGAGAGCTACACTTCTCCCGTACAAAGATTCGTAAGGAGCCATCTCAATACTCGACTGATAACTGTTATTTTAAGCAAACTCAACAAGTGGTAAATGAATATTCCAAGAATTCGAGAAGTCAACTGAACAAGCCCGTAACATATCTTCAAGAATTTGAATCTTTCTTTCGGATTGGCCGTCAGTTTGAGGATGAAATGTCATGCTAAATCTCAGATCTGTACCTAAGGCTTTTTCTAACGCCTGCCAAAATCTAGAAGTGAATCTGGGATCACGGTCTAACATAATACTAACACGAACCCCATGCAATCTCACAATCTCGTGAATATACAAGTTTGCAAGCTTCTCCATCGAATAACCAATATCAATAGGTAAGAAGTGAGCGGACTTTGTTAATCTATCCACGATTACCCAAACTGCATCATGCTTCCTACGAGTACGAGGCAATCCCGTTACAAAATCCATCGTGATATGTTCCCATTTCCACTCCGGAATCTCTAAAGGTTGAAGCAAACCTGCGGGTCTTTGGTGTTCGGCTTTAACTTGTTGACAAGTCAGGCACTTTGATACATAATCTGCTATTTCTCGCTTCATATTGTTCCACCAGAAATGTTGCTTCAAATTCTGATACATCTTTGTACTCTTGGGATGAATGGTATACCTAGTCTTATGGCCCTCATCAAGAACTTGGATTTTAACTCCATCAATGTTACGTACACTTAATCGACCTCTATAAGTCAATACTCTATCGGAACTAAGAGAGATTTCCTTAAATTTTTCATCCTTAGTTTTATCCATTATTTTCTTCAACTCGGGATCATCCTTCTAAACATCCTTTATCTACTGAATTAAGGTTGGAGATGAACTAATATTCGCAAATATAGCTCCATGTCTCGACTCACGGGGACACGAATCTCATGCATCTTCTAACATCTTCCATTCTCGGACCATCATTGAAGCTACATATGACTTCCGGCTAATAGCATCAACAACCACATTTGCCTTGCCCGGATGATAGGAAATGGTACAATCATAATCCTTCAGAAAGCTCCATCCATCTACGCTGTCTATTGTTCAATTCTTTCTGGGAGAAAAGATATTTCAAACTCTTGTGATCTGTGAAAATTTCAAACTTTGCCCCATAAAGATAATGCTTCCATTTGTGTAACGCCAAAACAATCGCAGCAAGTTCCATGTCATGGGTCGGATAATTCTGTTCACATGGAGTTAACTTCCTCGAAGCATATGCAATTACCTTCCCAAATTGCATCAAGACACACCCCAAACCTTCCTTCGAAGCATCACAGTAGATAACCAAGTCATCATTCCCATTAGGCAACGTAAGAATAGGTGCAGAGGTTAATCTTTTCTTTAATTCTTCAAAACTGACTTGACATTTCTCATTCCACACAAATGGTACATTTTCCCTGGTCAACTGAGTTAACGGTGTAACAATCCTCGAAAATACTTCAATGAATCTTCAGTAATACCCAGCTAAACCCAGAAAACTTCGAATCACGGTTACTGTTTCCGGCCTCCTCCAACTAACAATGGCTTCAATTTTAGAAGGATCAACAGAAATCCCCTTTTTCGACACAATATGCCCCAGAAAAGAAACCCCCTCAAGCCAAAAAGCACACTTACTAAACTTTGCAAATAATTGCTTCTCTAGGAGCACATCCAAAACCATTGGCAAATATTGTTCATGTTCCTCCCGAGATTTAGAATAAACAAGAATATCATCAGTGAATATAACTACAAAAGTGTCAAGATAAGGCTTGAAAATCCAATTTATCAAATCCATAAAAACCGCCGGCGCATTTGTTAACCCAAACGACATGACAAGAAACTCAAAATGGCCATGCCTGGTACGAAAGGCAGTCTTAGAAATATCTTCTGAACGGACCTTCAACTAATGATATCCACTCCTCAAATTGAGTTTCAAAAAGACTGTAGAACCTTGAAGTTGATTAAACAAATCATCAATATGAGGCAATGGATATTTATTCTTCATAGTTACTTGATTCAATTGCCGATAGTCAATACACAATCTCAAGGATCCATCTTTCTTCTTAACAAACAAAACTGGAGCTCCCCACGGTGAAATACTGGGTCGGATGAATCCCCTATCAAGTAATTCTTGTAACTGAACTTTCAATTCTTCCAGAGTCATTCTATAAGGTGCCTTTGATATCGGAGCTGTACCTGAGAGCAAATCAATACAAAAATCGATCTCCCTATCTGGAGGCATAACATACTCTATAGAGAACACATCAGGGAACTCTTTAACTACAGGAACATCCCCTAATTCAGGCAACTCTTTAGTAGTGTAGAATACAAAATATCCGGCACAACCACGAAGTAACAATTTCCTAGCTTTCACACAAGAAATAACACGTATATTCCCAACCGATGGGATGGCCTCAAAGACAAACTCAGGCATATCAGGGACTGAAAATGTAACAATTTTCTTACGACAAACAACTAAATCATGATACTTGCTTAGCCAATCCATGCCCAAAATGACATCGAAATCATATATTGGTAGCACTACTAAATCAACATGTAACACATGATCACATATACGGACATCATAAGCACGTAACACTTCATCAGTTACCAAACATTCTCCCATAGGAGTCGATACTTCTAACACATAAGGCAAAGACTCAGCAGCAGAAGAATGTAGTTGTGATGCAAAATGCATGGAAATATATGAATGAGATGAGCCAGGGTCTATAAGTGCGCGTGCTCTTAAAATCGATATAAAAATGATACCTCATATTACTGTTAAGGCATCCGCCGCCTGTTGCTGATTCACGGCAAAGACACGGCCTTGAATCTTAGGCCTCCCCAAAGCATCCCTTTTCTGACCTTGTGAAGTCCTAGTGCCACTCCCCGATGGTTGATTCCCTGCTTTAGGGCAATATTTTTGGAAATGCCCCAACTGTTCACAATTCACACACTTTCCTTGCTTCTTCAAACATCGCTCTTCTGTATGCCCTTCCTTCTGACAATATGTACATACCCTCTTATGTTGATTCCTTGGAGTATTACCTCGACTTCTAACATTTGATTGTCCATGTGGTTGTCCTCTAAACTGTGATGACATTCCCTGTCCTCCTCGACTATCCCTGCCTTATTGTTGTGGTCTTCCTTGCCCTCTTTGTCTTCCGACACTTAACACTTCAGTCTTCCTCTTATGCTCCTCAATGTCATGTTCCACTTGATAAGCACGATCTACCACATCCTGGAAATCTGGAAACTTATGAGATACTAACTGAGTTCGAATCGTTGTCTTCAATCCCTTGACAAATCTCATTGTTTTCCTCTCTTCTGTTACAACTAAATGAGTACAATACCTGGATAGCTCGGTAAACTTAGCCGCATACTGAGCCACTGACACGAAATTCTGCTCCAAATTAAGAAATTCTACCTCCTTTCTATCTTGATCCACCCTAGGAATGAAGTGCTCCTTGAACTTCCTCACAAAATTCTCCCAAGTAGAAGGCACGTGAGCATCATCCCATCTAGCCTTTAACGTTCTCCACCAATGTTCTGCAGCCCCAGTCAACATATAAGCAGTAAATCTAACTCGATCCTCATCAATACATCTCAATACATCAAATATCTTATCCATTGATTCTATCCATCTTTTAGCCTTAGTCACATATGGTTCACCATCATACCCGATTAGTTTCATCTTCAAAAACTGTTCAAGTCCATACCTTGGAGGTGCCTGTTCTCCCCCTTATTTCTGATCATTCATAGTTTTCATTGCTGCCTCAAACATACCTTGGAACATAGTCCGAGTCTCATCCCTTGCATTTCCGTGGCCTGAAGATTCAGTTTGATTACCCTCAGTTCCTGCCATAACAACTGAGTACCTGCATAAAACACTTAACGTCACTCACTCAATACATAACTGCCCTCCTAGGTCACGTAGTTACTCTAGACTATCTATAACCGGGCTCTGATACCAACTGATGCACCCCGATTCATGGTCCTACTTGGCCCCACGTACGGGACACGCTCGGAAGATGTCTAAATTCTCTTTTCCCTTTTAAAATGTCCTTTCTTAATTATTTAATATATAAAACCTATTTAAACTTAAAAAAATTCTTATATACCACTGGAAGTAACAACATATTGCTTAAAATCCAAACACCACACTTACAAACTATTTACAACTCATGGAACATAGTTCCAAAAACTTACACTCTTTACTTACAATATTTACAATCACTAAAAGTGTACCAAAATAGTGACATAATATTTAGGTCTCGGGTATACTACCCCATTGGTTATATATTTACATAATGCAAACCAATACAAAATGCCTTCCCAAAGTTACATACCTAACTCGATGTCCTCCCTGTGCTCAATGTAACCTAGCCCCTGGCTCGCCCTTATCTAAGGAATAACAATAAAGGAAGGGGTGAGATAAATCTCAGTAAGCTATTATGAATGAAACAATATGATATGTGAAACTGCAACATATAAACATATATCAACTTAATCATCTTATACACCACAATCTTGTAAACATATAGACGAGTGCATAAGACAAACATATAAGTGCGATAACGTAACACTTAGAAGGATACTGAGCCAAGGTTCAATCCAAAAGGATATAATAGTCTGAGCAGCATCAACAGCCGAAGAAGAGGTTTCGGAACCAAACAACAACATCAACAACAAGGGAAAAATGACACCAAGTCATATCCCAAACGTGTAGCTAGAATACTCACTCAAAGGGAGCCAGCAAAACCCAACCATGGCCAATGGAAAGGGGTAAAAATGGGAAACCAGTGAATGGTATTATAATGAACTTGGCTTGAGTGCCATTATAATCTCATACCACTGCCCGATGTAACAATCAAGTACCAGCTGGACTTTAAATAAAAGCACAGTAATAAATACTTGCTTAAAAAGCCAATATATGATTTCAAAGTAGGGAACCATTGTGAGTACCCCGATCCGAACCCACGATTTGGATCCACTTTGATTAAATTTTGGGCTAATATAATTGCTAAAAGGCAATATCTAGTCCAAAAATCCCAAGAAATTCTTCAAGTCCAATGGGCCTGCCAAGCTTTCGGCCCAATATAGCCAAAAAGAGTACGCTGTCGTCCGACAAGGGCCACTAAGGCGGTTTAACTGCCTATGTCGTGCGACATAAGAGGCCCCATCAGGATGCCTATAAATACAAGGCATGGCTGATCATTTTAGAGGCAAAGAGAGGAGGCAAGGAAGAGAGCCAAAGTGAGGATAAAATTCTGAGAGCAAAATAGGGGGAAACTCTTGCCAAATAGAGTCTCTCTCTCTCTTATACACACATACTCACCTCCCTCCTCACACACACACACTTCAAGGTCAAGACTTCAAGAAGCTTCCTTTGTTGGTGATTGAAGGGGTAGACACCATACTATTGGTGATTCTACCTTGTGGACTACAATAGGTAGCCACTAAACCTTTCTCCCTCTTTTAATAAAGTCTTTAAATATACCTTGCATGCATACTTGTTCTCATACCATGTAGAAATTGGGATTTTGCATGATAAAGGTGGTGGAGGAGTGAATCTTCAATATTCACTTCTCCCCACCTCAGATCTGGACATTTGGTGGCATACACACCAATAAAGTTTCAATCTTTGCCTAGCTACATTGGGTTAGGAAGTGATGGCTACTTCAAAGTGGCCATAAAACGTGTGATTTATCACATTTGGTCACTAAAGCCATGTGATCTTCCCATAATACCCATATTATAGTATTATATTACTGTCTACAAAATCAATAAATATGCTTGGTTTGTTTGGGGAACAAAGGAGGAACCAAACGGCATCAAGGGCACCGAAACAGCTCCCCATGTCGTGCGACATAGGTCTCCATGGAGATCCTGTGTCATACGACATGGGACTCCCAGAAGGCTGCAATGCCATTCTTGGACTTCAGATCTGCTAGGTTTATCCCCTTTGTGACTCAATAAGCCACTATTTGGGTGCCTAAACTCAGTTTGGGTGCAACCTATTTGATGGAAGAGGATCGCCGTATGACATAGACGACATCAAAGGCTCTATGTCATATGACATCCGTGTCGACAAAGTCTATCGTGACTTTGTTCACTCCCGTCAATCCTGCTCGAATTTTAGACCTTCAAATAGTGTCTTTACTAAGTTGAATAAATGTCATTTCATTTACGAAACCGCTTGGTCCTTTGTAATAAGACAATCCGACCAAGAGACATTATGTCGTGCGACAACCTCTCGCCTAGGAGGTCCCGTGTCGAGACGACATGGGAAGTCTCCGGCGCATTGTCTTACCTTCGCCTTGTTATGATAATCATAATATGTAAAAGGGTGTGGCCCCTCTTATGGCTCACAAGTTGTACTCGGCTTCCCTATTATCAATGAAAATGTCAAATTTGCATTTTTCACACATCGACACATATTGCACACACACTTTGAATGTCCAAAAATTGTCCAATGTTGATTGAAAGTCTCGAAAGAGGCATGTTGGGTGAACTCTCTAGTTCTTCCCAAACACGTAACCAGACTCCCGGACTCAAAATCTCTTAAAATAGGTTTTTCAATGTTTTTCCTCTAAAAACGGCGTGGCGACTCCCAAAACCGAAGTTTTCAAAAACTTGTCGTATCATTTTCAATACAAAAGAAACTCTTTTCAAAAAAAAGGGGGGAAATGATACAACGATTTTTAAATTTTTTTTTCGGGCGAGCGTTCATTCAGTGGCGACTCCGCTGGGGATATGTTGAAAAACTTTTTGTTCTAAAAAAAAAATGAAGACGATACTTGGTATATAGGTGGAAACCACTAACCTTCCTGTATCGCTCCCTAACCCGGGGCTTGGGATAAATGGTGGTCTAACAATCCCACGTACCAGTACCATTCTTCTATTTTCTGAAAAAAGAGAAAAGTTTTTCTTAAGAGAGTTTAACTTTCTTCAAATCAACTTGGACAATTTCGACATTCACCTTGTGTGGACATATGTGTCATTTTGTGTGCTCAAATGCACCTTGCCATGCTTTGGTATGTGGCACTATTGGAAGCCGGGGCTTCCCCCTTTGCAATTTGCTCTTCCCGTTGATCGTAACGGGGGCGGGAATGATTGGACTACGGCTCTGCGGTAAATTCGACATTTGGGAAGTCCCCTTTTGTCATGCTTTGACTCATTCTCTTGTTTTTCTTTTGCATACTGCATAAAAAAAAACATAAAAAAAAAATCTTTTGCAAAAAAACAAATTTTTTTTTTCTAGAAAATACCTTCACACTACTCGCACTCTACCCGCACATAGAGTTAGAACCCGGGAGTGTACGGACGGCATCGCGGAAAGTGACATGTTTCGCTGACGTTTGAGCGCCTAAAGTCCTCCTAGCCAGTGAGTCATCCAACACTTGTCCGTGACACACTTTCTACCGTGACCGGTTGGTTTTTGGCCAATACTTTTCAAAACAGTTTAAACTCGGTTCTTCAAAATTTTCTCACAAAGTCCGAGTCATGCTTCGTCAATCTTGGCATACTTTCCCTCTTCGTGTCGGAATCACGACATAATTCGAACGTAAGTACACGTTAAGATCTCTACATATCTCGACGTAGGTACATATCGATTTCTCGACATGGCTTCGTGAGAAGTCATGACGCGTTCTCGACATGTGTCAACACGGGACCATGTCGATTTCTTAACGCATACTAACGAGAGTTATGGCGAAATTCTGCCACCAAGTGACGAGAGGCCATGCCAGATTTCCAACTCGAAAGGAGGAAAGGTCGTTGCAGTCTCGTACGTTCAAACGTACGCTCGACCCTCACTCCTCCCGAGTTTAGACATTGACTTGGACTTGGTTTTGAAAACCCCGAGTTTGACTTGTTTTGGCTCGTATGCCCATAGGTTCGTTCTCCCTTTCGGTCGGTGGGTTCCACGTGCCCTATAGGACCTCTGCCGGGATTGTCCGTCCCGGAGGTGCAACACGGGTGGAATACGGGGTCTATAGACGTAGTGATGGAACCCACCGTCCCGGGAATAGCGTAGAATGCGAAAAAGAAGGTTTCCCCTTTTCCAACCATTCCTAGGATTAATAAAAATCATTTTTAAACAAAAAACTATATATAAAAAAAGAAAAAAAGAGCATATGCATGAGTCCGTCCTCGGCCTATCCTCTCCCTGCACGAAACCGTTCTCTCCCCCTTATAGCGAGCAAGCATTGGGTCGAGTTCCGGGTAGTCGGTTAATCGATCTCTCTCTCCGATCGAGGTTCATTTCCGGTAGTCTCGGAAATGGCGGATTCGCGAGAGTCTCGGCGGGTTTGGGTCCAGAATGCAGAGTATTGATCCGGCTCCGGAATCGGGAATGACGGTCGAGTGTAGGGCCGGATGAGAGAGTCGAGAATGCGGGGACGGGATGTCGGATTTGGATTCCACTCTCGGCTGCGAAAGCGGTGAACAAACCAATCCTCCCGGGGTTCACTTCCGCTTCCCATCCAATGCCTTGCTCGATCGATACAAGAAGTTCACCCACAAAGCGACTTTTTCCAGGCCCGTTTCTTTGGACACCTTGTACTTGCTCGGTTGCTCCGTGGCCCCTCAAAACCCTCCCGCTTCCGCCCCGAGTATCGTGGAGCACGTGGCTGATCGATGCCTCGGTACGCGGTAATGGAATCAGAAGTTAACGAGGAAATGGAAAGCTCAAGCGTCCGGGCAATCTAACCCGGCAGAAGAGTAGCTAGGAGCTAGGGTTACCTATCCTTAAAAAAAAAAAAAAAAAAAAAAAAAAAAAAAAAAAAAAAAAAAAAAAAAAAAGTCTCCCGAGTCGACCTTCGTAGGTTCTAGCATTCTCCTCTTTCAATCAAGTCCTCCTTGGACATTGTAATTAGTCTTCAATCTTCCTATGAAAAGAGTCTTCTTCTTTTCTTGCTAGACTTAAAGATATTGTTGCACACCTACATTACATTTAATGAAATGGTTTATTTTTATATTATCACTTGCATTGCTTCGACAATGATAATCTCTTGAAATAATTAACATTCCAGATTAATGTCGGGGTGAGAAGAGTCAACTAATGCCTTCCCCATTACACTTTCCTTACCCCACTGAAAAAGCCTTCATCAAGCCATACGCTTCCCCAAGCCATTGTCCTCACCTTCACCTTTGACCAAGTCAACGACGACGACATACGTCGAAAAGGACAACAAAAGGCCCGCACTTAGCTTCGAAAGATTGACCCCGTAATGGAGACAATGACCTAGGAGTTTGAAAAACTTAGACCTCAAGGGTATCAAGAAAGCTGCGAAGCAGGGGAAAGCTCGCCTTGGCCCTCCCGAGGTGCTTCAAAAAAAAAGAAGAAGAAAAAAAAAAAGAAAGAAAAAATGCTGAGTGCAAAAAGTAATACCCATCTAAATTTGAAAATCCCCAAAAAGGGCCGAGGTCTAGGCAAAAACGAGGGTTGCACATATATATATATAAAAAAAAAATCTTAGTGCAAAAAGAGTAAATGCCCGGCTGAATTTGAAAATCCCAAAAAAGGGCGAGTCTAGGCAAAAAGCGGGGTTGCACATAAAAAAAAATGAGGCCGAGGGACCCGGCCAATCAAAAGCTTGTCAACGGACGAGGCCAAAATCAAAGCTCGAGAGAATGAAAGTTGTCGATAACGATGGGGTGAAAATTCGGAAAGCAAAGCCGGAAAGCATTTCGCATAAGCACACATAGGCACGTGCAAATCCTTTCTTCCCAAATAAAAGAAGAGTAATCGGAAAGCGAGTCGTCCCAAGAATGACTTGGTGAGGAATGCATCCCAAAGGCCCGCGCCTCGTCATCCAATCTTCTCATCAGGAGCCTTTTCACTTCAAAGAGAACCACAAAATCCCATTTCCCAGAAGCACGAAGCCGTCAGGCCAGGAAGCCGAACTACGGCGACACTGGAGCTCCTCACAATAGCAGGGAACGTAGGCAACCGGGAATGGTCCGGTCGAAATCATAAACAAAATCTCGAGAAAAACCCGGTCTCACTTTGAAGACCTCCCTATACACAAACCTTTCTTTCACACCTAAAGCCCAACCTTGATCCGCGACATTGGTTGACTTCCTCCCTCATGATTGATCGGAATGTTTTCATATCGAGATTATTGTTTGAATAACAGAACATCAATAAAGGGTTTTAAGCAATCTTGTGATCATTGTAAAATAAAACAAGTTTTCGGATGTCTTGACAAGTCTTCCTTTTCTACATCTTAGGAAAAATAGTGCTAAACACTTGATTTTTTACGTCGAGCGGGGGCTTCCATATCACTTTCTACTGAAACACTTTCTACGCTTATACTCTCTCGAAAATTGAAGGTCAAACCCAAGCGAGATTTCGTGCCTATATCGAATAAGGCTATCGAGGAAAATAACTTACAAAATCAGGATTTTGTTCCCACTTTTTGAAAAATATATGCCTTTGCATGTATAAATTCTCTTCTTTTGCATCTTCTTAAGGTTGGTAGGTGACTAAAAGAAAATAAGAGAAGGCAAAGGATAGTTTTTTTCCCTCTCCGGCTACAATTCGCAGTTAGATTTGCCTTGAAACTCTTCAAGGTTGGAGCTTAGATCAAGCCATTTTCTTTAGGCTGGGGCTTCTTTGAGGTCATCTTTGGGGTCAGCGTCGGGTTCCTTGACGCTACATCACGACAATGGATTCGAGTCTTATCCCGAGATCGGCCTCGGGATCACTTTACTTGCGGTACCGATCGAGATTGGGGCTACCTCGTTAGGAGACGTAAATCATCCGAACTCTGCCGAGTCATCTCTTCCAACCGGGGGCTTTTGCTTAGATGAAAGGATCTCCCCTTGCTTTAGCAAAGCATGGGGCTTTGCATAAATTTTTTTCACTAAAATGTACGCTCAGGCATCGAAACAGCTTAGGCGCTGAGTTTGAGAAATGAACTTGATGCGAAACCAGAGGTTTAAACCCGATCGCAGCCCAAAGAGGGAATTTTGGTCTATATGATACCTTTTAGCCGGCTTTAGCTTCAAGTCTCGGCCAACGGCTGGCGGCTCATTCCGCGCCCAGGGGGTACGGCCCCAAAGTACGCTCTCTGAACCCATCGACGGCTGCTGTGGGTATCCCATGCTGCCTTCGAACAAACGGGGATGCTTGAATGATGAAAAGTGTAATCCGGCAGACCTCATTTATAACGAGTCATCCTGCCTATCGCTCGCTAATGGTCTCAGCCTCCATCCGAGGAACCCGATGCTTGGATGTCGGTGAGTAGTATACGGCCGGTCGCCTCTGCCGACTCTCCTCTGAAGCCTCGGGAGCCGCTCGCCTCTGCCGTGTGACCCAGTCTTGCGATCTGCGCTGAGGTAATGGGGAAATGAGTCTCAACCGCTCAAAGAGCCACAATGATAAAAGACTGGGGCTACCGCATCCCATATACACCGACCCTCCAGCCAGTCGGTCCATCCCATGATAAGTCTCTGCCAGCAGAATGGGAACTATGTCTCTCTCCCCCTGCCCGGATCGGACCTCAGTCAGTGTGGTACCTCGAGAACCCGCATCTGTCTAACAACTCCCAACCCAGTGGCGGAACATACCCCATCGTACTCACGTAAGCGATGTGGAAATCATGATCGGCATAAAAATGTCCATGGTGCATCGGCAGGTCAAACAGACTCCGGATACGATACTGACCAATCGGGCTATACAGGCCGAGATCAATAAAGGACGGAGTCAAGAATCGGATCGAGTCACACGCTTCGCGATGAAATCCCAAGAAGTCGGCCAATTGCTCAGTCAAAGGTCGCGGATCTCGCGGGAAGACAACATCTCTAAGCTCAGCTCCCCCAATCAGTGCACGGAACTCCTCAATGGTGGGTGTGAGATCATTATACGAGAGGGTGAAGACATGTCTCTCGCAATCCCAGTATCTGGATGTGGCTCGAGAAGATTCCAGTCAACCGCCCACTCCTTCAATTCCCAGATGCATCTCAACCCATATCGTTGGTCAATGATCCTCCTGTTGTTATCGCGATGATGGCGGGTCAGATTTATGAGATCGGAATGAAATTGATGCTCTTTGGTCTTAGATCTGTCGTCATAATGTTCCATTTTGGGCCAAAGATCAAATCTTGGGGCTAATTTTGAGGTGGAAGGCAAGTTTGACACTGTTGTGGCCTTGAAATGAGTGGTTTACGAGTGCGCCTTTTGTAAAGTCTTTGGGGCTTCATTGATCAAGAAAAGCTTGTCCCCCAGGACTCTCTTTGTCGTGCGACATAAGTACCCCATGAAGTCCTGTGTCGGACGACATGGAGAGTTCCATCGTGAACACCAAGACGCAAGAATCAGCAAAGAACTCCAGCGACCCAACGCTTGCTCAAAAGACACCCAAACCTGTTCAAAACACCACAAAATCATACCTAAACACTCTCGCTCATAAAGCACACGGGAGAGGATTCGGGACATCCGATACACCCACAGACACATAAATGTCACCCAATGCGTACAAAAACCGCAAAAACACCCAATCACACCCAAAAGCCACCATTTTGTGCCTTTCTTGGGACGAACTCGTGCATATAAGTTCAAAAATACGTAAGTAAACAAATATTGTACTTGTCAAAGTGCAAAAGCAATAAAATATTTGTTTTACAATCCAAAAAAAAACAAAAATAGCACATGCGTTTCTCCTCTCTCCCTAAAAAGAGTCAAATCATGGCAAAAGGGGACCGTCGTGATCACTCCGACTCGGAGTCGTCACCAGAATCGTCCTCCTCACCCTCCTCGGAGCTGTCGTCATCCTCGACGCTGCCCACCTCCTCCTCAAAGCCGCTCTGCTCCTGGCCATCGTCGCCACCCTCCGGCACCTCATGGATCTCGCCGTCAGAATCATCGCCCTCACAATGCGCCCAAGGCTGAGGCTCAGCATAATACCCCTGCCACTCAGGCACGGTGGAATAGAGGGGCTGGTAGGGATCATCCTCGCCATCATCATCATCAGGCTAGGGCTGCTGACTAGATCCGCCCGCTTGCGAACCGGAAGGAGCAAAGGTCGGTCTGGGCCTCTTCTTCGGAGGTACTACATCGCCAGGCCGGGAACTGCACTTTCCCTTCCAATGCTCTGCGCTCCTCTGAAACTGGCGTAGCATCTTCACAGCACCGGTGAGCGCCTTCGCCACCGTCCTAAATGCCTTGGCTGGAACCTGTTCAATGAAAGTGTGAAAAGCAAGTCAAAAGCGCCAATAAAAGCTTAAAAGCTGGAATGAATCAAAAAAAAAAGAAAAAATCACTCACAGAGGTGGTCCCGCGGGGCAGCCGCAAATGCGGGTGAGTCTCAGACATGTCAAAAGAGGAGCGGCGAATACTGCCCCCAGCCTCATACTCTAAAAAGCGGGGAGGTGCCGGTAGCTGCATCCCCGCTGCCCTCCTAGCGGCCATAACCTGAGGAGTCACCAACGGGGTGAAGACGAACTGGGCATAGTCCCCAGCATCAGAAAGCTCAGCAATATCAATGCCGGTCCGCAGTCGCTCCAAGTCAGGCAAGGCCCGGATATGCCATATCCCCTCAGGAGGATCATGAGGGACACGAGCAACCGCACCAGGACCATGCTGCCTGCTAACTCTCTCCCCCAAATACAAGGCATCACCCTCCAGGCCAACCAACAGCCTCCTCATCCTGGTCACCAGGGCAGCAGCACCAATCAAGCCCTCATCATACCGACCATGCTAGGGGAAATGTCTCAACCCAACAGGGGTACCCCTCAGAGCAATCATAATGTCATGGTAACAGGCCGTCCTACGGGGCTTCACCCCGTCCACCTTCCGGGCCTCCCTCGCTCCAAAAGCCCAACGGCGCATAGCAGGGAACAGATCTGCTGCAATCCTCTCAGGCACAGTCCAGGCATAACAGTAGGAACACCTCGTAGGCCCACACAAATCAGAGACAAAAGACTCTCAGTGTGCAGCAACAGTAAAAAGGATGACAGAAAAGTCAAATACGGAGGTCAATATGCAAAGAAAGCAAGGGCATACCTCCAAAGACACCGATAATAATCCAGAGAGGTCACGCTGCCTCTGCTCACCTCATCAAGGCCCCTATACACCTGGGCCAAACCAGCCTCACCCCAAGAGAAAGTGGACACCTGGCTCCAATCACGAAGAGGCTCCAATAGAAGGGTCAATGCCGTCGTAGAGGCATTACAAAACGGGGTGTCGAACAACCCGGCCCATACAAGGCTCCTAGCCAGCGCTCGGCGATAAGTAGCAGCATCCTCGGCAAAAAAGACGGCACTGATGCGTCAAAGCAAAATGCAACTCAGCCAAAGGAACCCCATTGCCCCTCAGGCGAAGGGTCAATCCAGTCAAAGCTCTGATAGCGTCTGGGCTCAGCACGCCTGGGTCCTCAGAAAAGATCGGCCTCTCAGTAAACTGCAGACCGGTGATGGCAGTAAAGTCATATGGAGTGATGGTCGCCTCACCCCATGACAGATGGAATGTGTGGGTAGAATCCCACCGTAACCGCCAAAGGCTCGCACAAGCTCCACGCTCCTCGGCGTGTCCCCAAACGCTCCAACAACTGTGAAGAATGGTCCAAGACCAGCAGCGAAGACCAGTCCCTTAGGACTGTCCAGCAATCAGAAGAGCCCGAAAGAAGACCCCATATGGTCGCAATAGCCTCAGGGGACCCCTTGGTCCGCAAAGTCTGCAGGTAAACACATCACAGGTATCAAAAAACCATGCTCGTAACAATATGTGCATTCATATGCATTTTTTTCAAAAAATCATTAAACTCTTTCAAAAAGAAGAAAAAAAAAACAGAAAAGGAAAAATCTTTTCAAAACAAATGCACTCCATGCCAAGCATGCAATTCCTCATTGGGTGCGATTTCCCCCAATTTCAATCTTAAAACCCTAGAAATCAAATTTAAAAAAAGGGTTAATCTTTTAAAAGCACTTACCCCCTTCTGCTCCAAGGTGGAAGTGTGAAAGTCGAGACCCGGGTAAAGCTCGTGTCCCTCGGGGAATCTCTTTCGCTTGTTCCGATCCACAAGCTTCCGTCTCTCGGACAATACTTGTTGCACGTTCCTTCTCGATTCGGCTCGCGGAGGCATTGTCAAAATCTTTGATTTGAATCAAATTGGAGGAAGAATTTTCAAAATTTTCTCTCCTTCCCTCTCTGTGTTCTCGGCGACAATGGGGGTTTTTAGGGTCTATCTTACGACCCACAGTTTTAATTAAAACTGCCTGGGAACCTTCCCATGTCGTGCGACATCCGTGGCCCAGAAGGGTGATTTTCCCCTTTTGCCCCTGATCAAATTCTGTCAGCCTATCTTGGCTACCTGACATCAAAATCTATCATTTCATTTGGATTCAAATGCCCACCTCTCTTGGTCACATTGGCCCGGAACGGCCTTAAACTATCCGGTCCGGAAAGACCGTACAGATTTCCAATACAGATGGCCCGGAACGGCCTTAAACTACCCGGTCCGGAAAGACCGTACAGATTTCCAATACAGATGGCCCGGAACGGCCTTAAACTACCCGGTCCGGAAAGACCGTACAGATTTCCAATACACATTGGCCCAGAACGGCCTTAAACTACCCGGTCCGGAAAGACCGTACAGATTTCCAATACACATTGGCCCGGAACGGCCTTAAACTACCCGGTCCGGAAAGACCGTACAGATTTTCAATACACATTGGCCCGAAACGGCCTTAAACTACCCGGTCCGGAAAGACCGTACAGATTTCCAATACACATTGGCCCGGAATGGCCTTAAACTACCCGGTCCGGAAAGACCGTACAGATTTCCAATCCTCACATTGGCCCGGAACGGCCTTAAACTACCCGATCCGAAAAGACCGTACAGATTTCCACTGTCCAGTCAGCGGGTGACTCCCAAAGAAAAAAGTCAACATTTCCAGCGGGTGACTCCCAAAGAAAAAAGTCACATCTTCGCGGGTGACTCCCAAAGAAAAAAGTCAAATCATCGGGATGACTCCCCACCAAAAACAGTCATATTCGCGGGTGACTCCCAAAGGAAAAAGTCATATTCGCGGGTGACTCCCAAAGAAAAAAGTCATATTCGCGGGTAACTTCCCAAAGAAAAACAGTCAAAATCGCGGGGTGACTTCCCAAAGAAAAAATAGTCATATTTCGCGGGTGACTCCCAAAGAAAAAAGTCAAATCCTAGAGGGATGACTCCCCATCTAACAGTCAAATCTTCGGGTGACTCCCCATCGAAACAGTCAATCTTCGGGATGACTCCCCTTGGAACAGTCAAACTCAAGTACAAATGCAATCTTCGGGGTGACTCCCCTTGGAACAGTCACTTTCGGGTACAAAGCCCGTAGCCTTTCATTGGCACCCCCCATCTTCAATGAACTACGATTCGGCTTGATTCCCCCACGGGATACGTAGGAATCCTCTTCATAAGAGATTCAGCCACTTGACCATCTTGGTCACCTCTTTCCCCGCCGTTCGTGTCTGGCTCGGGATTCTCATTGTGTCGACGACCCCACTTCCCGTGGAAGTGACGTCGCCGAGGGGCTCTGTGAATACCCCGATCCGAACCCACGATTTGGATCCACTTTGATTAAATTTTGGGCTAATATAATTGCTAAAAGGCAATATCTAGTCCAAAAATCCCAGCAGCCCAGCAGTCCAATGGGCCTGCCACGCTTTCGGCCCAATATGGCCAAAAAGAGTACGCTGTCGTCCGACAAGGGCCACTAAGGCGGTTTAACTGCCTATGTCGTGCGACATAAGAGGCCCCATCAGGATGCCTATAAATACAAGGCATGGCTGATCATTTTAGAGGCAAAGAGAGGAGGCAAGGAAGAGAGCCAAAGTGAGGATAAAATTCTGAGAGCAAAATAGGGGGAAACTCTTGCCAAATAGAGTCTCTCTCTCTCTCTATCTTATACACACACACTCACCTCCCTCCTCACACACACACACTTCAAGGTCAAGACTTCAAGAAGCTTCCTTTGTTGGTGATTGAAGGGGTAGACACCATACTATTGGTGATTCTACCTTGTGGACTACAATAGGTAGCCACTAAACCTTTCTCCCTCTTTTAATAAAGTCTTTAAATATACCTTGCATGCATACTTGTTCTCATACCATGTAGAAATTGGGATTTTGCATGATAAAGGTGGTGGAGGAGTGAATCTTCAATATTCACTTCTCCCCACCTCAGATCTGGACATTTGGTGGCATACACACCAATAAAGTTTCAATCTTTGCCTAGCTACATTGGGTTAGGAAGTGATGGCTACTTCAAAGTGGCCATAAAACGTGTGATTTATCACATTTGGTCACTAAAGCCATGTGATCTTCCCATAATACCCATATTATAGTATTATATTACTGTCTACAGTCAATAAATATGCTTGGTTTGCTTGGGGAACAAAGGAGGAACCAAACAGACTGAAGGGCACTGAAACAGGCTCCCCATGTCGTGCGACATAGGTCTCCATGGAGATCCTGTGTCATACGACATGGGACTCCCGAAAGGCCGCAATGCCATTCTTGGACTTCGGATCGCTAGGTTTATCCCCTTTGTGACTCAAAGCCTACCTAAGCATCTTCTCGGCTCAATAAGCCACTATTTGGGTGCCTAAACTCAGTTTGGGTGCAACCTATTTGATGGAAGAGGATCGCCGTATGACATAGACGACATCAAAGGCTCTATGTCATATGACATCCGTGTCGACAAAGTCTATCGTGACTTTGTTCACTCCCGTCAATCCCAAACTGAATTTTAGACCTTCAAATAGTGTCTTTACTAAGTTGAATAAATGTCATTTCATTTACAGAAACTGCTTGGTCCTTGTAATAAGACAATCTGACCAAGAGACATTATGTCGTGCGACAACCTCTGCCTAGGAGGTCCTGTGTCGGACGACATGGGAAGTCTCTGGGCAGATTGTCTTACCTTCTGCCTTGTTATGATAATCATAATATGTAAAAGGGTGTGGCCCCCTCTTAAGGCTCACAAGTTGTACTCAGCTTCCCTATTATCAATGAAAATGTCAAATTTGCATTTTTCACACATCGACACATATTGCACACACACTTTGAATGTCCAAAAATTGTCCAATGTTGATTGAAAGTCTCGAAAGAGGCGTGTTGGATGAACTCTCTAGTTCTTCCTAAACACGTAACCAGACTCCCGGACTCAAAATCTCTTTAAATAGGTTTTTCAATGTTTTCCTCTAAAAACGGCGTGGCGACTCCCAAAACCGAAGTTTTCAAAAACTTGTCGTATCATTTTCAATACAAAAGAAACTCTTTTCAAAAAAAGTGGGGGAAATGATACAACGATTTTTAAATTTTTTTCTTCGGGCGAGCGTTCATTCAACCATACCAAATACATCATAATAATATGATAAACATGTATTACTCATTAATAGCACAACAGCTATGAATCCTTGAAACCATTCATTTTAGCTTAGGATTCCAAAATAGGAAACCCTATCAAACACACCATTAAAGATGTCAAACAAGTCAATATTGTGTAACACATAATATCTACACACTCAACATAACATTTCAAAGGTCTTTTATAAACAATATAATTTTTAGAGCAATGTGGGTTTCATGACAATCAAGTGTTCCATCCATTTTAACCACGTATTAAACAACCTTCCTAACATCATAATTGAGATGTTAAGACATCATTTGGTAGTCCATATATTGTACTTTGATTATGGTGTTCATTTGGGTTAAAAGATGTATTAGGTATTTAGTAATAATTTTTTTAAAATGCTTGACAACCTTATTATTTACACCTACAATTTCACCCCAAGCTAGCACCACCGTACACACACTTCATTATAACTCATCCAAGTCCATTTCAATCCATTCCAAACTCAAGGAAAATGTTCTAATGTTACATACAACATTTATACTTCTTCAATTTTAACTTAAAATATCATATGAGCAAGAATTAAATGAAGAAAATAATAACTTACCTTCCGAAATAAAATGAAAAAGCTCAAAATCTAATCGGATATAAATGATCTACTCTGCTTCCTGAACATTTTGACGAAGTCGAATTGAAGAACGGACAAGCGCTGAATTTATGGTGATTTTTTGAATAACCTAATTGTAATATGAAGAGGAACAGAGGAGAGCAATATTTGCTGGCGTTTTTGTTCAGGAAGCTTCACCACAAAGGAAGATATACATTGAATGAATTTTCACTTAAGCTCCTCCAAGAATTGAGTTGTTGCAATTAAATTTCTTAAGTTTTAACTTTTACAATTTAGCACCTCAGTATTTTTATAGGTTTTTAGTTAAATTTCAACAATTACTAATTCAATTACACAACTCCTATTAGTTTCAATTAGTCATTAATTAATTCAATTTAATTTATTAACATACTTAAAAATTCCAAGTAAGTTATTAAAAATATTAAAACTAACACGAAATAATCACAATATAATGCAATGCATGAAATGATATGCAATACACGCCACATACACGTGCTCAACATGTGATCAAAATAGTGCCTGATTTTAGGGTCGTGACAACAACACCAACACTTGCCATCACTTGAAGGGCGTCATCCAAGACCTCTTTGACAATGGAGGGTTAGAACGTCCCAACGTCATCACCAATCCTCTCCCTCATAATACATGAAGAAGGTGAAGCTCCAAGAAGAAATCTACACTTACCACTTTTGGGCTTCAACTATCCTCTCCCTCTCTCTTTTGATAGAAGTAGATTAGGTTTTAAATTTCCAAGTATGAACTTGATGAGTCGTTCTGTCTTTCTAGTACTTCTCACCTCCTCTAGTTTGTGTCATCTAAACTATCGAGTATGTTTTTAATTTCTCCATTAATCAAAGTCATTTTCTTTTCCTAAACACTTTCCCTAAGATTGTTCTACATCATATGTATCATTTAATTCATACAAAATAATGGACCCTCCATTCCCTAAATCATCGCAAAAAATAGAAACTTTTAAATAAATTTAAGAAGAAAGTTATCATTAGAAGGGTTAAGGGCTAAACATTACCCCTACTGAAAGTCAAAGGTCAACAAACGAAGAAAGCCGAAGGTGCTGCTGTCAACCTTCATTCCAAGAGGAGTGAGACTACTCAATTCAAAGCTTTGAGAGTACAAAAAAAAAACTCTCTCTCAAGCTTTCATCACCCCCACAACAAAGGTGAGACTTCAAATATATGAAGGACTCTCCCACAAAAAAGAGAAGTCAAGTGATACCAACAAAAGAAATGAAGATTACTCAACATCCTCTTACAACAAGTGAAGAAGACTTTCAGTATCAAGAAAAATATTTACCCTTAAGTCATACTAATGATTGACTTTCTTCTCAAACTTATTTGGAAATTTCTAGATGATGCACGGTTCATTAAAAGGTAGAACAACTTTTCTAGATCTTTGAGCCAAGTAGCATTTCTTGTTGAGTCTAGAGGCTTCCTGTTAGCCACTCTCATAAACACTCTTAAAATCCAAGCATCAAAACCGGGGCTTCCTAACCTTTCCTCCCCAGTCAATCTCTACTTCAACTCTTCAAGATAATAAAATTTGCATTAGGAGCTTTCCTCTTTGCTTATCACTCTCATCATTAGAGAATACACTTCTTCGAAGAGTCAATGCTTGGATCACCTTCCAAAAGAATAGAGTCCGTCTCTCCTCAACTAACTTGAAATCTCATTTCTCTCTCCTCAATAAGATTTTCTCCACCAAGTTCTCTTTGAGTTAACATACTATTTTCAAAAAAAAAAAAGACACAAAAGAGATGCCCGCTAGATTGAAAATCCGAAAGGGCGGTCTAGGAAAAAATCAGGGTACATCACAAAAAAAAATCAAGGATAAATGGAGACTATTCTTCAACCTTCTTCATCGAACATCATTCGATCCTCTTCAAATCAAATCAATAAGGAGAGCCTTTTTCGATTATCTTCAAATCAAGAGAGCATCCTCACAAGCCTGTTCACAAAGCCATCTACCACAGTCAAGCAACTTGGGGCTTGAGACAGAAAAAAGACTTGGGCATAAAGCCATCACTGTGTATGTGGTGCCCAAGATCGCAGCACTTTTTTCGTGTTTGAACCGCTTTCTCGTGTAAGGGGTTACCGCCTTACATCGGTTTGAAGACATTCGGTTTAAATTGAAAAACGGAGTCGCCACGCCATTTTGATTTCCTCAAAACTTTGAAAAAAAGGATTTGGGTCCGGAGGTTAAGTTACCCCTTGGGAAGAACGTTTGGCGTTCACCCAAGGAGCCTTGCCGAAGCAAGTCTTCCAAGATCCGACTTTCATGCTTGCCTTTGTGCTTTCGTGTGTGAGATGTGTTTTGGTAAAGGAGGGAATGTGCCAAGTGGTCTTTCGGACGTATAAATCATGAGTTGGTTATCGCTCGGGATTCCTTAGATTTTGATATGTTCAGGACTTTGAGCCCGTGCTCATCTTGGACTTACGATCATCATTATGAGACCTTGGGTCACATGTGATCGGAATAGGGACACCTCTTTTATAGTCCAAGGATGAGACTCTTTAGAAAGGAAAGACCTTTGCCCATCAATCCTACATCTTGAGACAATTTGAGATTAGTCGGGACATTTATGCTCGTCTCAAGTGATGATCGGAGATGTAGGGGCTCAAGTTCATCCTTTTCTAAAGGAATATCCGGCTATGGCATCTTTATATGGAGGAAATGATGTAAAGATAGGACCTTTACACCATTACGCCCCAAGAGATGCTTCAAGTACCAAAGGGACAAAGGGGAGGGGTATAAAGATTGGATATTTATACTCATCCTATGCCTTTTTGTGCCTTAAGAAGGTCACTAGGCAATCCTTGGAGAGTGATCCAACCATGAGGGACATGGGGAAATGTATTTGAAAAGTAAAGATGACATTTTTAATATAAAGATGACATTTTTATGGAAGTAAGTGCAAGGAACACTATGAAAACTAGATTATGAACATAAAGGGAAGACCTTTGAGGATTTCCTATGTCCTTTAAGAACCATTTAGGTGGACAATCCTTAGAAGCAAGGTCTATGGGAAGGGGGATGACATTCATGAATAAAGATGACATTTTTAATGAAAAAATATGACATTTTTATATGAAAAGATGCTATTTTCACATCATCATGTGAGAGATCCACCCTAGAACAAGCCATTTATGGTCTTATTGTTCATCCTTGGGATGGATCCTCCATGAGTCCTATGTGATAGGGGAATGGCGGTATTATGATCTACATGGATAAAGACTTGATTTTTATAGCAATAAATCAAATATAAAGCAAGTAAATGGCAATATAAATGACAAAGAGCAATATAGAAAGTATGACAAGTATATTTTAAAGAGAAGAGGAGGAGAGGTTATCAATGGTGGTGTTCCTCTATCTCCCTTGAAGGTTTCCTAAGAAAGAAGCAACTTTGGAGGGGTTTTGGAGAGGAGGGAGGTGATTTTTAGTGGTTTCAGCTCTCTGGAATTTCGTGTTTGTATTTTGGCAGAGTAATAGTGCTCTAAATTCTTTTTCCAAATGAATAGAGGAGGCCTCTATTTATAGGCAGATTTGTGCTTCCTAATGAAGCCGTGCGGCTGTAACCTTTGGCTAATGAAGCCGTGCGGTCTTATCCATTAGTGACTCAGCCTATTTCTAGAACCCTGCAAGGTGGCATTCTAGAAGCTCTTTTCCAATGAAGGACTACGTGGAATTTTAATTCCTAACAAGTCCTTCTCCCCTTGGAAGGTTTTGGAAAGTTTCCAAATTGCCCCTGAACTTTAGAAAAGTCCGGAAAATTGTCGGGAAACTTAACCGGCAGATTTGGGTACTTACAATCATGACAGTCGACAGATTTGTAGTCGTTTACCTCCTAGAGACACGATTCAAGGGAGAATTAAGAATGAAGATTCGCAACAGGCCTAGATGTGTTCACACAAGGTTACTCATCAAAATTTTACAACAATGAATAAACAGTACGGTACTCTCGCACGAGACAACCTCTTTGACTAGCAATAGATTCTGCATAAACCTGATTTGGTCCTAACTTGTCAAACACAAGTTCACTCATATAGTTCACCCATCTCAAATATAAATCCATACAAATGTCCCTACATGTCCATATACCATATACTCATACATAAACTCACCACCAAAATGACCAACCAGCCATTTATACAAATAGAAGTTGGCACTACCACATAAGTCCAGTTAAACAACTAAAATCTGAAAAATCTATTTGGAATCTTTATGTGCTAACAGGTACAGAAAGATAAGAATCATTCGGGTCCATCCGAGACTAGCATGCATTTATCCTTGTATTACAGGAGCTGACAGAACCTCCACCTCAACCGACAACTTCAAAGTCTGTGACGGCAGCAATGACAACAAAGTCTGTGACCTCGGCAACAACAGTGACACTTGTGACCTCAGGTGGAGCATCAACAAAGTTCGTGACCTCAGCAACTTCAAAGTTCGTGACCTCGGCAACGTCAAAAAAATCTGTTACCTCAGCAACTTTAAAGTCCATGACCTCAGCAACAATGGCAACGTCAGTAACCTCAGGCGGCGCATCATCAAAAATAGATATTTTCAGAATTGAGTCAAGTCCTTGATTCCTCAGTATAAATTTATCCATGGTTTGAAATCACTCAAACAACCTCAGCTACATCAGTAACCTCTGGCGGCGCACTTCAACAAACTAGGTATCATCGGAATTGGGTCAAGTCCTTGATTCCTCAGTACGATCTTACCTTTTTTCTTTCAAATTTGCTTTTCAATTATACTTTTCAAAATACCTAAAACAGCCTTTTAAGTGTTTTTGAGTCGAACTACGTTTTGGTCTGATTCTCCGATAGAGATACGTAGGCAGCCATGCGGCACGACCATCCCAATGTTCAGAATGATGTCTTTTCTATCGACGACATGACTTCTTCCATAAGTCTTATCGTCGAGGGGCTCTATAGACACCCCATTCTGAACTAATAATTACATGATTACACTACTCTTCATTTCTCTTTTGTGTTTTGATGAAAGCATATTAGTTTCGTCATGTTTCGTTTAGTTTCTAACCGACTTTGTTAGTTTTGGACCTAACTGACTAACGGAATAACTGAAGAGGACAGAATAGTCAATTGACTAGTTGTCCCGCGTGGGACATACGTGTCTCGCACGATACATCTCCTCTGCAGAATGTGCAGATTCACTTTCCTTGTCGATTTTGACCTCTTCTCTTGATAAACTCTTATCCAATCCGGGTCTCTACTAATTGTAGAGTTCTGGAACCTTTTTTAGGAGATATCCTAAATCCCTGAGTCTCCTAATCTTGGTGACGAAGTAAATCAATCCCTATAAATACTAGATGACTTTCAGTATTTGGGAGACACAATTTGATGGTTTCTCTCCTTGAAAGACTCCTGCAAAATCACTTTAAAACAACACCCAAATTCGTCCATCAACCTTGTTGATCGACGAATACCAAGACTCAAGTCTAGAATCAAGGTGGAACTCCGTCCAAATCATTTCTCGACTGAGAGAGAGGAGGAGGAGACACAAGAATCACGTTCTAAACCAAATACTCCCAAAATTCATTTTTATCATCTTCCCACGAAGATCTCGAACCTCTGTCGAGGTTATCCATTAAAATCACTCAAGAACACAAGGTAAACTCCTACAATTTCATATTCTTCTTCTTCTCAATCCCTCTAATTGCTTTTAGAGTAGTGTAATTGTAACGACCCTAACCCTAGGCACAATTTTAATATAACATTATATACTTTTAATATTAATATCAACCTTATGTGTTTATTTTATATCTTTAAATTTCTTATATTAGAATAAAATGATAAAGAAATAAATAATGTTCTAAGGGAAAAATAATAATTAGAAATAAATAAAGTATTAGAATGGAGTGGTAATAAAATGGACAAATAAAATGTTGTTGGTTGGGAAAATTATTTTAAATTTGGGGAAAGATTTGTTGTAGGGGATTTTTGAGTAGGGGACAAAATCCCCCAAAACCCTCCCTCCAAGGACCGGCCCCCCCCCTCTTTTCCTTACCACATTTATACTCCTCTCCTCCTTCTTCATCTTCTTCATTCTTCCTTCTTCCATTTTCCATGGAAGCTCCATTTTCAACTCTCTCCTTCCAAAAATGGTAGTTAATGCAATTCTTCTCCAATCGACGATCCGGGTGTACTTTTGGGTTCGTGGAGTCGAGAGGAACACATTGAGCTAAGAAGATCTTTGATCCACTTCATAATTGCTAGGTGAGTTGTTATGACCCTTCTCTTCTCTAATTGTTCATGAGATAATTATTGTTGTTATTGTTGTTAAAATGCTCATAGGATGCTTTGGTAACTCTCTTGGAGGGAAAGAATTGATTTAGATCATAAGGAAATGTGGGTGTTCTTGGAAGTGTTAAATAATGAAAGAAATGGAAGGAACTAGTTTAGAATGGTTGGAATCCTCTTTGAAGTTAAGAAATGGGTAAATAACATAGTATGATATTATTGTTATTGGAAGTAAATTTGGAAGTATAAGAAATGGGTGGAGTTAGATTTAGAATGTTAAATCTTGAAATGTGTTAGTAAAATGGGTTGGAAATCATGTGATAAATGATCTAGGTTACATATCATTTTGGGTTTAAATGATTTAGATGAGGTTGTGAAGTATGATAATTATTGTCTATGAAAGTTGATAAAAGGGTAAGAAGATGGATTGATTAGATTAAAAAGGGATTACATGGAAATCTTGAAAATTGGTAGTAAATTGGGTGGAAAATCAAGTGGAAATTATCTAGGTGTGGGACTTGATACCTTGGAGATTTAATGAGTTAGAAGTAAGTAACCAAGTTAGAAAGTTCCTTTAGGTTGATAACTTAGAAGGCACTTGGTGGAAAATTTGGATTCTTGGAAAATTGTGATTGTTGCTGCTGTTGTTACCTGTTCTGGGCCGAGGCACGAGTCGTGCCCCTTGGCTCGAGTCGTGCCCTTGGCCCAAATCGTGACCACGAGTCGTTCTTTGGAGTTCCAATCGTTCTGAGTGACTTAAGGGAGTGAGCACGAGTCGTGCCCATAGGCACGAGTCGTGCCCTGGCCTGGTGTTTCACATCAAATTTAGAGCTGTTTAAACCTAACCAAACTCGAACCGAAATAGAATCTCTCTAACCTAGATTAAAGTAGAATACTTTGGCTACACATTAATATCCTAAGTGATCAAAATGGAATTGGGGAAGTACTTTAAATGTTACTTGGAAAATGCTAGTTAACCTGGTTTGGTAACTTAACAGAAATGATTTCAACTTGGTAGAGTTAATCGATCCTTATAGAGATCATATATTATTGTATAATGACTAAGCAAGTAAGATAGGTTGATGATATCTCATTATCTTACTCTGGAGTATTTATTCATGGATTGTATTATGCTTAGCGTGTTACATAAATGCCTGACTGATTATTGGTTGAACATGAGTATATTTTACCATGTGACTATATTGCTTATTTATGCATAGTGTGTTAAAGAAATGTTGCACTATGATGTTGGTTGAGCATGAGTATATTTTACCATGTTGCTATGTTGTTTATCCCCTTTGTGGATTTATTCAAGTATCTATTATGTGCTTGATTATGTGTGAGTCAGCTGACATTGGGGGTATAACATAATACGATCAATTATGGAAGTGTGACCTAATGTGATCGGATTATGTTATACCTGTGACCGTCCCCTTCTGTGGCCACAGTTTGGGGTATAGCATCTGTAGTGAGCCAAAAGCCTTACAGAGTTGCTACTTGTCTTATTTGGTTCCTGAAAACGGATCTTATAAGACGTGAGTATTGCTTAAACGGCTCGGCTGTAAGATTGGAGTATTATTATACCCAATGTTGTACGACTCATCGTTCGACGGGAAAAGGTAAACCAAGGTAATGTAAGGTGTTTACACTTTTCCAACGTGTTATGTGCAACCGTTATGTGTTGCATCTTATATGGCATATTGCTGCATTCATAATAGCTTGCTGAGATTTATTCTCACCCCTCTCCCTTTACTGTTTTAGATTCCGAGACAGGTGGACCGGCCAAGTAAGGGCGGTGAGGAGTTTGGAGGTTATATTTTGGGAATTGTTGGGTTTGATTAGATTGGTATAGGAAGTGTACTTTAGTATAAATCATTTATGGGAATTGTATTATTAAATCTTCTTTTATTGTTATAACCGATGTCTTTTTGTAACTAAACAGTTTCGTACTTTCTAAGTTAGTCAACTATTTCTCCATTGTGAAAAGGTGTAGACTTATTTTGAAAATGGTTATGTTATGTTAAATAAAAGGTTTTAAAATAGAATTTAAATTTGGGTTAGTTTGAGGACGCTCCAGCTCGGGATACGTGTAGGTTCCGGGTCGGGGTCCTCACAGTTGAGTTTATCGAGCTCGGTTAGAATTCTCGGGGTAGAGTCTAGGCGAGTGAGAGTGTGTGGTAACTTACGTCGAGAGTTTAATGCAGGAATTTGTTCAAAGACAGAAAATGATATTGACCAACCAAGGAATCAAGGAAAGGTGAGTCTTGGAAAGATAGATTTCCCCACCATCATTTGAGGTATTTTACATCTCGGGAATTAGGGTTCATACTTTTATAAATCCTCGTGCATTCGTTCTCATGTGACATTACATTTCATCTTTATGTGCATAATTGGCCTAAAAGTTGTTTTATGTCTTTGGGGTTCTACTCCTATGGGGTCGTACCTCGAATCATCCTTAATTATCTTAGTAGTTGTGATTAAGTGGGCATGTATTGCCGGTGGATTTGGTCGAGTTACCAATCAGAGTGAATCATCGTTATATTAACTCGAATTATTTGAGTAGTTGTTGTGTTTGAGGAGGAGCCGCAAGAAGCGAGTCTCCTTATCTACGTTTGATTTACCTCTGAGTGTAATTGAGTCGGATAAATTATTAATTGATATTATGTCACATATGCGTAAATGTCGAAAGTCTAACCTAAGGAATGTGAAGGTTATTTGGGTTGTGCGATATGTTTGATTTAAAATACACTTAAGTTATCTCATGTACAGTGGTAAATGAATTTGCGAACTCTTAGTTGAGGTTAGGTATATGACCTAATTAAGAGTAGTTTATAGTTGTATAACGTGCGTGAGTATTTATACATTGGTGTCGCGTGGTAGAGACTGGGTATATGAGACTAGTATTGGAAGTGATAGTCTAAGTGAGATTATATGAGTTATAAAATATCGCGAGTACGAGACCTTATAGAACTAATATAACTTTGCCTTATGTGTTATTAGTGGACTAAGTGGTGTATTCTACGTGAGTTTCAAAATGGGTTTTCATCAGGTATCATACCAGGATATTGAGATTTTGAGTTGCTATAAGGTACTAATTTGGTATTCGGATTCCTAGATAAAGGACACTAATTGGGATGATGGACTTGATGATTCATCTTGAGAAAGTATTTGATAAAGCAGATAATTAGCTTAGCGACTCTCCGTAAGGTAAATTAGTACTATATTGAGGAAAGATGATACTTGGTGGTTAATTATAAGGTTATAGAGATCTTAAATAGGTAACTGTGAAGAATAAGTATTCGTTAGCACTTGCTGACGATTTGTATGACTGATTTTAGAAACTAGTAGGATACTCGATGGTTATTAGTTGAAATTTTCGGAGTGTTACAATTACAGCGAAAAAAATTGCTTTAAGGATATACTTAAGACGACATTTATATTTAGTATGACCGTTTTGATTTATGAATTGTGTACTAGTTATGGAGAGGTAAATAGGGTAAATGTGAAGAAGTATAATAGATATAGTTATTGGTGACTTATAGGGTCAACTTCAGAAATTGGTAAGATAGGTATATGGTTCGTTTTGGGAATTGATTATCATTAGTTGAGAAAAATGAGGATGAATCTTATTGGGAGACAGGATACTTTAGGATGGTTATATACTATAGTTCGACTTAGTTACGTGAATCATATGGGGGATTTGTGTGATGCTTGAAAGATATTGACGTTGTACGGATTTTAAGTTGTTGATGGTTATGGAGAGTTAAGTTAGATTATACCGTAATGTTTAATTGAAATTTGGGAATGATTGATCTATGTGAATTCCGATTATATTTTCTGATTTAGAAATTATGGTATTTGATCGGGAACTAGATGTTTACAATATGTTGTTGTTAAGTACAATGCCAATATCAAAGGTGGTGAATAGATGACTCAAATTAAATAAAAGTGTTGAACTTTCAACTAGAGGAATTATTGAATTGAGGATGATTTACCTGGTTATAATCTTAATGATTGTTTTAGTGTTATTTATCGGGGATAGTAATAGTATTGCGAGATTGTGTTTCTTATAGAGAAATTAACTAAGTCTAAATAGTATGAGTGGTGGCTGCACTATAAATAGAGGTCAACCAAGAATATTTTGTTAAAATTGTTTTAAAGGTGTTTTAAAACTTTGGAATTCATATTGGACCTCTGTGTAAGTATTTGTGCCCTGCGGGGATAATTTGATTTAATAAGGCCAATAAACCGTTTTCGTGAGCATTAAAAATTTGTGAGTAATTTAATTATCTACTACTGGTATGGGACGGTTGTAGATACTTAAATCACTCGAGTTATTTTTGGTAGCTTATCAATCTTTTGAAAATTTCTTAAAAGTGTGAGTGGTTTAGTTAATTAAAAAAAAAAAAAAAAAAAAAAAAAAACTGGTATGGGACAGTTTTAAATAAATAAACCATTCGAGTCTCATTTGATCTCATTTTACCTATCCTTGGAATTTTGAAAGATGTTGTAAATTTTCGAAAGATTGGTTATTTTAAAGTTATAATTCGTACAGAAGCAAGTAGAAAAGCAACCTAGTTCCCCTATAGTGATTTATTGTATTAGAAGTTTTGATTCGAGAAATAATTGATAAATTGTGGAATTATTAATGTGGAAGTCGCAGTAGACTTGGTTTTGTATTGGAGTTGGATCGGCTCCGTTGTGGGCGGCCAACCATTTGATTTGAATATTGATTTATCACTAGGCCTGAACATAATTGGAACAATGAATGGTGATAATAGAATGTTGACGTTAGAAGGTTTATTAAAATATTTAGAGTTCTAGGTTGAACTTGAGAGTATTATCACTATAGATATTGTGATTGAGTTACATTGAAAGTAAAGAAGGGTACGTTGGTCTGTTATAGAAAGTTGAATTGTATTTTCTACTCGTTGGATATATAGCTTGATGAGATGTTGTTATTACAGTCCTCACATATGTTAGGGGATAGTTTGATTGTATAAACCCTATAGTATTAAATGGATTGGATAGACATCGTTCGGGAAGGTCCTTTTGGGAAGGTAGGAATACTATTAAGTTTAACCTTGTAAAAAGTTGAGGAATCATTACTTGTGGTTGATGATATGCTACGGGCATGAACAATAGATGTTAGTAGTCAATAGGACGTATGGCTACCGTGGTTGAGCACGTATAATAGTAGTTATCATTCTAACATTGAGATAAAACTGTATGAGGCATAGTTTGGGAGGAAAATATCGATCTCTAATTTGTTGGGGTGAGTTTGGAGAAGCAAGGCCTAAGGTAAATTGGCGCCAAAGTTCATTAATCCATTTGAAGCTTTAGAAAAGGTTGGTGATTTGAATTATAGAGCGCTTGGAGCGGCTTATAGAGTATTCAAGGTTTTAAATGCAATATTTAATGAATTTGGTTATATGAGTTGTAATACTTTTATTTATGTATATTTTATTGAGGTCGTGAAAATTCGGGTTAGTAATATTGTAAGGTATTCTTGGAAAATTAAGTTGTAATATCGTATCATTAATGGAATTAGAATCTTGGGGAAGAATCACAACATTGAAGGGACTGTTTGGGAATTGAAGTCTAAAGTATACATGTAATCAAGGCGGGTTGATCTAGTAGGTAAGTGACAGTCAAATTCGGGACGAATTTTCTTTAAGGGGGAGTGAGTGTAACGACCCTAACCCTAGGCACAATTTTAATATAACATTATATACTTTTAATATTAATATCAACCTTATGTGTTTATTTTATATCTTTAAATTTCTTATATTAGAATAAAATGATAAAGAAATAAATAATGTTCTAAGGGAAAAATAATAATTAGAAATAAATAAAGTATTAGAATGGAGTGGTAATAAAATGGACAAATAAAATGTTGTTGGTTGGGAAAATTATTTTAAATTTGGGGAAAGATTTGTTGTAGGGGATTTTTGAGTAGGGGACAAAATCCCCCAAAACCCTCCCTCCAAGGACCGGCCCCCCCCCTCTTTTCCTTACCACATTTATACTCCTCTCCTCCTTCTTCATCTTCTTCATTCTTCCTTCTTCCATTTTCCATGGAAGCTCCATCTTCAACTCTCTCCTTCCAAAAATGGTAGTTAATGCAATTCTTCTCCAATCGACGATCCGGGTGTACTTTTGGGTTCGTGGAGTCGAGAGGAACACATTGAGCTAAGAAGATCTTTGATCCACTTCATAATTGCTAGGTGAGTTGTTATGACCCTTCTCTTCTCTAATTGTTCATGAGATAATTATTGTTGTTATTGTTGTTAAAATGCTCATAGGATGCTTTGGTAACTCTCTTGGAGGGAAAGAATTGATTTAGATCATAAGGAAATGTGGGTGTTCTTGGAAGTGTTAAATAATGAAAGAAATGGAAGGAACTAGTTTAGAATGGTTGGAATCCTCTTTGAAGTTAAGAAATGGGTAAATAACATAGTATGATATTATTGTTATTGGAAGTAAATTTGGAAGTATAAGAAATGGGTGGAGTTAGATTTAGAATGTTAAATCTTGAAATGTGTTAGTAAAATGGGTTGGAAATCATGTGATAAATGATCTAGGTTATATCATTTTGGGTTTAAATGATTTAGGATGAGGTTGTGAAGTATGATATTGTCTATGAAAGTTGATAAAAGGGTAAGAAGATGGATTGATTAGATTAAAAAGGGATTACATGGAAATCTTGAAAATTGGTAGTAAATTGGGTGGAAAATCAAGTGGAAATTATCTAGGTGTGGGACTTGATACCTTGGAGATTTAATGAGTTAGAAGTAAGTAACCAAGTTCCTTTAGGTTGATAACTTAGAAGGCACTTGGTGGAAAATTTGGATTCTTGGAAAATTGTGATTGTTGCTGCTGTTGTTACCTGTTCTGGGCCGAGGCACGAGTCGTGCCCCTTGGCTCGAGTCGTGCCCTTGGCCCAAATCGTGACCACGAGTCGTTCTTTGGAGTTCCAATCGTTCTGAGTGACTTAAGGGAGTGAGCACGAGTCGTGCCCATAGGCACGAGTCGTGCCCTGGCCTGGTGTTTCACATCAAATTTAGAGCTGTTTAAACCTAACCAAACTCGAACCGAAATAGAATCTCTCTAACCTAGATTAAAGTAGAATACTTTGGCTACACATTAATATCCTAAGTGATCAAAATGGAATTGGGGAAGTACTTTAAATGTTACTTGGAAAATGCTAGTTAACCTTTCGGTTTGGTAACTTAACGTAAATGATTTCAACTTGGTAGAGTTAATCTGGGATCCTTATAGAGATCATATATTATTGTATAATGACTAAGTAAGATAGGTTGATGATATCTCATTATCTTACTCGGAGTATTTATTCATGGATTGTATTATGCTTAGCGTGTTACATAAATGTCGCACTCGATTATTGGTTGAACATGAGTATATTTTACCATGTGACTATATTGCTTATTTATGCATAGTGTGTTAAAGAAATGTTGCACTATGATGTTGGTTGAGCATGAGTATATTTTACCATGTTGCTATGTTGTTTATCCCCTTTGTGGATTTATTCAAGTATCTATTATGTGCTTGATTATGTGTGAGTCACCGACATTTGGGGGTATAACATAATACGATCAATTATGGAAGTGTGACCTAATGTGATCGGATTATGTTATACCTGTGACCGTCCCCTTCGTGGCCACGGTTTGGGGTATAGCATCTCGTAGTGAGCCAAAAGCCTTACGTAGTTGCATCTTTGTCTTATTTGGTTCCCTGAAAAACGGGTCTTATAAGACGTGAGTATTGCTTAAGCGGCTCAGCCGTAAGATTGGAGTATTATTATACCCAATGTTGTACGACTCTATCGTTCGAGACGGGAAAAGGTAAACCAAGGTAATGTAAGGTGTTTACAGCTTTTCCAACGTGTTATGTGCAACTGTTATGTGTTGCATCTTATATGGCATATTGCTGCATTCATAATAGCTTGCTGAGATTTATTCTCACCCCTCTCCCTTTCTTGTTTTAGATTAGAGGCAGTGGGCCGGCCAAAGTAAGGGCGGTGAGGAGTTTGGAGGTTATATTTTGGGAATTGTTGGGTTTGATTAGATTGGTATAGGAAGTGTACTTTAGTATAAATCATTTATGGGAATTGTATTATTAAATCTTCTTTTATTGTTATAACCGATGTCTTTTTGTAACTAAACAGTTTCGTACTTTCTAAGTTAGTCAACTATTTCTCCATTGTGAAAAGGTGTAGACTTATTTTGAAAATGGTTATGTTATGTTAAATAAAAGGTTTTAAAATAGAATTTAAATTTGGGTTAGTTTGAGGACGCTCCAGCTCGGGATACGTGTAGGTTCCGGGTCGGGGTCCTCACAGTAATCCCATCAAAAGAGTTAGCCTAGAGTTCTTTAATCCATGGAGGTAATCTCGAAGCATACAACCCGACATTCCTAATTAAGAAATTAATTAGGATTTTCTTGTCCTTATTTAATTATTATATTATTTTGATTGATAATACTCAATTAGCAAGATCAATCTTCGGATTTGGTGGAATGGGTGCTCCACGACCTTCTCATCCCATAAATTAACCCCCGAACCTTCGAATCTCTTTAAATTATCAAAAAGATTTTTCTTATTATTTTTTTAAATAAATAATAAGTGGCGACTCTGTGTTCATTAATACCGCATCGCTACAGAGCCGAGTGTGGGGGGCTGATCATCAATCCACTGGGAAAAAGGACAAGTGGCGTTATTATCTTCATCCTCGACTTCAACCTTTCCCAATTCCATTTTGTTAATTCTCTTCTTTAGGAGAAGAAGTTCTCGCGCATCTACGCCTGTGCTGCTGTAAGAACTGCAACGAGATCGCTCCATGTCTCCGTTCCCATTAACCCCACTTTGTTCCGCTTGTCTTCTATGACTGACATGATTAGGGATGACAAAAATCCCGAACTCGCCCCGAAGCCGAAATGACCCGCCCTTAATGGGAAGGGTTTGGGATTCCCTCGAACCCGACCCGTTTAACCCGACCCACATATTATATAGGTTTATTTTAATAACTTTCTCAATATTAATAATATTTATATACTCCCTCCGTCCCAGACCAAGGGTTCATCTTTCCTTTTTGGTCCGTCCCAGACCAAGAGTTCATTTCCATAAATGGCAAGTTTTTGAATATATTTATACCCTTATTAACTCCATATATTTACAAAAAAACCATTCATTATACCCTTATACATTCTCTCTCCTATTCCCTACCACACATTTAACTACTATTCCTCTCACTCATTCTCTCTCCTATTAAATATTTTTAACTTTTACATTCTCTCTCCTATTCTCTACCACATATTTAACTTTTACATTCTCTCTCATATTCCCTACCACACATTTAACTACTATTCTCTATCTCATATTTAACTTTTATTCATTTTTTAAAAAAATTCTTAAGAAGCGTGAAATCCACCCCATATACCCATGGTCTGGGATGGAGGGAGTATAACATATATATATTTGATGAATAAATGTAATTTTTTAGTTTTATATAATATTATAGGCTTTTATTGTTGAGAAAAGAAAAAAATGATTGTCCAATTAATTAGTGATCAAATTAATATAACTTTGACCGATATAGGTTTACCACCCTCTTCCGTTCCACCTCAAATCGAATTAGACAATTAGTGATCAAATTAATATAACTTTGACCAATATTTATATAAAAATTAAAAATCCTAATACAAATAAAAAAATTGTTATTGAAACTACTATTAATTGTGATAAAATAATTTTTTTAAATTTTTTATTAAAATTATTATTTCTTAATTAAATTATTGGTCAAAGTTATGTCAGCTTGACCACTAGTTCAATTTGAGCTGGAACGGAAAGAGTATGATATTAACACATGTGCTTGTCATATCATATACCCTTTCACTATAATCTATACATTTTTCTATAAGACGTTTCAAAATAAACTACACAGTTTATAAAATGAAAATGTTTTACTATCTATATATATATATTATATAGGAGAGTTCTATTTCATTATCTCATCGTGTCACATTAAATTATGATGTGTACTTAAAGATGGCACTTAGTTGGATTTTGTTTGATTATAAATTAAAATTAATTTTAAATATTTATCAAATGGGTTATCTAAAATGTTTAAAATTTCAAACCTCTATAACTAACCCTAAATACGTGTTAGCTAAGATGTTTAATAATTCAAATCTTAATAATTAATCCAAATATGTTCACACATTTAGTTAATTCTCAGACTTGTAGTTACGGGTGATACTCCCATCTTTTTTTTTTTTTTTTTTTTTTTTTTATCTTCATTTGAGTTTATCATGCAGTATCTAGAGTTCTTTTTCTCAATTAACCTAATTAAATTACATTGACTCCTACCTATCTCATTTTATCTTTATATATTCACGTTAGTTTATTATCTTTTATTTATTTTTCACTCATCATGTTTCATTTTTTTCTCGTAGCCACTTCTACTTCCCTTTTTGTTTTGCTTCTTTTTTCTAACAGGTCAATTAATTCACGTTAGTTTATGATCTTTTATTTTTTTTTTCACTCATTATGTTTCATTTTTTTCTCCTAGCCACCTCTACTTCCCCCCCCCCCTTTTTTTTGCTTCTTTTTGCTAGCAGGTCAATTAATTCAAGATAGTGAAAAAAAGATGCATTATAGTATTATTGATGTTATCAATACCCCTATGCGTTATACTTCATACATTCCATAAGAAATGTTTCATTTGATCAACTAAATTGAACTTTGAAAAAAAAAGTTAATTATGGAAATTTGACTATCCTAATACTATTTTGAAATCGTTATTGAGGCACAAATATAAACACTATTCATAGCTATTTTTAAATTTCCATAAAGATAAATAACTTATCATTAAATGTTGGTAAAAATTCAACTTAATTGCCCAAATACAACATTTATTTTGGGACAGATGGGTGGAGTACGGAAGGAACTTTTGATATGAAAGAAAAGAAAAGGAAATGACAATGTTGATATTTATTTTTCTCTCATGTTTCAATTTACAATTAGCGTGTCTTTCCTTTTCTCAAGTTATTACTTAAATACGATTTTTATTTTCATATTCAATTTTTTTAAAGGTTTTTGTAAGGATCAATTTTTTGCATTTTTGTTGGATTTGATTAGGACTTGTATTATTTGAATCTATTAATTGAATTTTTTAGTTGAATTTATGTGACATGTTATCAAACTCTAATAAATACCATATAACATGGATAAAATTCATTTCATTGTTATACTTTCTTCAACAAATATAAATTGATTTACATGGTTTAGATTTATTTCAAACTGAGATCATGCATCAGGAAATGCAGCTATCCATTGTAAGTTGGTAGACACCGAGTATGTGAGAGATGTTGGCATGACTTAGTGACTACTCACCCCTATTCTATTCTAACAATTTAGTATACCCTAAATGTCTCAAACAACCGGGGGTGGAAGGGAGGTATATTATCGTCTAATAGACTTTGATTCTATTATAGGGGTGTTAAATGTTAGAGATATTATCCCAATGGGTATTATTCATTACAAAAATCATGTTTTAAATGGTTGTACATGTTACTATTACAATGTACTCCCTTTGTCCCACTACAAATTATATACTTTTTTTATTAGACGTCCCATTACAAACTACACACTTTCTAAAATGATTTTTTTATTACTTTTATATTAATGAGACCGCCATGTAATACTAACAACAAAAATTCAATTATTTATATGTATATATTATATAGGAGAGTCCTATTCCATTCCCTTATCGCGCCACGTGGAATTATGACGTTTAATTACATGTGACAGTATCAGTCTTAGTTGGATTTTGTTTTATTATATATTAAAATCAATTTTAAATATTTATCAAATGGGTTATTTAAGATGTTTTAAATTTCAAATCCCTATAACTAACTCTAAATACCTGTTAGCTAAGATGTTTAATAATTCAATCTCCAAAATTAATCCAAATATGTTCACACATTTAGCTAATTCTCATACTTGTAGTTACGGGTGAGACTCTATCTTATTTATATTTTTATTTTCATTTGATTTTATCATGTAGTATATAGAGTTTCTTTCTCAATTAACCTAAGTAAATTACATTGACTCCTACCTATCTCATTTTATCTTTATATATTCACGTTAGTTTATGATATTTTTTTTATTTTTCACTCATCATGTTTCATTTTTTTTTCTCGTAGCCACATCTACTTCCCTTTTTGTTTTGCTTCTTTTTGCTAACGGGTCAATTAACTCACCTTAGTTTATGATCTTTTATTTATTGTTCACTTATCATGTTTCATTTTTTTTCTCGTAGCCACCTCTACTTCCTTTTTTTTTGCTTCTTTTTGCTAGCAGGTCAATTAATTCAAGATAGTGATAAGAAAAGATGCATCATAGTATTATTTATGTTATCAATACCCCCTTGCATTATACTCCCTACGTTACATAATAAATGTTTCATTTGATCAATTAAATTGAACTTTGACAAAAAAAAAGTTAATTATGAAAATTTGACTATTCTAATACTATTTTAAAAATCGTTATTGATACACCAATATAAACACTATTTAAATCTATTTTTAAATTTCCATAAAGATGAATAACTTATCATTAAATGTTGGTAAAAATTCAATTTAATTGACAAAATGCAACTTTTATTTTGGGACAGATGGGTGGAGTACGGAAGAAACTTTTGATATGAAAGGAAAGAAAAGGGAATGACAATGTTGATATTTATTTCTCTCTCATGTTTCAATTTACAATTAGCATCTATTCCTTTTCTCAAATACTTACTTTTATAGAATTGTTGTTTTCATATTCAATTTTCTTGAAGGTTTTTTGTAAGGATCAATTTTTTGCATTTTTGTTATATTAGATTAAAACTTGTATTATTTGAATCTATTAATTGGATTTTTTAGTTAAATTTATGTGACCTGTTATCAAACTCTAATAAATACCCTATAACAGGGATAAAATACATTTCATTGTTATACTTTCTTCAACAAATATAAAATTGATTCACCTGGTTTAGATTTATTTCAAACTGAGATCATGTATCAGGAAATGCAGCTACCCATTGTAAGTTGGTGGGTGGCACCGAGTATGTGGGAGATGTTGGCATGACTTAGTGACCACCCACCCCTATATTATTATAACAAGTAAGTATACCCCAGATGTCTTCAACAACGCGGAGGGGGGGGGAAGGTTTATTATCGTCTAATAGGCTTTGCTTCTATTATAAGGCTGTTAAATGTTAGAGATATTATCCCAATGTGTATTATTCATTATAAAAATCATGTTTTAAATTATTGTACATGTTACTATTACAATGTACTCCCTCTGTCACACTACAAACTAAACACTTTTTTTATTGGGCGTCCTATTACAAACTATACACTTTCTAAAATGGAAATGTTTTATTACTTTTATATTAATAAGACCGACATGTCATACTCACAACAACAATTCAATTATTATTTCCTATCACACTTTCTCTATTCTATGTCACTTTTCATAATTACAACTCCTACTCTACTACATTTTTTCTTAATTGTTGTGTAAACAGTAACTGGAAAGGTTGTAATGGGACGGAGGAAGTACAATATTTCAAAGCATGATAAAAATTTAACGAGTATACGCATAGAACATAAATTTCCACCCTTATTCGATTCATACGCTTGATGATTGTGTTTATCAAGTCAATTATTATAAAGTGAACAACTCTTACAATGTTATAATTTATTAATTAAATTTATACACTTTTTAGATATGTATCATTAAATGTAATTATGACTTGAAATTGCTCACGAAACAAGTTTGCTTAGTTAAAATGGGGACACTAAATAAAATTTTCCAGTTTAAGTCATTAATAGGGGATATACGATATAAAATTTCCGTATTCAATCAAATAACAACAATAATTTCACTATTTTTTTTTTAATTTGGATAGATGTATATACCCGGTATATAAACTAAAAAATAGTCCAACTTTTATTTTAGTGATTCAATTGATTAATATTTGACTAAAAATTTCCTCACGAAATTTTAAAAATTGCTAATGATAGTTTTTTCATGATGCATCAAAATATTCTTTTAAGAATTTAATAAACATAATTAAAATTTTAAAAGTATTGGTAAAAGTTTAGTTGAGTTGATCACAAATAACAATTTAACTATATTTTATTAGAACAATAAGAGCAACTTTTTTGGCGTTCAACAGATCATATGTAAAAATCGGTAATTTTGCTAAATTAATAAAATAATAATATTCAAAATATTATTTAAATTAGATAAGAAAATTCACATAAATTCAAATATTAATTATATTTCCCTCCATCCTACTTTATTTAAGATAAATTTTGGACACAAGATTTAAGAAAAAGTAAGAGAGAGAATTAGTGTAAGAATATGTTGCGAGTATACAAAGTAAAGTAAGAGAGAGAATAAGGGATCGAAATAGTAAAAAACTTTGTTATTTTGGACGGTCTCAAGTAAGACAGACAAAAAAGAAAATTAGTCGACGAGACATAGCAATAACAATTTATAACAAACCAATTTGTCCATCACGTGCAAATCACTAATACTTAACTTTTAACGAATTCTACACATAACTCTGATTTGACAAAATATTGACATTACAGACTCTATATTGACAAAATTTCCAGTGAAATTAGTTTCTCTTGGCTATCTGATATGGTATGTGACAATCTTTAAGAAGTTTTTTTTTAATATCCAACTTGTGTGGTTCTTATTGTAATATTCACATTTAAAAAGTAATTTTTGATAAATGCCCATTTTTTTTTTGAGTTTTTACCTTCATATATATTGTAGTTATATTGATAATAATTTATATCAGAAATCCCAGTTAGAAGTTTCATTTTGGAAATAACATACTTATATAAGAAAATGCTTAGAGTAAAGCAGGGGAAACACTAAGGCTAGAAAAAGTTTACGCAAATTCATTACCAGATTGTCTTTAATTTGTGTTTCTTGGGACAAGTTTCGTAATTTAAAATGTGGACAAAGATCAAATTCAAATATTTTCTCGCAACAATAATATAGTTTTCTTCTATTTTTTATTTTAAAACGTGCTCACTGAGAAACTTCCCAGTGGGTCACCCATCCTAGAATTTCCCCAGGTCAAGCACGCTTAACCTTGGAGTCCTTATAGGATGAGCTTCCGAAAAGAAGATGCATCTTGGTGATATGAGTAGCACTAGGGATGGCAACGGGGCGGGTTCGGGACGGGTTCTTCATTTCCCAAACCCGCCCCTATAGTCATCTACCCTTTCCCAAACCCGCCCCGCCCCGTTACTTGCATACCCGAGCCCGCCCTGCCCCACCCCGATAGTTAACCAAACCCAATCCCTCGTTCAAAAGGGACAAAGAAAGGCACATGATGCTATGCTGGTAACCCTTGCCCCTAAAATTGGCCTGAGTAGCAAAATACGTATACTCTGTTCTGACAAAACTAAATACAAGACTTTCAAAGTTCAAATTCAAACTTCAGTAGGCAGCTTACATGCATTTTTTTTATTCTACATGAGATAGGATTTCAAGCATGGAATAGTTGTGATAAAAAAGGTCTAAGCAATGGCGCGGAACATTTACTAAGCAAGCATATAGGTGATAACCCTGCCTTACTTTGTGGTGTAGGAGATAGTTATGTACTCATGATGATTAAGTAAGAATCACATGCCCTGAAAGTTTGAACAACCCAACAATTTAAACAGAACAGAAACAAAGCAGGAAAACAACCAAAATGAAAGTTTGAACATATTTGGAAATATTACAGTCAGAACATAAACATTGTTTGGTTACAAGTTACAACTCTTAGTCAGGTAAGGGTATTTTTGTAATTTCCTAGCTAATCGGGGCGGGTTCGGGGCGGGACGGGGGTAAACCTGAACCCTATAAAAACCCGGCGGGTTTTCAATTTTGAATCCCAAACCCGGCCTATTAGGGTCGGGTCTTTTCGGGTTCGGGTCGGGTTTCGGGTATTTGCCATCCCTAAGTAGCACTAATCAAATCATATCAAACATATCAGGCACACACATTTTTGGGGATGTTACTGCGATCTTTTCTTTTCTGATTCATTCAAGCCTTTTACTGCTTTACTGTCTGTATTGATTGCTTCTGACTGCCTCTTTTGTTTCCATTGAACAGGTCCCAGCCAAGACCTACAGGGCGGTGGCCAAGGCGCTTACCGGGGCTGTGAAGATGCTGCGCCAGTTTCAGAGGAGCGCAGAGCATTGGAAGGGGAGATGCAGCTCCCAGCCTGGTGATGTCGTGCCTCCGAAGAAGAGGCACAGGCCGGCCTTGGCTCCTTCTAGCTCGCAGGTGGGTGGGTCGAGTCAGCAGCCCTAACCTGATTATGATGATAGCGAGGACGATCCTTATCAGCCCCCTTATTCCACAGTGCCCGAGTGGCACGAATATTATGGCGAGCCCCGGCCTTAGGCCCAGTATGAGGATGATGATGAATCTGACGGCGAGATTCATGAGGCGCAGGAGGGTGGCGGCGATGGCCAGGAGCAGAGCGGCTCTGAGGAGGAGGTGGGCAGCGTACAGGACGACAGCGGCTCCGAGGAGGATGAGGAGGATGATTCCGAGCAGGATTGATCACGGCGGTCCCCTCTTGTCATGCTTTGGACTCTTTTAGGGAGAGAGAGGAGATGCATGCACTATTTTTGCTTTTTGGGTTGTAAAACAAGTATTTTATTGCATTTTGTATTTTGGCAACTAAAATATTTGCTTATTTGTATATTTGTTAGCTCATATGCACAAATTCGTCCCAAGAATGGCACAAAATGGTGGTTTTTGATGTGATTGGGTGCTCTTGTGATTTTGTATGTGATTGGGTGATGTTTACGCGTCTGCGGGGGTGTTGGATATGCCGGATCCTCTCCCATGGGTTTGATGAGTGAAGGGGAGTGTATATGTATGGTTTTTTGGATGTCTTGGACAGGTTTGGGTAGGCTTTTGAGCAAGCATTGGATTGCTGAGGAATTGCTGCAGTTGCAGCTGCTGCTGGTTCTGATGGGACATTCCATGTCGTCCGACACAGGACTTCATGGAACCTTCCTGTCGTCCGACATGGAGAGTCTGGGAGACAGATTTCTTGATCAGCAAGCCCCAGCATTCTATAAAAGGCAGACTCGTAAAAAGCACATTCCAGCAGTCACAGCAGACTTCAAACTGGTCTTCCACCCCAAAATCGACTCTAAGATTCGATCTTTGGCCCGAAATGGAGCATTACAACGACAGATCCAAGATCAAAGAACGTCAATTTCACTCCGATCTCATCCATTTAACCCGCTACCATCATAGTGCCAATAGGAGGGTTATCGATTTACGGTATGGATTGAGATGCATCTGGGCACTAAAGGAGTGGGCGGTAGATTGGAATCTTCTCAGGGCCACGTCCAGATACTGGGATTGTGAGAGGCATGTCTTTACCCTCTCGTATAATGACCTTACGCCCACTATCGAAGAGTTTCGGGCACTGACTGGGGGAGCTGAAATCAGAGATGCAGTCTTCCCACAAGATTCACGACCCTTGACTGAACAGTTGGCCGATTTCTTAGGATTTCGCAGAGGTGTATCTCTGATCTCGTTCTTGACCTCGTCCTTTGTTGACTCCTGGCCCCCGTAGCCCGACATTGTCAGGATGTATCCAAAGCTTTTTGATTCATCCACGGCCATGGACATCTTCATGCTGATTATGATCTCCCTATGCTGCTTTTGTGAGTATGACGGGGTGTGCTCCGGTTTACTGCTAGGAGTTGTTAGACAGATGCGGGGTTCTCGAGGTACCACATTGACTGAGATCCGGCCCGGGTGGGGAGAGAGAGACATAGTCCCCATTTTGCTGGCTGAGACATATCATGGGATGGACCGACTGGCTGGAGGGTCATTGCACATGGGACGCGGCAGCCCCAGTCTCTTATCATTATGGCTCTTTGAGCGGTTGAGACTTATCTCCCCATTACCCGCAGGGCAGACTGCAGCACCCTGGGTTACACAGCAGAGGCGAGTGGCTCCGGAGACTTCGCAGGAGAGCTGGCAGAGGCGATTGGCCAGGTATACCACCACGGACATTCAGTATTGGGTTCCCGGATGGAGGCTTGAGACCAAGAGCGGCAGACAGGATGATTCTGTTGTCATGAGGCTGCCAGGATTGCACTTTTCATCATTTAGCATCCCCTTACTTGTTCAGAGGCAGTATGGGTACCCCCAGCAGGCTATTGGCGGGTTCAGAGAGCAGATGGCCCGGGATGCCGTTCCTCTTGACATGACTGACATCTGGACTCTCAGATTCTTTGCCAGGGCCTTTTCGGGAGCAGCTTTTCCCGCTCACATACTGATACGGAAGACCCGGGGGATCACATATCTATCCACCTTGTATCTCATTTGGTATGGGGAGTAGATGGAACCAGTCCAACACTCTATTGAGGCATATTGTCAAGGGATCCGAGGAGGAGACCCAACTAGCCGGGAGCTACATGATGCTGAGGCGCTGACTGACCCAGACAACGTGACTGACGATCCGGCAGCAGACTTTGAGAGACTCGTAGAGAGGAGGGCCAAGATGAGAGATGACCCTAAAGTTATGGCCCGGAGGACAGCTTTGAGAGAGGACAGGGCTGCCCAGGCGGCACTGAGAGCTGCCAGATTGGTTGACTCACCGACTCGTATTATCCCTGAGCCGGGACGACGGGAGACAGAACTGTTTGGAATAGCTAAGCCAAGGACCTCCCGAGGACCGAGGAAGAGGAAGAAGAAGAATGCTAGTTCGGGAGTGGGAACGAGTGACTAGAATTAGGTGACCGGTCATTGTATCCCTTGTTGCCGACACAGACAATCTAGATGTACTTTTTAAAAGATATTATTTCTGCTAATGTTAATGAGTCAAGAGTAGACCGTGCTTGAACTCATCAATGAATGTATTAATATGATGAAAGTTGAAATTACTTCAGAACTTAATCAAGACACATTTTGGTAATCACGAATACAATTGTTGACAGGATTTGGTGATTTTTATGATTTTTAGACCGAATCGCGAACGGCTGCCTACGTTCCCCTTTTACAGAATGGACTAAGGGGCTCAGGTCTCCGTAGTTCTACCCAATTAACTTTTGTGTTTAAGAAAGGGATAGATAGAAGGGGGACAAGTGGTGAAACCCTGTCTTTTACCTAGACCGCCCGTTTTTAGGGTTTTCAGCCTAGTTGGGTATATTCTTTAGCACCGAGCGCGCCCTTTGTTTTGCACGGACTGCCTTTTGAGAGGTTTTCAGTCTAGTCTGGGTACATTATTTTCGCGCTTTTGTTTTTCTTTTCTCTTTTTTCTTTTCTTTTTTTTAGAGGGGAAGACTCGATTTAAACGTAATAGCGGCGCAGTTTGTCACCGTTCACCGGGTGCATGAAGGGATTACCATCCAAATCTGTCAACTTCATTGCGCCACCAGAGAAGATCTCCTTAACTGGTGGAGAAAATTCCTCTAGTAATAAAAACCGAGCAAGTGTACTCACTACCGGTGTAGCAATATGCACGAGCAGGGGTCGAACCACAGAGACTCGTTGGTTTTAACAAGTAGATTTAATTAATGCAAAAAGTAACAAAGTGGGGTTTTTGAGTTGATTTATTAAAACTAATGATGAAAGAAAAACAAGACAATTAAACAACTAAAGTAACAAATAATCACGCTCGCAGAAGAAATTCAAGGATTTAACAACTAGCCCACGGATTGGGTTCACCACATATTATCCCTTTATGCTTTTTGAATGATAAAATATTAATTGGGTTTAGGGCTTCTTCACTTTTGTAAGAATTGGGACGGTTCGATTGCCGGATTGCAATTCTTCTATTGAATAATTATCAATTATCACGCAAGATCAAATTGACAACAAATCAATTCATTAAGCACAAAAGAATTAATGAAACCTAGACTCAATCGATTCACGCAAGATCCTCAATCGAGTCTAATCATCCTAATAGTGTTCATGCACAATTCCCCACGCAAGTGCAGGACTTGTACCAAATAAAAATTAAGAATACTAGGATGAACTAACTCCACAATTAAATGAAATTTAAATATATAGCATAAAGATCAAATACGGGCTACACCAATCCGTGAACTACAAAGAAATTAGCCACTCATATTTTGGATTGACATCACAAAATATGAGTAACAACAATACATCAAACCTGAAATCCTTGCAAAAACCTTGAATAAATTCTAGCAATCCTTGAAACCCTAGGCAAGAGTCTATGACAAAAGGTCCTCAATACTAATAATAATGGGAGTATATATACTCCTAATGCAATCCTTAATCAACTAGGAAAGGGAATTGAAAAGATTCATCTAAATCTGCTCCAAAATCCGTACTGACGTCAGAATACGCGTACTGGCACGAGTCGTGCTAATTAGCACGAGTCGTGCCCTTCAGTCCCAGTCGTGCTCACGAGTCGTGACAGACCCCTCCATTCGTTCTGAGTAGCTTTACTTGAACTAGCCATGACCTCCACTCGTGAGAACGAGTCGTGCCCTAGGTGCCCATTCGTGCTGAGTAGCTAGTTGGAATTTGACTTGACTCCATTCGTTCCCAAGTCGTGCTCCGTGCTTCTTCATTCGTGCTCCACTCGTTCCAACAAATAGAATTGCCCCATTTTGACTCAGCTTTGACCTGGCCTTCGTGGACTATCAAAACACTCAAAAACACATTAAATTCCCAAGGATTCGAACAGAAAATAGGTTTAGGAACATATCTTTTGGATGGGTAAAACCACATCCATCATTAACCAAATACGGGCCCACCCAGACTGGCGCCCACTTGCCTAAAGGACTGAATTGATTCGGCGGCTTCTCTTTTAGGACCAAGTCACCCACCTTAATGTCGCGGGGATGTACCTTCTTGTCAAAGGCCCTAGCCATGGGCTTCTGATAAGCCCGGATGTGCTCCATCGCCTTAAGCCTTCGCTCGTCTAGAAGTGCTAACTCATCATGTCGACTCTGAAGCCAATCTATCTCGTTGACTTCATTTTCAAGCAGAACCCGAAGGGAGGGTATCTCCAGCTCAATGGGCAAAACGGCATCCATCCCATATGTCAAAGCGAACGGGGTTTCACCGGTGGCTGTTCTTACTGAAGTACGATAGCCCCATAATGCCAAGTGAAGCTTCTCAGGCCAATCCCGGCTCCTATCGGCCATCTTCCGGATGATCCTTTCCAAGTTCTTGTTTGCTGCTTCGACAACACCATTGGTTTGAGGGCGATAAGGGGAGGACTTATGTCGCTTGATCCTGAACTCCGCGAGCAGTTCGTCGGTATGTCCCTCGAAGTGTGACCCGTTGTCGGAAATAATCTCGTTCGGAACACCATATCGGCACAGAATGTTTTCTTTTATGAAACGGGCTACCTTTTTGGAGTTTAGGACCTTGTAGGACGCCGCTTCAACCCATTTGGTGAAGTAATCCACAGCGACCAACACAAATTCGTGCCCGTTACTGCCGGCAGGAGTTATCTTTCCAATAACGTCAATTTCCCAAGTTGCGAATGGCCAAGGAGTGCTCATACAATAGAGATCATGGGGAGGTATATGGTTGAGATTGGAGAACCGCTGACACTTATCGCAGGTTCGCACAAACTGAATACAGTAAGTCTCCATGGAGATCCAATAATAACCCATCCTGAGTATGCTGAACATCAAAGCTCGGGCGTTCATATGTGGTCCACATGCGCCACCATGGACTTCTTCCATGACCTTTTTGGCCTTAGACTTGCTGATACAGAGTAGAAGTGGCCCTCGGTGCCTTTTCTTCCATAAGTCATTTCCCAGAATAACGTACTGTGCAGACAACCTTTTCAACGCTTGTAAACTTTTGGCTCGGAGACCTTCTTTTGGCTTGCCATCCTCTTCTGTTGGGAACGAGGCTTCGCCATGCTTAAGGTACTGAAAGATCTGGCTGTACCACAAGTCATCGACTTTTTCTAGCTCAATCTGACAACAGTAGGCTGGGTTTTCATGCCTCCCGACTCTGAATGGCTTTACTGACTTTCCCTCTGGAATCTCTACCAAAGAGGCTAAAGTGGCCAGGGCGTCTGCGAACCTGTTCTTGTCCCGGGGTAGGTAGTGGAACGTGACCTCCTTGAATTGGTTGATCAGGTCCTCCATGTAAGCATAGTACATCTGCAGGTACTGGTCCACAGTTCTCCACTTATTGGACACTTGATTGATGATTAGCTGAGAGTCTCCGTACACCTCCAACTTTTTGACATTTTGCTCTAAAGCTGCCTCGAGGCCGGCTATACAAGCTTCGTATTCCGCGGCGTTGTTAGTAGCCGGGAAATTCAACTTGATAGCGATGGGGGTGTGCACATCCTTCGGATCAACCAACACCATGCCGATACCATTGCCCCTCTTGTTGGCTCCATCAAAGAACAACTGCCAATGGTCTGTTCCTTCTATCATGAAAATTCCATCGTCTGGAAATTAGGGTTCGAATTCGGGTGCTTCTGAGCTCGGAAAATCTGCCAAATGATCTGACAGAGCTTGGCCTTTGATTGCCTTGCGGGTCACGAACTTGATATCAAATTCGGCTAGAAAGAAAGACCATTTCGCAAGTCTCGATGATAGAGAAGACTTACTGAATAGGCATTTGATGGGATCCATCTTTGACACCAGGTGTACTGTATGCGCCAAAAGGTAGTGTCTCAATTTGCTGACCACCCATACCAAAGCTGAGCAGGTTTTTTCTAAAGCTCAATGAGGGCTTCCCGCTCTTCCCCGGCGAAGAAACTGCCAATCTGTGTCTCTTTGGGCTCTTCAGTAGTTCCCAAATTCACTGTAGTTAATACCTCATCGGGAGCTTGGGCCCGATTGTCGTCTCGCTAAAAAACCTGCTTTATATTATCATTTAAAAAGTTCTCGTCTAAAAAGTCTGTGTCCTCTTCAAATGAATCATTATTAACCACTTTTAAGTCGTTAAGATTTGTTTTAGTTAACTTATCATTTGTTAAGGTGGCAATTAAGGGATACGCAGAAAGGTCAACCATTTCATTCAAGGCAAAAGGGAAGACAGAGTTAAAGACACGACGATGATCATCAGCCGTGAGAGTATCGGACCTATCTAGAGACTTGAACTCGATAACAAAAGACTCTGAGGACTGGGATTCGGAGAACCCTGACTGACTCTGGACCCTACACTACTTATTTGACTCGAAGCTTTTGGCATGGATTGGATTCTTACGTTCCCCTGCTGTCGTCCTTCAGAAAACTGGACACTTCAAGCTGACCGAGGAATCTGTCGGAAATCATTGGTAAGCCGGTATCTTGGAAAGATGGTGCGGGGAGTTAGAGAAACCTGATGCAATCCTTTGGCTAGCTCGTTCATGACAACCAGACTCATTGGCTGAGGGATCTGGCTCATCTTGTCAATACCCTGCGGATAAATCATCTCCTCTCTACTGATCTTTGATATCACAACCTTATCTGTGTGGCCAAAAGGAGGGTTAACCTGGATGATGCTGATGAAGCTTTCCTCGGGAGATACCTTGATTCCGCCTTGGTTAACTCTATATTCCATGGGAGTCTTATATTCTGCCTCCAGATCAGCCAGTTTTTCGTTGGACTTCACAGTGGCGATAAACTCAGAACTTCTTATCCCAAGAGGATCAATGACGACGGGAAGGTCGGGCTGGACTTTGTTTTGGCTGATTGCTTCCTTGGTGGGCTCTTTGGTGTAACTGACGTAATAGTCAAATTTGCCTGAGGGTTCCCCCAAAGTTCCCACACTCTCGTCTCCAGCTTCGTATCCCTCCTTCAATTTCTGTTGCATGGACTTCCTCTTCTTCATCTTTCTTGAAGGAGCATTTTCGTTGATCCAGTCTTGATATTCATCTTCCGAACAATCTTCACAATCACACACCATACCAGATGTGGGGTATGGTTTGAGCTGGGGCAGCCCCGCCTAGCATCTGGTCATCAGCATTGTTGATTACCACATTTACCATCCTTAACACTGGAATGTTGAAGTCGACGATTTCTACGGTCTATCTGAGGCTGCGGAAAACGGATCCTTGACCGGAAAGAAACTGATTAATCGACCACCCGGAACTCTGACCCAACACTTGCTCGCTGAAAAGGGGAGAGAACGGCTTTAGGTAGGGGAGAGGATAGGCTTAGGACGGACTCATGCATATGCTCCTTTTGTGTTTTTTTTTATATTTTCATTTTTTTTTGAAAAAAAGATTTTTATTAATCCTAGGAATGGTTGAAAAAGGGGGACACCTTCTTTTTCGCATTCTACACTATTCCTGGATCAGTGGGTTCCATCACTACGTCTATAGACCCCCTGTATTCCACCTGTATTGCACTCCCGGGACGGACAATCCCGGCAGAGGTCCTATAGGGCACGTGGAACCCACCAATCGAAAGGGAAAACGAACCTATGGGCACACAAGCCAAAACAAGTCAAACTAGGGATTTTCAAAACCAAGTCCAAGTCAACGTCTAGACTCGGGAGGAGAGAGGGTCGAAAGTACGTTTGAATGTACGAGACCACAATTTGCAGGAAGAATCCTGGAAAAGATTGGGCATGACCTCTCCACTTTTTGAGTTGAAAATCTGGCATGGCCTCTCGTCGCTTCGTGGCGAAATTCCGGCATAACCTCCCGTTAGTAGGTATCAAGAATTCGACATGATCTCGCGTTAGTGCATGTCGAAAACGCGTCATGACTTCTTGCGAAGCCAAATCGAGAAATCGACACGTACCTACGTTGAGATATGTCAAGATCTTAACGTGTACTCACGTTGAATTATGTCGTAATTCCGGCATGACGGGAGGAAAGTATGCCAAGATTTTGAAGACGAAGTATGACTCGGACTTTGTGAGAAAATTTCGAAAACCGAGTTTGAAAAGTGTTTTGAAAAGTATTTAGGCCAAAAACCAACCGGTCACAGTATAAAGTGTGTCACGGACAAGTGTTGGCTGACTCCACAGGCTAGGAGGACTTTAGGCGCTCAAGCGTAAGCGAAACACGTCACTTTCCGCGATGCCGTTCGTACACTCCCGGGTTCTAACTCTATGTGCGGGTAGCGTGCGAGTAGTGTGAAGGTAATTTCTAGGAAAATATATTTTTTTTTAAAAGTTTTTTTTTGTTTTTTATGCAATATGCAAAAAAGGAAAAACAAGAGAATGAGTCCAAAGCACGACAAAAGGGGACTGCCCCAAATGTCAAGATTACCAGCAGCTGTATTCCAGAATCATCCTGCCCTGTTTTGATAGCAAAAGGGAAGCCCTATTTCCCAAAAAAAAAAAATAAAATGCCACATACCAAAGCATATAGAGCATATAGGCACAGAATCATGGCAAGGCACACAAGAGCACACAAAATGACACAATTCACACACAAGGAGAATGAAGAAATTGTCCAAGTTGATTTAAAGAAAGTTAGACCCTCTTAAGAAAAACTTTGTCCCTTTTCAAAAAAGGAGAAGAATGATACTGGTACGTGGGATTGTTAGACCACAATTTATCCCAAGCCCCGGGTTAGGGAGCGATACAGGAAGGTTAATGGTTTCCACCTATATACCAAGTATCGTCTTCATTTTTTTTCGAAAACAAAAGTTTTTCAATGTAGTCCCCAGCGGAGTCGCCACTGAATGAACGACCTCCGGAAAAAGAATTTTTTTGTTTTATCTTTTGGATTTTGAGAATTTTGGGAGTCGCCACGCCGTTTTTAAAGGAAAACATTGAGAAACCTATTTTTAAAGAGATTTTGAGTTCGGGGGTCTGGTTACGTGTTTGGGAAGAACTTGGGAGTTCACCCAACACGCCTCTTTCGAGACTTTCAATCAAACTTTGGACAATTATAATCATTCAAGATGTGTGTGCAAAATGTGTCAACAAGCAAGGCATGCAAATTTGGAATTTCATTGATAGTATAGAGACTGAATACAACTTGTGAGCCATGATAGGGGGCCACACCCTCTACATATGAAGACTTGTATTACAAGGCAGAAGGGCTGGAGACAGTCTGCTCAGGAAGCTTGGGTGTCGTCCGACACAGGACTTCCTCAGAGAGGGATGTCGGACGACAGGAAGCTTCCTGGTCAGATTGCCTCTTACAATACCAAAGCTGCTCTGGAATCTGTGACAAGATTATTTCAATCATGAAGGAACACTATTCAGGGTCTAAGCTCATTTTGGGGTTGATTGGAGTGAGCAAATTCGAGATCGACTTTTAATGATACGGATATCATATGACATGGGACACCCGAGAATGTCCATGTTCATATGGCAAACCGCCTCCATCAATTTATTGCACCCAAATAGACCTTAGACACTCCAAATAGTGGCTAATGAGCCAAAACTACTTAGGCAAGCTTTGGGTTACAAAAGGGGGATCAATTCTGATAGATCTGAAGTCCAAGAAAAGCTGTATAGCCTTCTGGGAACTCTATGTCGTATGACACAGGACCTCTTGAGAGTCCTGAGTCGTCCGACACAGGCAACCTATTTCAGTGCCCTTCAGTCAGATTGATTCCACTTGTCCCCAAAGCAAACCAAGCTATATTTATGAACTGAGAATAGTAGAATAGTAATATTACGTGAGTATTATGGGAGGATCACATGGCTTTAATGGCCAAATGTGATGAATCACATATCTATGGCCATTTTCATGTAGCCATCACCTCCTAACTCTATGGAAACTAAACAAAGATTCAAACTTTAATGGTGCTAATGTCACCAAATGTTCAGATCTGAGGTGGGGAGAAGTGAATATAGAAGATTCACCTCTCCACCACCTTTATCATGCAAGATCCCCAATATTTTACATGATATCAAAGCAAGTAAGCATGCAAGATGATATATGAATGTATGCAAAAGGTGATCAGAGAAAGAAAGAGGGTTTAGTGGCTACCTATTGTAGTCCACAAGGTGAAGACACCAATAGTATGGTGCTTACCCCTTCAACACACCAACAAGGAAGGTTTTCTTTGAATCTTGGCTTGGGTATGTGTATGTATGAGGAGGGAGGTGAGTATGTGTATGAGAGAGAGAGGATGAGACTCTATTTTGACAGAGTTTCCCCCTTGCTAAGATCTCTCCAAAAAGTCCTTTAAAATGATCAGCCATGCCTTGTATTTATAGGTAGTCTGATGGGAGGCTCCATGTCGTCCGACAGAGGGAGTTAATCCGCCTTAGTGTCGCCCCACGTTCGGACGACGGCGGATGCCTTTTAGCACAGTTGGGCCGAATGGATGGCAGGCCCAATGGGTTGAGTGGGCAATTGGATAATTGGACTCAAATTGCATTTTAGCAAGTACATGAGCCCAAAAATCAAGGAAAGTGGACCCAAAACATGAGTTCGGGTCGGGGTACTCACAGGGACCCATTTGTTATCCTCACAACAAAAATTTCTTACCCACTTTCTCTCTCTTATTTTACTTTTCATACTTATAATATTTACTTTTTCTTAATCTTCGTGCCAAATCAAACTAAGAATATTAAATCGGAATGTAGAGAGTATAACTGATACGGAGTATAAAAATGGCAAAAACCATATTTCCATCATTAAACTATAGCATTTTTCAAATTGTTATCACTAAACAATTTTTTTTCAAAATGTTCTCACTAAACTTTTACATTTTTCAAAATGTGCTCACTTCATCAACAAATTCATTTAAAATTTAACGAAATTTAGCCACATGACTAATTTCGTTAAATACGATCTACAGTAAATGATTTTTTCGGAGAATTTATTTGTAATATTTCTTATTACTATATGCTAATGACATTTTCCATTAAAAAAATTGTAGTATTCATTATACATGTCAATAATGTTAAATATTGGTTAAAATTTTAACAAACATTACTCAAGTTAAGTCACATGACTAAATTTCTTTAGGTTTTTATTGAATATGTTTACGGAGTGAGCACATTTTGAAAATTATGAAAGCTCAGTGTGAACATTTTGAAAAATAATAGTTCAATGTAAACATTTTGAAAAAAGTTAAAGTTTAATGACTAATACTCCCTCCGTCCCAAAATGTTTGTCCCATTTGATTTTTTTGTTGAACTTTGACCACAAATATATGACAATTTAATTATATTCATGAAATTCTAAAAATTTCTATTGATTCACCATTAATAATATTATCAACAATAACTTTTAGAATTTCATGAACATGATTAATCTCTCATAAATTTGTGGTCAAAGTTCAACAAAAAAGTCAAATGAGACAAACATTTTGGGAAGGAGGGAGTATATTTTTTGCCGATAAAAATTGAGGCATTTACAAAAAACTACTTTAGAAAGATGGAAATTACAAAAAAAAAAAAAAAACACATAAGTTCAAAATTACAAAAAAAATATATTTTAATTTTTTTTTTTTTTTATCAATTTTGGTCAAACAACTGATAATTTCAGTTATCAGTTGTTAAAACAACTGATAATTTCGGTTATCACTTGTTTACAACTGATAACTAAAATTATCCCTTGTTTGAACAACTGATAACTGAAATTATCAGTTGTTTGACCAATACTGATTAAAAAAACCAAAAAAAAAAGTTATTCGTAAAAAAAATAAAACAAAAGTATTTTTTTATAATTTTCCATCTTACATGTTTTTTTTTTTTTTTTTTTTTTGTAAATGCCAACTTTTTGAGTGAGCTTTTTTTGTAATAAACCCCTAAAAATTTTGTATCTAGAAATATACTTGGACCCTCTCGGGTCTTGACCCGGGTCCTTCACCAACGATTGCACCGTCGGAAATGAAAACCAGAGAGATAAGCGCCAGTGTTCTGGCGAACGGAAACCTGAGAAGAATATAACGGCCACACAGCAGCCCCCAGCCGGCACTTCGTTCCTCTCTTCAATTCTCCCGCTTATAATCTTCCATTATTGCTGCCTGCCGTGCTTCAAAATTATGTCTCGTTCATTGACAAAATCAACCCACTTAGGTATACATTTCATCCAACACCTTCCATTCTTCGTTAATTTTGCGTCAATTAACCATACAACTATCTTTAGACCTATTTCTGAACTTGAATTTGCTTTCTACACCCATTCGAGAAAGCATCAACCTTTTGAGAATCGTTATAATCGATGTTATTGTACTGAAATCGAACCCGAAAAGCTGTGTTGGGCTGGTTCAAATGTTGCTAATTTGCTAAAAAGGTTTGAAATTGCTTTGAATGATCATCGAATCGTTGAAGCTTGGGATGCTTATAGCGATTTCAAGACCCTGTATGGCAATATCCCAAATGACTCTCTCATAACTAGGTTAATTACGAAGCTATCGTATTCATCTGAGCCTAAATGGCTCGAAATGGCGAGCAATTTAGTTGTTTCACTTGTTAGAGAAAAGCCGAACCTGCTTCGGATTGACCTGTTGACCAAGCTTTTGCTCTCCTTAGCCAGAGCTCAGATGCCGGTTCCTTCTTCCATGATTCTTAGATTGATGCTCGAGAAAGAAAATTTAGGGTTACCTAGAGGGGATATATTGGGGTTAATTATACTTCATATGGTGAATACAGAGATTGGAACGATTCTTGCATCTAATATATTGATTGAAATTTGTGATCGTTTTCAATGCTTGAGTTCAAAGAAAAATCTTTCTGGGGTTAAGCTGGTTAAACCTGATACTATGATCTTTAACCTTGTTCTTAATGCTTGCTTAAGATTCAAATATTCTTTCAAGGGGCAGCAGATTATAGAGTTGATGGCACAAGTAGGGGTCATAGCTGATGCACAAACTATCGTCATTATTTCTCGAATCCATGAGATGAGTGGCCAACGCGATGAACTGAAGAAATTCAAAGGCTATGTTGATCGGGCCCCGGTGCCTTTAGTTCACCATTACTGTCAGTTTTATGATAGTCTTCTGAGCTTGCATTTTAGATTTGATGATATTGATTCTGCATCTGAGCTCATACTGGATATGAACAAATGTAGAAGGTCAGTCTCTCTTTCTAGTCTGGATGTAAGGTTTGGCTTGGAGAAACCTTATCTTATTCCAATTGGTTCTCGAAATCTCAGGATAGGTTTGAAACTTCCGATTTTACCCCACTTGCTGCAGAAGGATCCTGTCCTAAAAGTGGAAAGTGAAGAGAGTCTTGTTATGTATAAGGGTGGGAAACTTGTTCCTCACAACAAAGCTGTGGCAAAGGTTATAATACAGTATAGGAGACAAACGAGGATTAGTGAGCTTTCAAAGCTTTTAATTTGCATGGAAAAAGAGTCGGGGTTGTCAGAAGCAGACAGTCTATATTCTGACGTGATTGAGGCTTGCATTCAATTGGGTTGGCTAGAGACCGCGCATGACATTTTGGATGATTTGGAACAAGAAGGGATATTGTCAAACAGTCACTTGTATTCATCATTGTTGTCAGCTTATTATAAAGGAAAGATGTTTAGGGAAGCAGAAGCACTGCAAAAACAAGTAAAAAAAGCAGGTTTTGACGTATCTAATGGCACAATTGTCTCTAAAAGTTCAGATTTGGCAATGTGTTTGGTCCAAGAAATGAGAGAAGTGGGGAAAGAGTTACCTGCTTTAATTTACGAGTTAAATTCTTCAATATATTTCTTCACAAAGGCCAAAATGATTGATGATGCTTTGAAGACTTACCGAAGAATGCCTGAACTAAATATTCATCCGACAGTTTCAACTTTTATTTATCTGATTCATGGGTATTCTTCTGTGGAAATGTATCGTGAAATCACAATATTGTGGGGAGATATAAAGAGGAATTTTGAGAATGGAAATCCAGTGGTTGACAGGTATTTGTACGAATTACTGCTATTGAATTTCTTACGAGGTGGGTATTTTGAGAGGGTGATGGAGGTAACTGGCTGCATGAAGAAACATGGAATGTTCTTCGACAAGTGGTTATATAAAAGTGTGTTTTTAAAGTTTCACCGGGATCTTTACAGGAACTTGAAATTTTCTAGTGCTAAAACTGAGGCTCAAAGTAAGAGGCTTGAGCATGTACAAGCTTTTAGGAAGTGGGTTGAGACTGATTGAGGTTAATTTGGTGGCCTGAGAAAGATGTTTATTCCGGCATGTTTCAAGATTGTAAAGTGCCTTTGACTTCATCAGAGTGCCAAAGTTTCAATCCCTCACCTTCTGGTAAACATTTCTTCCTTTATCATACATTTATGATTCTTATTTAAGATGTATTTAGGGTGCAGTGTGCCTTCACTTTCTTGGAGCTTTTGTTCTTTCTTGGCTGTAACGAAAATTCTCGTTGATACTTTAGAAGTTTTTTGGATGCAACTTCATATATGCCTGGTTGATAATATTAGTTGATTGACAAGTGCTAAAAAACCATTTCTTTTTCTTTTGGTTTTGCAGTTCAACATAAAATGAAATCAAGGCATACTTATCCACGGAGCAAAATCCTACTCCGTTTCCAGAAGATCTACTTTTCCATATATACTATGGTAGGATCTTGTGCTGCCATAGAACTGTATATGCACATCATTGTAGGTCTTATTTCATCCGATGCACATATACTCTCTCTCTCTCTCTCACGCACATACACACACTCTTTTCCTCGGACACACAGTTTGAAAAAGAGGCATCACAGTTTAAATGATTAGACTCCTTGTAGGGTGACGGCAAAGGCTTCACCCTGCAGTTGGCTTCCTCATTCCAGTGACTTAGCCTGCACCATTCCATCAATTTCCATTATACATCTCAATCCTGAGGTACTCGAATGGGCTCTTTATGAGGCTGACCTGACTTGAGAAGGCGCCAGAAGGGGGAACTGGCTGTGTACTCCATTCTTGTGTTCGGGTCTCCATTTATGATGGATTATTTGTGAGTACGTCTAATTTGGTTATTATTGTTACTCGTGTATTTCTTTTTTCGAACTGTAATACCCCCAGAAATTGCAAATTGGGCAATATGACCAAGGGTGTCTAATTAACAGAGACGATTTGCTTGCTTAGTTGGGCAAACGAAACATACTTACGACCAATTCTTTGTATGTGTCAGAGGAGATTTTATGTATGTGTCAAAGAGTTATGATTACAACAATGTCAAGATCTCCGATAATTCATTCATACCCTTGACTCAAATTTGAAGGATGAATTTTTTTTTTTTTTTTCATACCCGATAAAAATAAAATTTTCAATTAAGTATCAGGACGAAAGCATAACACTTGAATAGCTGGAGATTATCCACCATGAAGCTTTAGAATTAGGAATCATTCCTTGGCATGTTGTTGTAGCTTAGTCCCATCAATACTTTCTACCGGAGGCAATGTCTATGAATAACCCAGAAAGGACCATCATCACAACACTTTTTTTTTTTTACGGTGTCCCATGTCAGGAGGCGAGTAGAGGGATCGAACCTTAGCGCTCATCAAGTATGAGGCTTGGCTTTACCACTAGGCCACTCATTTGGGAACCACAACACATTAATTTGGCAGCTTGAAAGTAATATTTCAAGCTTTTAGCAAGAAAAGATGGGAGCTTTATTATAATGTCTAGGCTAAACAGGTGTTTGGGACATTTCATCAAACAGTTCATATGCAGAAATCTTATAAAGGCTAGATCAGACACATGGTTCGCTATCACAACAAGATTAGTTACAATCGACGCATATAGGCATTAAAAAAAAACGATGTAAGGGCAACTCTAACGAGATGTATCAAAATCAAGTTTTAGTAACTATGCAAAAAACTGAAAAAGTTAGTATGTCCAATGGTTAAATGCAAGGTATTAAAATTTGATAGGCAGTTAGTTAAGAAAGATTTCAAATTTGGTACCTCTAACTCCACATCAAATTTTGATACTTACTGGGAATACTAACTTCTTTGCCTAAGTACTAAAATTTGTCTTTTCATAAATAAATAAATATACATTGTCTTTTTTTTTTGCCAAAATCTCATGAAGTTTTTCCCGGCACTTAGGAAAAACGTGTTTTGTTTTCTCCGTCAATGTCAGTGTCAGTTTAACAAAGTGCCAGTGTAACAAAGTGCGTGTAACAAAGTGCCAGTGTAAAAAAGTGCCAGTGCCAGTTTAACAAAGTGCCAGTGTAACAAAGTGTCAGTGCATGTATAACAAAGTGCTAGTGTCAGTTTAACAAAGTGCCACTGTTAGTGTAACAAAGTGTCAGTGTAAAAAAGTGTCAGTGCATGTATATTAAGTGCCAGTGTAAAAAGTGTCAGTGTTAGTGTAACAAAGTGTCAGTGTAAAAAAGTGCCAGCATTAGTGTTATGAAGTGCAAGTGTAAAACACGTTTTTTCTAAGCTCAGAAAAAAAACGCATTTTTCGTAATACCAACTCTTTTTTTTTGCCCTTTTATAACTTTCCAACTTTTTATATGTTCACTTATGACTATGACACTTTTTTAATTCACTTTTCATTTTAATTTTTAATTAATAAAATATTTAATAAGTAAAAATATTTTAAATGTGAAATAAATTTAACAATATGAAAATGAAAATTCGAGTCATTGATTTGATACTAGCTATTTGAGATGCTAGTTCTTTTTATATAGATATCAAAATTTGATTTTAATACCTACCATTATAGATTATAGATGTTAATTTGATATCATATGAATAGTGTTCATAGATATTAAAATTTGATTTTGATATCTATTGCTTAATTTCATAAATCGGAGACGCATTTATTCATGCAAAAAAAATTTAGATCATTTTAACTATTCTACAATAAAATGTACTCTCTCTCTCTCTCTCTCTCTCTCTCTCTCTCTCTCTCTCTCTCTCTCTCTCTCTCTCTCTCTCTCTCTCTCTCTCTCTCTCTGTGTGTGTTTTGAAATGATGTCCATTAAATTTTTTGCCTCAAATTAAATGTCATTTTAAAAGAATTTTTACACTTAAGTATTTATTTAGCCAAATTTTCCCATTATCCATTATATACTTATAAAACTAAATATTTAAAAAAATACATAAAAAATATAAATTTATGCATCTTTATTATTAAATTATCTAAAAATGAACACTTCAAAATGTTTACTAAATGAAATTTAGATAGTCATTTAGAGATAGAGGACGTGAGTAACACAATTACCATAAACTGTAATTCAAAATTACGTATATCAAGTTATCAACAACTACGTATATCAAAATTAACACTAGTCTAAAGTAATATAAAAGGAGCACAGCCTTGGAGCCAAAACGGGGGGCATTTTAGTAATTTCACTCAGTGGCATTTTGGCAATAAACAAGGCGGAGAGACACTTGGCAAGCTGTCATTGGGCGCGTGCGTCACACGCGTAATGGTTTTTTTTTTTTTTAAAAAAAAAGTGACACGTGTCGCACTCTGATTGGCCCGTTTTATTTCAGATTTTTATTTTTCCTCCCCTTTTTTCGACCTCAAATATTTTATAAAAAAAAATTTTTTTTTAAAAAAATTTTTACACCAAAATTCATAATTTTTTTTCCTCTTTAATTAGAGACTAATTTCATTTAATTTGGACACAAAAAAAAACCCTTTCTTAAATATAAATTTCTTAATTATCCTTTCTTTATTTTACTTTTTAATTTTTCAATATATTTTTTTTGAAAATACATTAAGTTTGAAGTATATTTTTTTATTATAAATGATGATAATATTAATCATAATTTTACTTTTTAAATATAAATTATTGTTTTTAATGTTAGTTCCTTCCTTTCAAAATTTGACATTAATTTTTTAAACATATTAAGTAATATTGTATAAAATATTCCTTTGGACGAATATATTAATTTATTTTTTTCCCCGAAGTAGTATTATTTTGTAAAAATTAATGTTTATAATGTTCGTGTCTTCGTGTCTGGAAAAAAATATTAATTTTTGAGACAAATAAATTCATTGAGGCAAAGGAAGGAATTTTTTTCTTTTATATAGACAGTAGTATTACTTATGAGATGAAAGTAATATTCATTTTTCAATTGAAGGAATATTTTTTTCTTAAAAAGTTGAATTTTTTTAAACAATATAGAAAGTAGTATTAATGATGGGACGAACGTAATATTCATTTTTGAATTGAAGTAATTTTTTTTCCTTACAAAATAGAATTTTTCTTTATGTCCAAGAAAAATTAACATTGCTTCCTTTGGCTCAATCAACAATTTAAAAAATAATACTACGTTATTCGCCTAAAAATTAATGTCATATTTTGAAACGAATGCACTAACATTACAAACATTAATTGCAGAGGCGAATGAAGTATTATTAGTTTTTAAAATATTAATTGGGATAAAGGGAATAATGATCATTTTTTTGGATAAAAAATGTTGTATTATCTTTGGGTTATTCATTTTGAATCGAAAGTAATATTCATTTTTGAATTGTTTTAATGTTAGTGCCTTTTTGTCAAAATATGACATTAATTTTTTAAACAAATTAAGTAATATTTTATAAAATATTCATTGGGACGAAAATAGTAATTTTTTTCCTTTACCTGAAGTAGTATTATTTTGTAAAAATTAATTTTTATAATGTTATTTTCTTCGTCTCAGAAAATATATATTAATTTTGTAGACAAGTAAATTCCTTTAGGCAAAGGAATCTCTTTTTTTTTTTTTTGATATAAAAAGTAGTATTAATTATGGGATGAAAGAAATATTCATTTTTAAATAGAAGGACAATTTTTTTCCTTAATAGTACTGTAGAAATAATGAAAACATATGATTATAAATTTTCATTGAGTTTCTTTTTTTATAAAATATTCATTTTTTGAATAAATTTTAAATATTGATAATATTTGTATATTATTATATACTTATTTGTTTATAGTTTATTGTATTTTCTTATTTTTCTATGTCATATTATTAATCTCTACATTTATAAGAAAATAAAGGGATGTCAAATGTGATTATTATTGAATAGAACGGGAATTTACGTATAAAACGCGCTTCGTACAAACTAACTATGCCTTAAATATATATTTATTTAAGTGACCTTCAATCTGATATTTGTACTAATAATATAGTTTTCAAAAAAGTATTTTACAATGTACACAATCATTTCTATTTTCTATTATATTTATCAAATAAATATGATGGAACCTCATAAAAGTATCAACTATACACTTACTCCGATATATATATATAACCCATCTCAATTGATAAAAGGTATGTCTCATGTGCTCTCTCTCTCTCTCTACAATATTCTCTTCTTTAGAGACTTTCCATATATGTTAACTCAAAAATACATACTAGTAATTCTTATATTCGAGCGTTATAGCGGGACAACCCCTGAACCCCTAACGTTGCTATTTTGCATATATTAGCCTTAATTCAATTCTCTTTTGCAATCTTTGCCATCCATTTACAGACCGATTTTCATGACCCATTTTCATGACGTTATGAAATTGACATATTTGAAAATACTTCCGTGTAACAAAGGATAACAAATTTCTTTTTCCATACGTTTGTTGTGGCTTGTGGGTAACCAATACCAATTATGTGTGAAAAGTTAAAACCCTCTTTCCATCAATTCTAGAAGATGATTTATTGAATACTTTCATCTTCCTTGCTTCATTTTTTTTTTAATCCAAGTAATCATGCACTCTATCGCTAACTATTGTATATTTTAAAGTAATCAATCAACTTCCAAAAGTATTTTAAATCATAAATATTACTCCCTCCTTCGCAAAATATATTATATTCAAATTCACTCGTTAAATACAAATTTAAATATTCATTTTAGCATGAAGGGAGTAACGCGTAGGAAATTTCAAATAGCCAAAAGGTAAATAAATAGTCTGCATTAATCTCCAATTTTTTCTTCCTTTTTTCTGTTAATTGCCATTGTAAACATTCTTCAACAAGATAATTTTTTTTAATCTCAATTTATTAAGATTACAAACAGTTACGTTGTTAATAATTAAATACCTCTATATTATAATAATTTTCTCTAATTTGTTGTTCTTTGAGAGCTTATTATTGTTTGATTGTTTGTTTATTTGTTTCATCTATCCATTGCGACGAATCTAACGTAATCCCATAATGAAGTGGATGTTATTGTTTTTATTGCACAAGAATGTTTTGTTGATTTTGAAATATTTGGTGGGATTTTTCTTGTCAACCTGGATTTTATAGTATGTCTATTGCTTAATGCAAAATATTATCATAAATAGGATTTCTTAGATGCCAGAAAGAATGAGGCACTATCCAAATTTAATCAATTTAATAATTAATTTTTTATTTTTTAATCAATAACTATTAATATGCCCCGTCGAGTATCGACGGGTTACTCACTAGTTTTATTTAGAGGGAATCCGAACACTTTAAAATTTAGATCGGAAGGGGTCATTGTTGTATGTTAAAAGATGGAACCACTACTGATATTTTGGATGAGCCTCTTGCCTTTGTGGATTGCCATTTTAATTTTATTGTGAATAAAATTGGTTTTATCGTTTGCTAAAAAACGGATAAATAAATTTGTTCCCGAATATCCATTTTTTATTAAGAGAAAAATGGGTGTTCCTATAATAAATATCATATATTTATATTTTTTGATCAATATATTTGATAAATTTTTCAGAAAATTTTGGGCGAAACCTGTTTCTCCATAAGTTATAAAAAGTCTTGTTTTTAAATATATCAACTTGGTGTTTTAAAGCCTAAACTCACTGTTTTAAAGTGGACTTTTTATAACTTATAGAGAAACAGGTTTCTCCTAAAACCTACTCTAAATTTTTAACCTTGATGGAAAAAATATATTGATTTTCATGAAATTCAAAAAATTGACATTGATTATGATTTTTATAAATAGTGCATCAATAATCATTTTTAAAGAGATGAAATCTCATTTAGCATTTTTGTTTACCACTAGTAATCTAACTGCTACTCATTGTTCATGACAACATCCATGGAATAGAAAAAAAAATTGATCAAAAACAAATTTTAATTAACCATTAATAATACTATTATTAATGATTTTAAAAATTTATTAAAATAATCACTTTTTGTTATTAAATAGTAACGGACAGATGGAATTTTTTTAAGTCATAAATCTTATTGATCTTTTTAGAATTTTAATTTCTGAGTTTTTTTCTTTCCTAATGATAAGGGAGTACTAGAACGATATTACAAGTGTTCCTTTCATCTAAAAACGAATACTATTTGATGTTACAAGAATCGTGCCGTTATCGATCTCCGTCCAGCTGCAAGATCAATCTCCTGACTTCTGACTTGAAAACAGAATTCACAACTAGCCGAAATGATCTCCGGCGAAGACCCTCGGGCGTAAGGATAAGTACGATGTATGGGAGCTAAATAATTATAAGGAACAATGTATTCTCAAATAATCAAAAAGCAATTACCTTGAAACGGTTGACATTACCTTGTATTTATAGTTGTAGATGAGAGATATAATTGTGGTAGGATTGTATTAAATCCCTATAATCTCGGATCAGATATGCATAAGAGATCTTGTCCATGAATAACTCCTGATTTGTAGGGAGTCCGTTATGGAAAGACTTGTGTTCACATCCGGACTCTGTAGGTCATCATGTAATATAATAGGTCAAGGTCGCCTATTGGGCCTAGGTCGACCTGACTGATGGATGAGATCGGATCATGCCCGAACTGAGATTTGGATCGTGTGTCGGACCGTGCTAAGTCGGGACCTCGTAGGTCGGACGAAGAGCTTAGGTCGACTTATCATGCTGTTGGGCCAAGGGCCTGGTAATAATTGGGCCTAGCCCACAGAGAATGTGGTGGCAATAGTAGGTAGATAATTGGGCTTACTCGTTGGGCCTAGTCCTTCACATTTATTCCGTTCAGTGGCCCCCAACTTTCTGAGTTGGCTTTGTCGACCAGAAAGTTAAAAGTATTTTTGATTTATCTTTGAAATAGATCGCAGGTCGATACTCGAGCTAACCGTTAGTCGACAAATGGTGACGTGGCTTGATCCTGGACGTTGACTGCGGACGACTGGATCAGTTGAAGCGCCAGAATTCCGTAATGATTACCGCCTCGAAAATCGTCCAGGTATTTAAATGTGATTTTAACCGTTTGGAAACCCCAGCCTTTCCGTTTTCAGTAAGGATTGAGAGAGAAAACCTTTTCCCTTTTGGATTTTGAGAACCTTCGTGATGTGGCGAATTTCACTATATGTTATTCCCTAATTTTCTGGACATTTTATCCTTATTTTAATGCATTTTAGAGTAGTTTTGATGCAATTTTGAGTATATGTTGGATTAGTAAGTAGTAGGAAGATTATGATATTTTTGAGACATGCTTTTGTAATTTTATGAGGTTCCTCGAAGTTTATCAGAAGTGCAGGGACCAAACTGCAAAGCAACAAAGTTCAGTGACTAGAAGAATATTGTGAAAACTTGGAGGACCAAATTGAAGTTTGGAATAAAGAAAATTTGTTTAATTGACCCTTCAAAAAGCTGCAAGTGGGATGAAGGTTGAAGAGCCGGCGCATGGACCTAGGCATTGACCGAGAGTGCATCAGTTGACCAATTGACCACGCAGGAGGAAGTAATTTGAGTTTATTTTGTTTTCTTTTTCTTTTTCCTTTTTCTTATTATTATTATTATTAGTTTAGATTTAGTTTTAGAAGGAAGTATATATACTCCTTTCAACATTAGAATTAGGGTTCAACTTTTATTTTATTTTCCCTAGAAAGAGAGTTTTTATTTTTTCCTAGAGAGCTTGAGGTTTTCCATGGAAGCTTAAAACTTATTGCTTTGAATTTGATTTCTTGAACCCCTATTTATCAATTTGAGGTATTTTTCTTTTCAATCTGTTTATCCATATTCATAATTTTACTTGTGTTTATTTTAGATTTATAACTAGGATTTGTGAACCTGATCAATTCACTAGTTCTTTTTATGAATTTTTGCTAGAATTTTCTATGACTGTGCCAGTGTAGGAAATTCATGAGTAGCATCTTTACGATTTATGCATGTGCCATGGTAAATTGTGAAGTGGGTAAAATTAGATGATTATCTGTGTGAAATAATCATAGAAAGCATTCTTGATCTTAGTTTCTTAAACTGTTCATCAATTAATTCTGCGATCTAGACTGTGCCAGTTAGATTAATTTATTAATTAGGATTTCTAGAGAGTGTGCCACTGCTAGTAACTATTCTGAAAGAAGAAACAAAGATTGAAATATATCTTGTGATCAGGTGAATAGGGTGACATTGAAAAGAGATATCAATGATAATTGGCTAATTAGGTGGGGACGGAATCAAATCTAAAGTGTTTCTAAATTATTTTTTTTACTCTTAACTAGTTTAATTTCTGTTTTTAGGAATTAATTCATCAACAAACAAACCCCCCATTTGTGTGTGACTAGTTCGTAATCAATAATCGTTCTTCAGTGGTTCGACCCTGGACTTACCTCTGCTACATTCTTGTGGCTGAGTCCCGGTTTAATTTAGTAGGTGTGCGACTAAGCCTACCAAATTTTGGCAACAAAATGAATTATAAAAAAAATTAAAAAAAAATTAGAGGCCTGTTGAAAAAAAAAAGAAAAGGCTGAAAAAAAAAAAAAGAAAAGAAAAGCTGTTGAAAAAAAAATCTTGGGCCTTTGAAAAAAAAAATTTAAGCCTTTTGAAAAAAAAAATAATTTCGAGACGAAACGAAGGATGGCTTGGCCTTGAGGCGCCAGCCCCACAAAGTCTCATGCGGCCGCCTCAAGGTGCAAGCAGCCAGACCAAGCTTCGGCCAGCTATGCGGCCGCCCCACCCATTCCCAGGCGTCCGCCCCATGTTCCTCGGCCCAGCCCACGCCTACCTCAGCCAACCTTGCCCTTTTCCCTCAACCAGCCTCGGCCACCTTCCTCAGCCCAGCCCCAAAACCTCGGCCAACCTCAGCCAGCTCGGCCACCTTCCTTGGCCATGGCCCCATTTCCTTGGCCAACTCGGCCAATTCCCTCGGCCAGGCCTTCCCTTCAGCCGGCCATGCTGCTGCCCACCAGGTGTTTGATCAAATGTCCCAATGAAAAAAAATTCAGCTGCAGCCCCTCCCACTTTCACATTGTTACAATTTAGCCCCTTAACTTTGTAAATCCAATTTACTCCCTCCTTTTCACAAATTTTCACTTTGGTCCCTAAACTTTCTAAAATCAATTTGGTCCATCTTTTTCCCAATTTTCCACTTTGGCCCCTAAACTTTCAATCCAAGCTTACCTCCCCCATTTTCAACCTAATTTCATTTTAGCCCCTATACTTTCAAATCTCTAGAAAATGAGCCATTATTCACCCATGATCAACAACAATTTGGGAGTAGCTCTAGCCAAGGATCTTTTTGTGAGCCAGATTGGTTTCCACCGCCTCCATAGTCTCGAAAGGTATTCCTATCCATTTCTTCTTTGTTTTTTACTTGTAATGATGCATAAGGGACTATGCATTGTTTGGTGAGGGGGGTGGAGTTTGTATAGTTCTTTTTGATTTGTATAGTTGTTTTTCGTGATTCGTTAAAAAAATGAAAATGAAAAATAAAAAAAAATAAAAAAATGAGAGGCTAAGTGAAAACCCGAAAGGGCGCTTAGGCAAAAGGTGAGGTTTTGAGATGAATTATCATTTATTCACCGGTGTTGGCGTTATAAGGGGGTTTGGAGTTTTGGGTAGGACATACACTATTGGAGTAGGAGGTTCAGATAGTGGAGTTTAGGCTAGAAAATCCTCGTTCTTTTCTGGAGATATAAGGGGGTGTAGGTGTTTTGTTACGAGGTAAAGTTTTGTGCTTAATTATAAATCATACATAAAACTTTAGTTTATGAGGGGGATTGTAGTGTGAGATAAGCGTGGGGGAAAATTAGGACATTTTTAGTTTCCCTTGGTTTTTATGTGTGGGCCCTAGTTCGGATGACCATTTACATGTTGGAGTTGGTATCGAGCTAGGGCCGTGTATTCATATGATTTTGAGGAGTGATAAGGAGACGGAAGCATTTATATTCCGTATTGTTTTTGACTGACATGGATTGGTGGAGTAGAGGAGATTAGGGGTCATTTTCCTCCCATGCTATCTGTTTAGACCGGTGCTTAGAGTGGGGATAGGATATTACTCAGGGACGAGTAATGGTCTAAGCGTGGGGGAATTTGATGTGGCGGATTTCACTATATGTTATTCCCTAATTTTTTGGACATTTTATCCTTATTTTAATGTATTTTAGAGTAGTTTTGATGTAATTTTGAGTATATGTTGGATTGGTAAGTAGTAGGAAGATCATGGTATTTTTGAGACATGTTTTTGTAATTTTATGAGGTTCCTCGAAGTTTATCAGAAGTGCAGGGACCAAACTGCAAAGCAACAAAGTTCAGTGACTAGAAGAATATTGTGGAAACTTGGAGGACCAAATTGAAGTTTGGAATAAAGAAAATCTGTTTAATTGACCCTTCAAAAAGCTGCACGTGGGATGAAGGTTGAAGAGCCGGCGCATGGACCTAGGCATTGACCGAGAGTGCATCAGTTGACCACGCAGGAGGAAGTAATTTGAGTTAATTTTATTTTCTTTTTCTTTTTCCTTTTTCTTATTATTATTATTAGTTTAGATTTAGTTTTAGAAGGAAGTATATATACTCCTTTTAACATTAGAATTAGGGTTCAGCTTTTATTTTATTTTCCCTAGAAAGAGAGTTTTTATTTTTCCCTAGAGAGCTTGAGGTTTTCCATGGAAGCTTAAAACTTATTGCTTTGGATTTGATTTCTTGAACCCCTATTTATCAATTTGAGGTATTTTTCTTTTCAATCTGTTTATCCATGTTCATAATTTTACTTGTGTTTATTTTAGATTTATAACTAGGGTTTGTGAACATGATCAATTCACTAGTTCTTTTTATGAATTTTTGCTAGAATTTTCTATGACTGTGCCAGTGTAGGAAATTCATGAGTAGCATCTTTACGATTTATGCATGTGCCATGGTAAATTGTGAAGTGGGTAAAATTAGATGATTATTTGTGTGAAATAATTATAGAAAGCATTCTTGATCTTAGTTTCTTAAACTGTTCATCAATTAATTCTGCGATCTAGACTGTGCCAGTTAGATTAATTTATTAATTAGGGTTTCTAGTGAGTGTGCCACTGCTAGTAACTATTCTGAAAGAAGAAACAGAGATTGAAACATATCTTGTGATCAGGTGAATAGGGTGACATTGAAAAGAGATATCAATGATAATTGGCTAATTAGGTGGGGATGGAATCAAATCTAAAGTGTTTCTAAATTATTGTTTTTACTCTTAATTAGTTTAATTTCTGTTTTTAGGAATTAATTCATCAACAAACAAACCCCCCATTTGTGTGTGACTAGTTCGTAATCAATAACCGTTCTTCAGTGGTTCGACCCTGGACTTACCTCTGCTACATTCTTGTGGCTGAGTCCCGGTTTAATTTAGTAGGTGTGCGACTAAGCCTACCACTTCGATATTCAGGCGTACAGTTTCGACGGCCGGTTAAAGCAAAGCTCTTGATTTCCGTTGTCTTCAGCCCTTTATTTTCCTCGTGCGACCTTCGCCACCAACTCAATTTAAGGTATTTTTCGATTTCTTTGCCCTTTTATGTTATTCTCGAATTTTTGTTGTTTTCTGCAATGGCTAGGACCTTTAGTTGCGAACCTGGGGCCTGGTATGAGTATTGCACCGTTAATTACCGAGTATATAAGCACATAGGGGGAGTGTGGAAGGAGATGGCCATAGCTGAGTGTGCCTCTATTTTGACAAGGTGGGGATTGACCTTTAGCGAACTAGGTTTGCTCGTAGGAGAGAATTTGGGAGATTTAGGAGTAGATGACCCCAATGTTGTATCTTTTCCACGAGTTACTCGACCATATATCACTGTTTTATGTCAATGACCCCAACAAACCTTCCTTCCTTAGGAATAGAATGGGTTTCCTAGGGAAATCTAGTTCGTTCTTAGGTAAGTCGCCTGAATATGAGCATAGGTCTGATTCCCATGTTTCTTCTTCTTCTTGTACAGATATGGCAGCTCAAGGGGGAGCTACAACTTCCACTTCATCTAGTCCGCAGATCGTGGATGCATTTGATTCCTCAGTGGCCAAAGGGAGGAATGAGAGGGGCTATGTTCCTCCCAAACCAATTCGAGGGAAGAGGAACTCGGAATCTCGAATAGCCATGTTATACGACTTCTGTGAGGTGGGTAGCAAAGAGTTCAACTTGACCCACTTCAGCAAGAAGGAGTTCATGTCCTTGTTTGGTAGTACCTACGTCACTGATCCAACTAGGGTGGCCTTTTATTATGGCCAATTCGAGGCTGGCTTAAGACTGCCATTAGATCCCTTTATCAATGAATTCTTGGAGTGCATGAATGCCTTGCCTCTCCACTTAGGAGCCAATACTTGTAGGGTTTTAGTATGCTTCGCCATGGTATGTCGCTTCCTTGGATATGAGCCCTGTATGAGAGTTTTTAGAGAGTTCTTTAGTGTCAAGACAGATAAGGTCGACCTGGGAATTAGCACCCCCTCCAAACCAAATGCCCCAAGCTATTTGTCAACCTTTCCAGCAAGGTGAGTGGCTGGAATTTCCACGTGATGTTAGTGGAGAGTAGGAGAGGATGGGAGTTCCCCTTGCCCAATACTGAATCCAAGGTTGTAAAGGAAGAGGATTATTGGGAGCCAGACTGGAGTACCGAGCTGTACAAGAAATTAGTTGAGGTAGCCAATAAGGGGCCCATCAGTTGGGATATTCTAGGAACTACTAAAAACAATTACATCCAAGATAGAATGATGCTCGGTAATGGGGATGTGGCTCCCTTGGTTCCCATTGTTAGGAGTTGGAGGTATCCAGACTGGGTTACCCATGAGGGGGGTAGGTTCAGACTTGAAAGCCAATGCCACGAGTGCAAGAGAGAGCCAGATCACTGCAGGCTGAGGGTGGACCACTTTGGTAGTAAGTATTTTACTTGTCTTTATCTCTTTTAGCTCGTCCATTGGTTGCTTGCATGTAGAATATTAATTCGTACATGTTTAACTCTTATGTAGAACTTTTAGCTCGTACATGTTTAGCTCGTATGTAGAACTTTTAGCTCGTACATGTTTAGCTCGTATGTAGAACTTTTAGCTCGTACATAGAACTTGCTTTTTATCGAGCTAACACTTTGCTTTTTGATTTTGTGTAGTTTTAACTCCTGAGCAAGAGGCTAATATGGGCCGTGTTATAAACATAAAGAAGAGCAAGAAAAGTTGTGGGGCTGCCAATGCCCGAGAAAATCGTCAGAGGGAGGTTGAGAGCCGTCAGAAGCAGTTTAAGCTGATTGATGAGAACACTGAGGGGCTGATCCCTGTAGAGGAAGAGGTTGCTGAACTGGAGGCGGAGAGATCTGGGGATGATTCCCAAGAGGCCCAAGAGGTCATTGCTGCTGAGACCGAGAAGGTTGATCAAACTTTGGAGCTAATGAAAGAGGTTCCACAAGTCAGGACTAGAGCCCAGTCTAGGGCCAGGATGGCTGTTATTGATGTGGATGAAGAAGAAGAAGATGACGATGCTCCCCTTAGCAAGAAGAAGAGGTCTGAGCCCAAACTCCAATCTGAACAAAGGGATGCTACTACAAGCAACCTTCAGCCACCAACTATCCAAGTATCTTATCCCGAGCTGGTTCAGGACCGTGTTGACAAGTTGAGCAATGTTCCTTTGCTGACGGGGGTAGACAGCTTATGCAGAGAATACCCGGAGCTTGAATTTGGGAAGGTCGTAGTAAGGTGAGCTGCTGATCAGGACCTGGTGAACAAGTTCACGAGCAAGGGAATAACTGCTGAGATGTTCCAAGCCAGGTCGAGGCTTATCCATTCCGAGGTAATACTTTACCTTAATTTTTAAACTATCATGTTTTCTTTTAGCTCGTGCAATCTCCTTAACCCTTTTTTATTTGAGCTGATCCTTTGGTATTTTCACTGTAGTCTCTTGCCATGATCGAGCTAGCTACCAGCCACTGGAAAGCGGCTAAGGAACAAGAGAGACTGGCCAAGATGATGCTGGGCAGGAAGAATAATGAGCTGGAGGAGTTGAAAGGGGAACATGCCAAGCTGAAAGAGGAGCAGTCTGATTTAGATTCGGCCTATGAGTCTCTGAAGCTTGCTAAGGAGGATGTGTTGAAGGCCAAGGAGGATGCTTGGGGCGAACTGGGAGGCGTCAAGAAAGAGCTTGCAGCAGTCAAAGTGGGCAAGGAGAAAGCTGATCAAGACCTAGAGATGGTGACCAAAATGTTGGAGGAGAGCACGTCCATGTTGTCCAAGTAAACAGAAGATTTTAAGGTAGCTCGCCTTAAGTGGGAAGAGGAGTTGAAGGCTGCTGTGGAGGCCGTTAAGGAAACTGCTAGGAAAGCTGCGATTGGGGAGTATAAGGAGAGTGACGAGTATCATGATTACATCACTGAGAAGTCCAGGTCATTCTTTGACATAGGTCGCAGCCACATGGCTCGACGCATCACGGTGGACCCCTCTATCGACTTATCCCTTGAACAGCTGGCCAAGTGGGCCTCGGTGGATCCGTATGATATGGTAGCTCGTCAAGGCCATTCTCTGGTTCCTTATACTGAAAATGACTTGGCTGCCTTGGCCCAAGAAGATGAAGACATGGAGGCAGAACCTTGGGTCCCTCCTCCTGTAGCTCCCGTTAATTTTGATACTATACTGAAAGAGCTTGAGGAACCTGACGAGCTAGCTTTTGAGGGAGATACTCCTAAGCATGGATTTACTAAATCGGGCAAACTCACTGATTTCCAACAGTAGGAGGGAGACATAGATGATCGAGCTACCACAAGTGGCCAAGTTGAAGCCGATCCAGCTGCTTGACTTTCCTTTGAACATTTGAATGGTTGTGTAATGAACAAGTCCCAATTTTTTTATTTTTTTTGCTTTGTATATGTATTGATGTCTTGGCCCAGTTTTTGGGAGGCATACTAACTCGTAACTTTTTGCTTGCTCAAGTCCTGGCCCACTTTTTTGGGGGACTTTAACTTGTTCAATCGTAGTTGACTTTTTACTTGATCCAATCTTGCTTTGATTTGGCTTGATTGTTTGAATGTCGAACTAGGTTTAATAGGACAAGTGAGTCGCTATAAGCTTTTGATCGGAATAGTTTTTTAACAACAAAGTCGACCTTGTACTTGCCTGATTTTTGAGAACGAGATTGACTCAGAGTCGAACCTGTTAGGGGAACGAAGCTGACCAAAGGTCGAGCTTGTTAAAAGAACGAAGTTGACCAAGTGTCGAGCTTGTTAGAACGAAGTCGACTAAGAGTCGGACTTGTTTAAATGAATGAGACTGATTATGAATCGAGCCTGTTAGAATGAAGTCAACTAAGAGTCGGACTTGTTTAGATGAACGAGACTGATTATGAATCGAGCCTATTAGAACGAAGTCGACTAAGAGTCGGACTTGTTTAAATGAACGAGACTGATTATGAATCGAGCCTGTTAGAACGAAGTCGACTAAGAGTCGGACTTGTTTAAATGAACGAAGCTGACCAAGGGTCGAGCTTATTAGAGCGATGCACAAATGTAACACAATTTTTGTTGGAATAGAACTCCAACTTTTATTGAAGTAGTAACATGCTTACATCGAAAAACTGAGAGCTAGGCTAAAACTTAAACTCAAACTTGGAAACGGAAGCTAACTTTTGCAACTGAACTAGAACTGAACTAGTAGTAATACTTGAAAAAGTGAGTAGCATGACATGGGTGCTTCAATTCGTCTCCATCCAAATGTACGATCATGTAAGTTCCTTCCTTAATAATTTGAGTGACGATGTAGGGACCTTCCCAGTTGGGAGACAACTTGTTCATCTGAGTTCGCCTTCCAGTCGACTCGATCCTCCTCAAAACATGGTTGCCTACTTGGAACGATCTTATCTTCACCTTCTTATCATGATAGCTCTTGGTTTTCTGCTTGTAATTTACCATCCTTATATGAGTTGTATCTCGCTTTTCGTCGATCAAATCCAGGTCTATCAATCTATTGACCTCGTTCTGCTCTTGGTCGAAGAAAATTACTCTAGCTGTGGGAAATCGTAGCTCGGCCGGTGCCATGGCCTCTGATCCGTATGAAAGAGCGAATGGGATTTCCTCCGTGGGCTCTCGAATGGTTGTGCGGACTGCCCAGAGAGCAAGGGGGAGTTCTTCCAACCAGTTGCTTTTACGACCAACCAAACCCGTTTTCAATGTTAAGAGGACCAGCTTGTTCCCTGCTTCGGCCTACCCGTTGCCTTAGAGATAGTCGACTGACGACTTCCAATGCTTGACTCCAACTCTTTTCATTTCGTCCTCGAAAGCTTGGGAGAATTGTAACCCGTTATCTGATACTATTGCTTGAGGAATCCCAAAGCGGCACCAAATGAAGTCGTGGATGAAATTGATGGCGTTCTCCTCAGTAATCCTGGCTAGTGGCTTGGATTCGATCCACTTTGTGAAATAATCAATAGCTACGATCACGTACTTGCAATTTCCCCGGGCGGGCGGGAAGGGTCCAATCAAATCGACGCCCCACATATCAAAAGGCCAAGTAGAGATCACAGGAGTTTGCTCGATTGTAGGCAGGTGAGGAAGATTGGCAAATATTTGGCATTGGTCGCACCCTTGAACAAAATCATGAGCATCCGCCCTCATGTGCGGCCAGTAATATCCCATAGTAATCAATTTGTCGGCCAAAGTTCTGGCCCCCGGGTGTCCACCACAAACTACACTATGTACGTCGTACATCAGCTGGGTTACCTCTTGAGGGTGTACACATCTCAATAATGGTTTACTGAAGGACCTTATGAACAACGCGTTTCCTTGAATGACATATCTCGGAGCCTTTTTCTTGATGGCTCGAGCTGCTTTTTCGTCTTCAGGTAGCTCCCCAGTTTCCAGGTATGCTCGCATTTCTTCGATCCGATACTTAGTGTAGACCCAGTTTCTAGTAGTGTCCTCCAAACATTGAATCTGAACTCTCTCATAAGCTGGATGTTCGAGATAAGAGATAGGCTCCTCATGTGGCTCGTCTGATGTGGCCAGTTTTGAGAGTAGGTCGGCCAATTCATTGTCGTCTTGACCAACCCTCTGTATCTCCCAAAAATCTAAGTCCTTAATCAGTTTCTTCACCAGGTCGCAGTATTTGACCAGAGTGGGATTCAGCACTTCGTACTCTCCTCTGACTTGGTTGACTATCAACTGAGAATCACAGTAGGCTACTATCTTGGTCGCCCCAAATCACTTCGCGTACTCAATGGCAGCGAACAAAGCTTCATATTCGGCCTGGTTGTTGGAAGCTACAAACTTGAATCTCAGTGCCTCCTCATAAACGGTCCCTGATTAGGCTCAGGCCAATACGGTCAGGCACAGTGGCGTTCTTTGTTCTTGAGCCCATTGAAGTCGCCTTCCGGCCAATCATCGAGCAAACTTGTGGCAGGCTGAGTCTCTATCTCCTTTCCTTTTTCCTTCTCCTTCTGAGCTCAAACTTTGCTATCTCCCTTGGTGAACATAAGATCGACCAAGAAGTCTGCCAAAGCTTGAGCTTTTAATGCCTTTCGAGGCCGATACTCGATGTCGAATTTTGTGAGAGCGATTGACCAGTTGAGTAAGCGGCCTAAACCTTCTGGCTTGTGTAGGATCTTTCTCAGGGGTACATTTGTAAGTACAACAATCGGGTGAGCCAGAAAATAAGCTCGCAACTTCCTGGAAGCTACAACCAAAGCATATGCTTCCTTCTCTGCATTATAGTATCTGCCTTCCACGTCGGACAAGGCCTTGCTTACGTAATATATGGGCTTCTGAAGCCCTTCTTTTTCTCGTCGCCAACAGATAGATAAACAAACAACGTTTCCCCAACAACCGGGCTGCTCAACAGTGGCGGAGTGGCGAGGTACTCCTTCAGCTGTTGGAACGATGAATGACATTCGGTCGTCCACTCAAAAATTTTCGTCCCCCTCAGAGATTGAAAGAAGGGGAGAGATCTTTCCACCGACTTAGCTATAAAGCGACCTAGGGAACATGACCCTACTGGTTAGTCCATTGCATCTCCTTGATATTTGTAGGCTCTTTCATGTCGACCCGAGCCTTGATCTTTTTGCAGGTTGCCTTGATACCTCGGCGAGAAACCATAAAGCCAAGAAATTTACCGGTACCCACGTAGAACACGCGCTTACTCGGGTTAAGCTTCATGTCATTTGCTCATAAATTGGCAAACGTTTCCTTTAGGTCGATCACGTGACGTCCGGCCTTTGTTTTGATGACCATATCGTCGACGTAGGCCTCCATTTTTCGGCCAATTTTTGAGCCAAAGACCTTGTTGACCATCCTTTGATAGGTCACTCCTGCATTCTTCAAACTGAATGGCATCATAGTGTAGCGATAGATACCTCCTGCAGCTTGGAAAGCCGTCTTCACTATGTCGTCCACATGCATTTTGATCAGATGATAGCCCGAGTAAGCGTCGAGGAAGCTTAATTTGGTGTGTCCAGCTATTGAATCTACGAGCTTGTCAATCCGAGGCAGAGGATAACTATCTTTGGGACATGCTAGATTTAAGTTGGTGAAGTCGACACACATCCTCCACTTGCCATTGGATTTCTTCACCATTACTACATTAGCTAGCCAAGTAGTGTGAGTAGCCTCCTTGATGATACCTGCACTTAAAATCTTTTGTACCTCAAGTTTGATTTCTTCCTCTTTGTCACGAGCAAAGCTTCGCAGCTTCTGTGCTTTGTATTTCATGGTTGGGTTAACCTCTAGCCTGTGAACAACGACCTCCTCCTTTTTTCCTTTTATGTCTTCTACTCGCCAAGCAAAGATGTCACTGCTCTCCTTTAGTAGCTCAACAATTTCTACTCATTCTTCAGCTGACAACTGCTTACCAATCTGAATTTTTTGTTTGAGATAAGAAGGATTTGTTATCACTGCTTCTAGCTCGTCAACAGCCTCAATTTTCGGACCATCTCTAAACTGCAGGGTGTTGATAATGATCTCGCAAACTCTTCATATTTCTTCGGCCCCCAAGTGTGGAGCCTCTTCAACAATCATATCATCCAATTCAGCTGTGATCTCACTGGTGGTGGCCCCCGAGTTATTGTTGATCTGTAGGCATAGCTCGCCTGTGAAGACTTGGTCGACCATAACTGCATCTGAATCGACCATGGTGTTTTGAGAAGGACGTGTCGGCTCAGTCATGACGTCGTCACGTGAGTGATAGGTCGCTTCTTCCATGCAGGTGATTGTAGATAGTCACGAAGTTGTGGTGACAGATTTTGATAGCTTCAGGTATCCCTCTGGAGTTTCGACCTCTAGCTCCCTCTTCTTTCTCATTCAAAGGACATGATCAAGGTAGGCTCGAGCTGTACTTTGTACGCACCTGACTCCAGCTAATGTGGGAAACTTAACTCGTTGATGGGGGATAGAGGCCACCAATCAAAGTGCGACCTGGCCAGGAATACCCAAAATAGCAGCATAGTCACTATTTACATCAATAACAATGAAAGTTACCTTGGTAGTAACCCTGAATGGATGCTTGCCAATATCAACATCTAGCTCGATATGCCCCTTTGCATCCACCCTATGATTGGTGAAGCCTTCAAGTCGAACATCATACCGTGATAGCTGCTCCTTTGATAGTCCCATTTCCTTGAACGTTTTGTAAAATAGAATGTCTTTGTAGGCCCCCGTGTCTAACAAGAGTCTGCTCATCGTACACCCATCAATCAATCCTGGGATAACGAGAACTTTCTCTCTGGCCGCCACATTAGTTGCTAGTTCGTCTGGATAGAAGCTGATGACCTCATCCCTGATGTAGCTTCTAGGCGGCACGTGAGGGGCCTTGTTGAGCTGGAATATCTTATGTTTCAGGGTGGTGTTGCTAGCTTGCTCAGTGATTACTTCCAAATTCAATCTAGGTTGCCTTGGTTCTTGCGTACCACCAGCAGGTCGCTCACCTCCACCAGGCTGAGCGGCCTTCACATACCTGTCGAGCTTACCATCGTCGACCCACTTCTGAATGATACGTTTCAGACTCATACAATTTTTTGTAGTATGGCCCGTATCCTTGTGGTATTCATAATATTTACTGTTGTCCCTTCTGAACTTATTTCCTGGGTTCATTGGGGCTGGGGAACCTAGCTCGACCTTATTCAAAATTTCAGAGCGACTCATTGTTAGGGGAGTAAATGTCTCGGGCACTCTCTCAGTCGCCCTGGTTCTGTTCTTCCCATTCTCGTTGTTACCACCGTTTTTGGCTTGGTCTTTCTTATCAGCATCTACGACTTCAGCCTTGGAACCTGTCCCTTTCTTCTTTTCTTTCCTTTCTTCAGCAATGGCCACATTGTAGGCCCTTTCGAATATCTCTTGACGGGTCGTCACACTCCTGACTTGCAGCTCGTAATCTAAGTCAGTTGAGGTTACTCCATTCCTGAAGCAATTTATCACTTCCCTATCTGTCAGGTCCTCCTCAATCTTGTCGACCATCTCCTTGAACTTGGTATAATAGCTCATCGAGCTTTCATTTTTTCCTTTCACCAAATTGTTCAAGTTGGTGACTGTCAATTTTCGAGCTCCAGCCGTCGAGAAGCAATCCAGAAACTTCTTTCTCATGTAATGCCAGGTGGTAATACAACCTGGTGCCAAACCCTTAAACCAAGTCAGGCCTGCTCCTGTGAGAGTGCTGGTAAGTGCCTTGCACATCATATCATCCTTGTTGGAGACGAAACACATAGTAGCTTCTAGATGCTGTATATGACATTGAGCGTTGGTCGCACCTGAATATTTTTCGAGAGTGGGCAACCTGAAACCGTGGGGAGGTCGACGGTCGAGCAACTCCTTGGACAAGGGATGAAGAGTAAAGTCGTTTCATTCGCCCTTTCCAGCATCCTATTATTGTGGATATGGCCCTCCACTACCCAAGCAAACCCACAAGAACAATAAGAGCATACAAACAAAGCACAAGAAATCAAAGCACAGAAAGAACACAGAAATTGTTAACCCAGTTCACCAATATGTTTGGCTACGTCTGGGGGCACTACCAAGCCAGGATCTTGCACTATAATATGTTTGTATATAGTTACAATGAGTTTTGGGGCGGAACTTTGCTTAAATATATGCCCAGGAATACAACCAAACCCTAGATGGACAAAGGAACCCGAAAAAATGGCCTAAAACCGGGCCCAGAATTTTCCCTTCCCGTCAAGAGCGCGGTCGCCCTCCATAGCTGCGCGGCCGCCCTCAACTCCAGAGAATTCTGCACCCTCGTTCGAACCTCCAGCGCGGCCGCCCTTGCCTCCTGCGCGGCCGCTCAGAACGACAGTAGCTCCGACGTTTTTTTTCTTCCCTTTTTGCTCCGAAATCTAACCCGGTTGGTCCTCTATCCCAACAATCTCCTACCTAGAAATCAACCGCATATATAAGCCCCGTATCCGTTCTTCAACTCATCCTTGGTGTCCTCCTAGTGCTCACCTCGAACATGGTAGTGCCATTCTCCTCTCCTATTCTCCAAGCCCAATTGAAGCTATGCACAGCTTCAATTTCTCAAGGTTTACAACCTTTATTAACATGTCAGCCGGGTTCTCCGATCCCAATATCTTCTCCAGCCTTAAGATCTTCCTCAGCCTTAAGATCTTCCTTTCCAAGAGATGCCTGATGTAGTGAAACCTCAGTTCAATGTGCTTCGTCCTAGAATGAAACGCCGGATTCCTAGCCAAATGTATTGCACTCTAACTGTCACTGTAGAGAGTGTTACCACTTCGCGTCTTCCCAAGTTCACCCAAGAAGTTCTGTAACCATACCATCTCTTTACTCGCCTCTGTCACTGCCACATATTACGCTTGCGGTCGGCGAGCCACGATCTTCTGCAATTTAGAAGCCCAGGAGATTGTCGTACCACCCAATGTGAAAACATAACCCGTAGTACTTCTCCTCTTGTCTAGATCGCTTGATGCCAAATCCGCATCAACATAACCCGCTAACATGACCTCCTTGCTTGAGAAACATAGAGCCTTACCAATAGTACCCTTTAAGTAACGCAAGATTCATTTAACCGCTTCCCAATGTTGCTTTCCTGGATTGCCCATGAATCGGCTGACTACTCCCACTGCATGTGCAATGTTCGGCCTTGTACACACCATTTCATACATTAGACTCCCCACTGCTGAAGCATATAGAGTCCTCTCCATCTTGTCACGCTCCTCCTTTCCCATAGGTGAGTCCTTCTCGGATAGCTTGAAGTGCATACCAATTGGTGTCCCTGTTGGCTTCGCCTCTTCCATGAAAAACCTTGCCAAGACTTTCTCAATGTATTCTGCTTGTGAAAGAACCAACTTACCCGACTCCCTATCCCAGTCAATCCGCATGCCCAAGATTTTTCTGGCCTCCCCCAAATCCTTCATCTCGAACCTTTCTGACAACTGAGCTTTCAATATGTTTACCTCTCTACTACTAGAGCCCGCTATTAGCATGTCATCCACATATAACAGCAAGATTATGTACCCATTGTCCGTGTTCTTGAAGTAGCAACAATGATCCGCCTCACATCTGATAAAATCAATATCGTGCATGAATCCATCGAACTTTCTGTACCACTGCCTAGGAGATTGTTTAAGGCCATACAAGCTCTTAGTCAATCTGCAAACCAGTTCCTCGCTACCCTTAGACAAGTAACCCTCTGGTTGTACCATGTAAATTTCTTCCTCCAATCCCCATGAAGAAAAGCCGTCTTTACATCCATCTGTTCCAAAGAACAAGTTATCTCGCCACTACTATCCCCAGAACCATTCTGATAGTGGTCATCTTCACAACAGGAGTGAAGACCTCGGTGTAGTCAATACCATACTTTTGCTGAAACCCTTTTACAACCAACCTTGCCTTGTAACGCTTACTGCCGTTTGCTTCCTCCTTAATCCCGTAAACCCACTTGTTATGCAATGCCTTCTTCCTCTTAGGCAGTCTAATCAACTCCCAAGTTTTGTTGGCTTTCAATGAGTCCATCTCATCATCCATCACAGCTTTCCACTTATTACAGAGTGCACTACGAACAGCCTCCGCATAACATTCCGGTTCCCCACTATCTGTCAACAACAAGTAGTAATTGGAAGGAGTATACCTGTCAGGCGATCCACGCAACCTGCTGGATCTACGCAGTGGAATATCTGGTTCCGGAGTATGTGGTTCATCTTCAGTGACCTCCTGACCATGGTCATCATGAACCGTTCTGCTCCCACCCGAGTCTGGAATATCCACCTCTACAACCTCCGATTCTGAACTAATATCATCAGATGCCCCTTTTCTGTCCTTGTACAATACCTGTTCATTGAATACCACATCTCGATTACGAATAATTTTATGGTTTTGGTCATCCCAAAACTTATACCCGAAGTCATCCCCGCCATACCCAATAAACGTACATTTTACAAATTTTGCATCTAACTTTGTTCTATCAGCAGAATCAATATGAACATATGAAATGCAGCCAAATATGCGAAGAAAGGACAAATTACCTGCTTGCCCCTCCATGCTTCTTATGGAATTCCATTCCCCAATGGTACCGATGGTCCCCTATTGATCAAGTCAACTGCATATGCCCAGAACGTCTTCGAAAGTCCACACTTCAATCTCATACTTCTTGCCCGCTCGTTCAATGTCCTGTTCATCCTCTCTGCAACCCCATTGAGTTGTGGTGTGCGCTTTGGAGTCTTCTCCATGAGAATACCATTCGCTGCACAATATTCCCTAAACTCACCGAGCTCATACTCCCCACCATTATCTGATCTTAAGCACTTAAGCTTAAGTCCCGTCTGATTCTCCACCAAGGCCCTCCACTTCTTAAATACCTCGAAAGCTTTATCTTTCCCCTTTAAGAAGTAGACCCAAACCTTGCTTGTTGAATCATCAATAAAGGTCATGTAATATGACGCACCACCCAGAGAAGTTACCGGAGATGGTCCCTACAAGTCCGTGTGGACCAATTCTAACTTTGCTTCCCTCAAAGCCCTACCCGTCCTCGAGAAATTACTTCTCCCTTGTTTGCCAAACACACAATCTTCGCAGATCCCCACGTTGACTGTCTTTAAACCCGATAGTAGTCCCTTTGAACAAAGTACTTTCATCCCTGTCTCACTCATGTGACCCAATCGACAGTGCCACAAATCAGTATCACCCTTGGCTGACGCCACCGCGATACTATCCTTGGTGTTATTTGCCAAATACAATATCCCCTCCTTATTACCCCGAGCGATCTCACAATCCTCCTTGGTAATAACCCAGTTCCTGCAGCCGAATGTTACCTTGTAGCCTTCTTCGTCCAACTGCCCAACTGATAATAGGTTCTTTTTCAAACCCGGAATGTACCTGACCCCGTTCAAATGTAAGACCTTCCCGTCCGATGCTCCTATTCTGACATCCCCCTTCCCCTTGATTTCCAAAGGCTCGCCATCCGCCAGATAGACCTTACCGAAATCACCGGAAGTATAATTCTCCATCTCTTCTGCATGCCCGCAAGAGTGGAATGATGCCCCCGAATCCAGCACCCATGATTCTAGTGCACTACTAACACTCAGAACCAGTACATCATCACCTTCGACTGTCATATTCACCGAATTGCCCCCACGATTGGGACAATCCTCCTTGTAGTGTCCCAACTCCTTACAGTGATAGCACTGAACTGATCCCTTTGCAACCCTTGGTTTGTCTCTGATCTCCACGATCTTGCCCTTACCACCCACCACGTTCTCCCTAGATTCAGTTTTCCCTTGTTTGCTAGTACCCGGCCTTCCCCTGCTAGTAGTAACTAAGGCCGATCCCGAAGCAGTCGATGTCCCCAACTTCTTCATGCGATTTTCCTCGCCCAAGAGAAAGTCTTTAACATCATCATACTTTAATTTGTTTTTACCTGCTGAAGCATTGATCGCTGTCACTGTCCCGCTCCAACTTCCTGGTAAAGACGCTAGCAAAAAGCACGCATGAACCTCATCATCAAACGTAATCTCCAACGCAGTCAATGAGTCTATAACATCCATAAACTCATCGATGTGTTTAGCTAAGGATCCTCCCTCTTGCATCTTGAGACTACCCATCTTGCGTATCAAATCAACCTTGTTTGCAGCAGATGGAGTTTCAAATCTCTCAGTAAGATAATCTAATAGCTCCTTTGTGGTTTTTGCCTTCTTGGTAGTCTTCGCAATCCACTTTGACAAAGTAGATCTGACCACCCCTAGGGCCTTCCGATCCATGAGATCCCAATCTTCTTGCGTTTCTCCTTCCGGTTTGACACCCTTTAGAGGCTTATAGAGTTCTTTGTTATACAAGAGATCCTCTATCTGCATCCTCCAAAATCCGAAGTCAGACCCATCGAACTTCTCAACCGCCTGTTTGTCCTTGCCCATTCTTGATTGCTTGACAACACCCAATTGCTCGATAAACCAATCTTACGATTAAACCCTGATCTCAAACCAGAGCTCTGATACCAGTTGTTGTGGATATGGCCCTCCACTACCCAAGCAAACCCACAAGAACAATAAGAGCATACAAACAAAGCACAAGAAATCAAAGCACAGAAAGAACACAGAAATTGTTAACCCAGTTCACCAATATATTTGGCTACGTCTGGGGGCACTACCAAGCCAGGATCTTGCACTATATTATGTTTGTATATAGTTACAATGAGTTTTGGGGCGGAACTTTGCTTAAATATATGCCCAGGAATACAACTAAACCCTAGATGGACAAAGGAACCCGAAAAAATGGCCTAAAACCGGGCCCAAAATTTTCCCTTCCCGTCAAGAGCGCGGTCGCCCTCCATAGCTGCGCGGCCGCCCTCAACTCCAGAGAATTCTGTACCCTCGTTCGAACCTCCAGCGCAGCCGCCCTTGCCTCCTGCGCGGCCGCTCAGAACGACAGTAGCTCCGAAGTTTTTTTCTTCCCTTTTTGCTCCGAAATCTAACCCAGTTGGTCCTCTATCCCAACACCTCTTTCTTGTCGGCCTCCCATTGTTCAAACTTTTTCTTCCACTGCAACCATTCCCTAACATCTGGCTTGTCGTCCCTTGCATGGGAGACGTCGTTGTATCTTTGTCTCTTATCACGATGAGGTTCCCTCCTACGCCTTTCACTTCTGGGGGGAGTCACCTCTCTACCTCGCCTGTCCCTGTAGGAAGGCGGCCTCACTGAATTCATTGGCGACCTGCGCCTATCTTCCTTTACTGGCGACCTGTGCCCATCTCTATCCCTGTGAGATTGCGATCTAACTGATCTGACTGGCGACCTGCGCCCATTTCTCTCTTGGTGGGACTGCGATCTCTCGGTTCCAGCAGGCGACCCACGCCTATTCCTTTCAGCCTCCCTCTGTCGTCTCAACTCCAACTCAACTTCCTGCTCCCTGTTCGTATTGAGATGACTACGCAAGTAGTCAGGCAGAACAGGTATGTGTGTGCGAATGTGTGGTACGATCTGCCGCTCATCATTCTGCCGGTTACTCCCGTTCTGCAGAGCACTTCCTTCGAGCTGCCTATGAGAAACATGAGAGGGGGCTGCCCTTTCCAACCTTCTGTCATTCTGCTCAGGCTTTTCCTCCATCACTATCAATTCTGCTAGAATTCTAGCTCGCTCCACTAGCATCTCCTTTTTACTGAGGGGATTGATTGAGGGACCTGGTCTGTCGCCTGTAGCCATTCTTCCTGCTTGGGGACGTTTGGGAGGAGGCTGTGCTCCTTGCTCGACCATGGGCCTTTTCTCCCTCCTATTATCAGACAGGCCTCTACCATCAGCAACTCTATTCGAACGTGTCGCCCTTGCATGCTGACGAGGCGGAGGAGGAGGAGGCATGTTAATAGTGCAGTTTCCAGCATTCATATTAGTACCAGTGTTACCCTCGTTATGCTCGTCCGAGGCCTCTGAAACATGACCATCAGAAGTCACCATGATGATGGGTTGTAAGAAATTTTGAGGTCAAAAATCACGATTCCCGGCAATGGAACCAAACTGATGCTGCAAGAATCGTGTTGTTATCAATCTCCGTCCAGCTGCAAGATCAATCTCCTGACTTCTGACCTGAAAACAGAACCCACGACTAGCCGAAATGGTCTCCGACGAAGACCCTCGGGCGTGAGGATAAGTACGGTGTATGAGAGGTAAATAATTATAAGGAACAATGTATTCTCAAATAATTAAAAACCAATTACCTTGGAACGGTTGACATTGCCTTGTATTTATAGTTGTAGATGAGAGATATAATTGTGGTAGGATTGTATTAAATCCCTATAATCTTGGATCAGATATGCATAAGAGATCTTGTCCATGAATAACTCCTGATTTGTAGGGAGTCCGTTATGGAAAGACTTGTGTTCACACCCGGACTCTGTAGGTCGTCATGTAATATAATAGGTCGAGGTCGCCTATTGGGTCTAGGTCGACCTGACTGATGGATGGGATCGGATCATGCCCGAACTGAGATCTGGATCGTGTGTCGGACCGTGCTAAGTCGGGACCTCGTAGGTCGGACGAAGAGCTTAGGTTGACTTATCATGATGTTGGGCCAAGGGCCTGGTAATAATTGGGCCTAGCCTACAGAGAATGTGGTGGAAATATTAGGTAGATAATTGGGCTTACTCATTGGGCCTAGCCCGTCACATTTATTCCGTTCACTAATTATTTTCAAGAAACAATTGCTTCTATATAAATGTCAATCTAATTAATTAAAAAAAAGGAATTTGACCTATAAATTCCTTTAGTGACACCCCTCAATTTTATATTAAATTAAATGTCTCACAAGTTTTTATACAATAATATATTATACTGCATGCAATATGCAGTATTTAAAAATTATGATACATCATCATCAATACTGTCGTCTGCCAGCACCACTGCTGGCAGCCGCCCGCCGGTAACAGATCGCCGATTGCCGGTACTTGTTCGCCGACTGCCACAATCTTTACAGTATTACATTCAGTTAAACAGTATTATAAACTGTTATGTGATATAGTATTTTATAGGACGAATTTATACTATCTATTTCATATGTTTTCCGTCCTTTTATTTCTACATTTTCATGTATTTAGTATATGTTTGATGTAAGTTGAATGATTTATGTATTGTGAGGATTATGAGAAGAACAATGTAATTCGAGAAAAATTTAGAGAGTTAATGATGTAATCGTTTTTGGTTCTCAAAGAAGCTCAAGTTCGTCATTTTTACATCAATGAAAGTCAATGAAGTCAAGGCAAAATCAACTAGAGGAGACCCGGAGCGAGTCAAAAGTCAAGAGTATGAAGCTGAGGATTGTTCTAAAATTCTAAGAAGTTCAGGGATCAAACTGCAAAAATCTGAAACTTCAGTGACTTTAGTGGAAATTGGACCAAGCCGTGGAATCCCAATGCCAGTTGACGTGTTCTCTCTTTTTCTATTGGACCTTTTTGGAGTTTATTATTTTTCTTTTTTTCTTTTTAGTTTTAGGTTTATTAATGGGAGGAGTATAAATACTTCCTCTAAAATTTTATTAAGTTAGTTCTTATTTCTTTTTTCTTTTTAAGGTTTTCTCTCTAGAGACTTTTGAAGAAGATAACCTCCATGGAAGCTTAAACTTCCATTACTTTGGATTTGAGATCTTCATCCGAATTTTTATTTCTATTGAGGTATTTCTTTTTCCTAATTAATTCTTGTTCATAATCTTGCTTGTATTGATTTAGATTGATTTCTAGGGTTTGTGGATTTGGCCAATTCACTTGTCCTCTTTATTGATCTTTGCTAGATTACTCGTTCTGTGTCAGAATTAGGGTTTTCATTGTAGCATCTTCACGAATTGTGTATGTGCCATAGCAATTCAGGGATGTAGGCAAGATTAGACGATTATCTAATTAACCTTAGAAAGCGTTCTTGATTTTAGTCTCTTAAAGCATCATCAATTAATCTTAGACCTTTTCTGTGCCAGTTTAGGTTTAATTTTAATTAGGGTTTATAGTGAGTGTGCCACTGCTATAAACTAAACTGAATGAAGAGACAGAGATTGAAATACATCTCGTAATCAAGTGAATAAAAATTACGGTGAAAATAATTATTAGTGATATTATAATTAAAATTTGGTGACAGTATCAAGTCAGAAGTTACTTTAAATTATTCTTTCAAACACTTAGTTTATTTTTTTCTGCCTTAGAAATTAATTAAAAATCTCAATTAAACCCCTAATCTGGTCAATTGACTGTTCGCAAATAATTATTGTTCTTCGTGGATCGACCCCGACTTACCCTAATTACATTATTAGTAGCCGAGTTTAGGTCTAATTTAGTAGGCGTGCGACTAAGCCTACCAAATTTTGGCGTCGTTTCCGGGGAACGGTGTAATTGTTTACGGACTTATTCTGTTTCTTAATCTATATCTTTTTCTTGTTTCCTTTTTGTTAAGTTTTTTTATGTCATCTTTTTCTTAACATTGTTTGACTATGGAGGGTGATGGACAACGAATGGATTTTAATGTTTTTGATGACATGAAATCTGTGTTGGAGAATGCTTTAGGATTTGTAGAGTTAGAATTTGATCTTTCTGATGAGCTGAAGGAGGCGGTGATGGGTCTTACTGATGTGCTTGATGTTGATAAGACCAAGGCACCGAATGAGTTTGGGGAAGAGGTCCCCAAGGAAAAGAAAAAGAAGATAAGGGCCAAGAAAAAGGCCACAAATTTTTCTTGGGATGTTCCCAAGAAAAAGAAAAAAAAAGATAAAGGCCAAGAAAAAGGCCACAATTTTTATTTGGGATCCACCCGATTTAATCAAGAATGGTATATATATGTGGAAAATTGTGGGTATTTGTACTCGTGAAGGTGCGAGGTGGGCCAAGGGAAGAAAAGTTAAGACAAAAACAAGGTGGCCACCTCGAATTCTCATTGAAGTGGGAATCCGGTCGGGCTAACGACCTTAACCAAATGCGCTTATCGGGAGGCAACCCGAAAATTTCTTTGTTTTTATGTCTTTTTATATTTTATATTTATTTCTTTTTTTTAGGTGTAGAATTGGTGCTACTGAGGTTTTTGGGTTGTGGTGTTGTGCAGTTAAAAGCAGTGGAGACGGAGACGGAAGCGAAACAGTGCCTAATTCCTTCGTTGAAAAAAATAATAATAATAAAAAAAATATTTGGGGCCTGTTGAAAAAAAAAATAGAGGCCTGTTAAAAAAAAAATCATTTCGAGACGAAGGTTTGGACTGGCCTTGAGGCGCCAGCCCCAAACAAAGCCAAGCGGCCGCCTCATCTCCTTTCTTGGTCGGCCATGTTACTGTCTCTCATGCAGCCGCCCCGTGCATTACAGGCGCCAGCCTCATCTTGGCCAGCCATTCCAGCCCAACAACCCCAACTTCCTCGGCCAACCCCAGCCTGCCTCGGCCAGGCCTTCCCTTCTGCCTGCCAGACCAACTTTCACCTGCAGCCCCTCTTCTTCAAGATTTCTGTAGTTTAGCCCTTTAACTTCCATATTTTTCACTTTGGCCCCTAAACTTTTCAAAACCAATTTGGTCCCTCTTTTCCCCATATTTTCAATTTAGCCCTTGAACTTGTTATTTCCAGTTTACCCCCTCCTTTTCCCAAATTTTCACTTTAACCCATGAACTTTCTAAAACCAATTTGATCCCTTATTATTCCATATTTTTCACTTTGTCCCCTAAACTTTCAACCAAGCCTATCTCCCCCATTTTCTACCTATTTTCATTTTAGCCCCTATCCTTTCAAACCCTTGACCATTATGGGGCCAGATTGGTTTCCACCGCCTCAGTAGTCCCGAAAGGTATCCCTACCCCCTTTCTTACTTATTTTGTACATTTGTATTGATGCATATGGGACTATGCATTGTTTAGTGAGGGGTGGGGTTTGTATAGTTGTTTTTCTTTATTCTTGAAAAAGAAATCTTAAAAAAAATGAGAGGCTAAGTGAAAACCCGAAAGGGCCCTTAGGCAAAAGGTGAGGAAGTGAAATTTTTGAAATCTTTTATATCACCGGAGTGGAGACATAAGGGAGGTTTTGGAGTAGCGGGTAGGATCACTATGGAGTAGGAGGTTCGGATAGTGGTGCCTAGGATTTAGAAACCCTCGTTCACTATTGGAGTTATAAGGGGTGTTGGTGCTTTTCACGAGGTAAATATTTGTTTAAGGGTCGCAACCTTAATAATGATTTCTTTTTATGAGGGTGTATGCAGTGTGAGCCAAGCGTGGGAGAAACATAGGATATATTTAGTTCCCCTTAACTTTTATTTGCGTGGACCTGTGAATGTGTGCCCAAATTCTATTTTTTGTTTTTAAGTTTGGATTCACGCGAGTTTGAAAACATCCGGTTTAATTTTGAAAAACGGAGTCGCCACGCCATTTTGATTTCCTTAAAACTTTGAAAAAAAGGTTTTTAGGGTTCGAAGGTTAAGTTACCCCTTGGGAAGAATGGATCGTCGTTCACCCAAGGTGCCTTGCCGTAGAAAGTCTCCCTAGATTCCATTTTTCGTGCTTGCTTGTGTGCATGTGTTGAAAAGAGGGGGGATGTTCCAAGTTGTCTTCCGGACGTACAAACCATTTAGTTGGTTGTCGCTCGGGATTCCTTAGATTTTTATGCGTTCGGGACTTTGATCCCGTCCTCATCTTGGACTTGTGATCATCGCTATTTGACCTTGGGTCTTGCGTGATCGAGAGAAGGACTCTCTTTTATAGTCCAAAATGGGGTTCTTTAGAAAAGAGTGACCTTAGCCCATCGATCCTACACCTTGAGACGATTGAGCTTGTCTAGGGACTACTATGCTCATCTCAAGTGATAATCGGAGATATAGGTTCAAGGTTTATCCCTTTCTAAAGAGATTGTGGCACCTTTAATGGAAGAAACGATGTAAAGATGGGATCTTTACACCGGTACGTTCCGAAGGTTGCATCAAGTACCAATTGGGACTAGGGGAATTCATGTTTTATAATAAAAATGACATTTTTAAGGAAAAGATGACATTTTTGGGTGCAAAGGATGCTCTTTGATTGCAAAGGTTGCTTCTTATGTAAAGAAAGGATTTTTAATGCAAAGGATGCATTTTTATGTGGAAAAATAGTGTTTTATATGCAAAGGATGCATAAAGACTACATTTTGAAAAGCAAAGGATGATACTTTGATTGTAAAGACATGATTTTTAGTGCAAAGGATGCATCTTTATGCATGAAAATGGGTTTTAGGTGCAAAGGATGCACCTTTAATGTAAAGACATGATTTTTATATGCAAAGGATGCAATGGTAATGCAAAGATCACATTTTTATGAGCAAAGGATGCAATGGTAATGCAAAGATCACATTTTTATGAGCAAATGATGCAATGGTAATGCAAAGGATGCAAAGGGATGGGAAAATGATTCACATGTTCAAAGATATGATCTTTAACAATAATATACCAAGTCCCAAATAATATATAGCAATATATGAATGCAAGGAGCAAGTATATCACATATAACAAGTATAATGCAAGATAAGGGAGTGAGAGGTTACCAATGGTGGTGACCTCTTCTTCTTTAGAGTTTGCCTAGTGGAAGGACCAACTTTGAAGGCTTCAAGGAGGAGGGAGGTGGCTTCTTGGCACTCTCAGCTTCCTGATTTTTGTAGGGATGTTTTTATAGAGTTTTGATGCTGGAAATTGGTATATCAAAATGGGTAGAGGAGGGCTCTATTTATAGGCAGTCTGGATAGAGCAAATGAGGCCGTGCGACTAGGAGTTCCCTCCTAATGCAGCCGTGCGGCATTATCCCTTGTGACTCAGCATGTTTCTAGAATCATGCAAGGTGGCACTTCTAGAAGGGTGCTCATATTAAGAAAAACGTGCTTTTTTAATTTAAAGCAGTCCCTTCATTCCTCGGAAGGTTCGGAACAGTTCCGGAATTGCTCCCGGACTTTAGGAAAGTCCGGGGAATTGCCGGGAAACTTAACCGGAAGGCATGAGCCAGATTTGGGTACTTACAGGATCTTAGTTTGGATACCGTTTTATTATGGGAGTTGATATCAAACTAAGGTCATTATTTTCATTGTTTATATTTTGGTGTTATAAGGAGGCGGAGTTTTTATTACTCCTATTTTTATATTGTTGATTGGCTTTTGTCGGTGGATTAGAGGAGTCTAGGAATCATTTACCCTCCATGCATCTGTTTTAGACCGGTGTTAGATTGAAGTTTAGGATATTACTCAGGGACGAGTAATTGTCTAAGCGTGGGGGTATTTGATAGGACGGATTTATACTATCTATTTCATATGTTTTCCGTCCTTTTATTTCTACATTTCCATGTATTTAGTATATGTTTGATGTAAGTTGAGTGATTTATGTATTGTGAGGATTATGAGAAGAACAATGTAATTCGAGAAAAATTTAGAGAGTTTATGATGTAATCGTTTTTGGTTCTCAAAGAAGCTCAAGTTTGTCATTTTTACATCAATGAAAGTCAATGAAGTCAAGGCAAAATCAATCAGAGGAGACCCGGAGCGAGTCAAAAGTCAAGAGTATGAAGCTGAGGATTGTTCTAAAATTCTAAGAAGTTCAGGGATCAAACTGCAAAAATCTGAAACTTCAGTGACTTTAGTGGAAATTTGGACCAAGCCGTGGAATCCCAATGCCAGTTGACGTGTTCTCTCTTTTTCTATTGGACCTTTTTGGAGTTTATTATTTTTCTTTTTTTCTTTTTAGTTTTAGGTTTATTAATGGGAGGAGTATAAATACTTCCTCTAAAATTTTATTAAGTTAGTTCTTTTTTTTTTTTTCTTTTTAGGGTTTTCTCTCTAGAGACTTTTGAAGAAGATAACCTCCATGGAAGCTTAAACTTCCATTACTTTGGATTTGAGATCTTGATTCGGATTTTTATTTCTATTGAGGTATTTCTTTTTCCTAATTAATTCTTGTTCATAATCTTGCTTGTATTGATTTAGATTGATTTCTAGGATTTGTGGATTTGGCCAATTCACTTGTCCTCTTTATTGATCTTTGCTAGATTACTCGTTCTGTGCCAGAATTAGGGTTTTCATTGTTGCATCTTCACGAATTGTGTATGTGCCATAGCAATTCGGGGAAGTAGGCAAGATTAGACGATTGTCTAATTAACCTTAGAAAGCGTTCTTGATTTTAGTCTCTTAAAGCATCATCAATTAATCTTAGACCTTTTATGTGCCAATTTAGGTTTAGTTTTAATTAGGGTTTATAGTGAGTGTGCCACTGCTATAAACTAAACTGAATGAAGAGACAGAGATTGAAATACATCTCGTAATCAAGTGAATAAAAATTACGGTGAAAAGAATTATCAGTGATATTAGAATTAAAATCCGGTGACAGTATCAAGTCTGAAGTTTCTTTAAATTATTCTTTCAAACACTTAGTTTATTTTTTTCTGCCTTAGGAATTAATTAAAAATCTCAATTAAACCCCCAATCTGGTCAAGTGACTGTTCGCAAATAATCACTGTTCTTCGTGGATCGACCCTGACTTACCCTAATTACATTATTAGTGGCCGAGTTTAGGTCTAATTTAGTAGGCGTGCGACTAAGCTTACCAGTATTTTACAGAATAATACAATATGAAAACCCGGTCAACGCGGTTGAACCAGATCGGCTTAACCGAAACCGGGTTTTTGGCGATTCGGTTACGGTTGGGAGGTAAGGGAAACCGGTCCAACTGCCGGTTTAATCGCCGGTTGAATCGGCAATTGAACCAGCAATATTCAAATTTCAAATGGTCATATGACCGTTGGGCCTGCCTGCCTGTGCTGCTGACACCGCTGTGCGCCTGTCCCCCCCCCCCTTTCCAGTTAGTTAGTATTAGTAACAGATTTAAACAAAAAAAATTTTTTTTGGACTAATTAAAACTAACTATGAATATCACCTTCCTCCTCCCATTTTATTTCCACATTATTTCTCTCTACTCTTTCTTCTACTCTCTTCTACTCTCAAATATTCACATATTCTCTTACTCTCATCCAATTTCTAGTTAAATATTACCTCATTTTCAGTTAGTTTTCTAACGAAATTAGTGTTTTTCTTCATTTTCATCCATTTTAAGCTAGATTTTATTTCCAATCTTCATTTTTCATAACCCAAATGGCTTCAAACCAAAGAAGAAGCAATTTAGGCAAGGAACATGTTGGTTCTTCCTCTCCCAACGATGATTTTGATTATCAAAATCCAAATACCCAACAAAGTGAGGAAGAAGAAGTTGTTGAAATTGAAAGTGATGGTAGTAGGAGGGGTAGGGGGCCGAGCTAGGGGAGGTGGTCGGGGTCGGGGACAACGTCAACCACCTCAACCTCCTAGAGAAAGAGAGCCGCAATCTGATACTTTCGCGATCCATTTAACAAAAAAGAAAAACTACTCCCGAAGATAACTATAATCTTAAAGCACATTTCAACTATTGTTTCAAAGTTTACTCATTCAAAAGAGGCGGAGGGCATGGGACGCTCAACGGGCATACCGCGTCAAAACATCCCGAGAAACTTGACATTTCAACTAATCAAATTCAATTACAATACCAACATAGTTCGGGTTCGGGTGCACAAGATTCGTCTTCCCTTCCGCCCTTTTTAAATTTGATAAGTGGGTTTATAGGGTTGAACTAGCCAAATTAGTTTGCGTTAAAGGCCTTCCTTTTAATTTTGCGGATGATGATTATTATGGAAATTTTGTTCGACTTTCTTTAAATCCCGTCGCCACGAGAGTACCACGTACGAATCTCGTACGTGATATTACTAGAGTGGTGAAAAGATATAAAAAATATTTAATTGGTGTTTTATCAAATTTAGAAAACAAAGTTTCAATTTGTGCTGATGGTTGGAGTGATCATTGGCAAAGAAATACTTATTTGGGCGTTACTTATCGTTGGATAGATAATTCATGGACTATCCAAAAAAGATTAATTTCTTATAAAGATTTTGAGCCACCGCATTCCGCGAAAAATATTTGTGCAAAATTGCTTGTAATTTTTGTTGAGTATGGTATTTTGAATAAAATATTTACTATTTCATTTGGCAACCCAAGTGCTAATACGGCTAGTTTACCAGAATTAATTACCGTTTATCAACCCTCGCTTGGTGGTACATTTTTTCATATTAGATGTGTTGGTGTTATGCCCTAGGCTTATAGTTATTTTTGTTGGAACAAAATGATCCATTAAACATGAACCGTCTCATAACTAGATTAAGAAGAGAAGAGGATGAATACGGAAGCGTGTACCTTGTGATTCCATGATAATGTTCTTAGTCTTGTTCTTGAGTAGAAAGGAGGAAATATGAAGATAGTCTTCAAAGTAGGAAAGAGTAGATCTTCTAAATGATAGTGCCCACACTTATTCTTCTTAGATGAATGAAGAATGATTTTATGACTGAATTGTAATGTAGTTAAGTGTCTCAAATGGGCTGATGGATAGCCTATATATAGATTGAGAAGGGGCACTTCATTTAGGGACTACACCCTTTCGTAAAGAAGGCGGTGAGAAGTTACCATTATGCCCATCATTTAATGGTACTTACACCTAATGTAATTCTACATATTTGGTCTATACTTTAACATTATTAAATGATTATAACATATGGAATTAAATAACACATATTATTAATCCATGTTCTAATAATCTCCCACTTGAATTAATATTAATATGTATCTTTTACTAAATAAATTCCTTAATCATTTATAATATGAATGACAACCCTTATGTGCACGTTTATTGTCATCCAATGCAATCCCGTCCATTAGTCTTATAAGTACAGGGACTAAAGGGGCAGTCGTTGTAATTGATTCGCAACTAAACCCACATTAATCACATATATATATCCAACTAAATGACATAGATTAAGTATAGATATGTAGCATGGAATATTAATGAATATATATGAAGAACGCATATATATATTCTCCAACTAGTCCTACTTAACCAAATGAGATCAATATAAATAAAAACAACACAAAGAAATAGAAAACAACACAAACTCTCACCGATTTAAGCATTATCAAAAGTCGTTTCACCCATATGAGCAGTATGCTCGTGAAACATCAAAAGAGATTACACTTTATAAAATGGATCCAATAACATGGAGTTTGATCCTATAAGTTGTATATCTATTTGTTCATTTTATACTTATTTCTCTTCAACAAGAGATATAATCATATGATGTCTTTCGACATCTTTGCATCCAGTAAAACAGAATCGGAATACTTAATGATCTCAAAATGATCCGATTTTATATACATAAGCATGTAGATTAATGTTTTTATAGGTACTTCATCATTATTTTGGATGTGACTTAATGTTCTTCTTTTCCTAATTGCTTTGGTATTGACCAAGAATCCCAATAATAAATGCAAGGTTTGTACGAGTACAGACTTGCGCATACATTAAGAGTCCTACTACCGGTGCATAAGGGATATTTTTCATATACTTGGATTCAATATTAATTTTAGGACATTGCTTTAGACTGAATTTATCTCCCTTAGAGACAGGGGTGTCATGTGGTTTATAATTTTCCATGCTAAATCTTTGTAATACCTTCTCTATATAGCTCTTTTGTGATAATCCCAAAATACCTCGTGAATGATCACGATGAATTTGGATTTCCAATACAAAAGATGCTTTTACCAAGATCTTTCATCTCAAATTTGTTTGAGAAATTTCTTAGTTTCTTTTAGAAGGTCCTTATCATTACTAGCAAGAAAAATATCATCCAAATATCATCCACATATAAGACCAAAATAATAAATCTACTCTCACTGAACTTATGGTACACACAATCTTCACCAAGATTCATTTCAAAGCCAAATGAAAGAATAACTTGGTTAAATTTTAAGTACCATTGACGAGATGCTTGCTTAAGCCCATAAATGGATTTCTTAAGTTTACAAACCAGTTGACTAGTTTGATCCGAATTAGTCACCATTTCTGGTTTCTTCATATAGATAGTTTCCTCAATGTCGCCATTCAGAAAAGCTGTCTTAACATCTATTTGATGAAGCTCAAGATCATAATGTGCCACTAATGCCATAATGATCATAAAAGAGGTTTTTAGAAGATATCGGAAAAAATGTTTCTTTATAATCAATGTCTTCCTTTAGAGTAAATCCATTAGCAACAAGACGTGCCTTATATCTTTCCATATTACCTTGCTAATCCCTTTTGGTTTTAAATATCAATTTATAACCAATAGGTTTTACACCTTCAGGTAATGGGACAAGATCCCAAATGTCATTGTCTTTCATTGATTTTAACTCCTTATTAATGACATTGATCCACTTATGAGAATTAGGACTATTAATGGCTTCATGGAAGGTGATTAGATCATCTCCCACCAAACCTAAGGTGTCCTCTTTCTCCACAAGATACATATTATAAATATCCGGAATAACACTTCTTCTTTCTCTAGTAGATCTCCTTAAGGGCACCGGTTCATCCTCATTTTGAGGTTGTTGAATTTCATTATGTCCAACATTTTCATGTTGTCCGTTATTTACGGGAGTATCTGTATTATTTTGAATTGTATGTTCTTTGTTGAATTTCAGGTACAATTACTTGATTTTCAACAGGAACTAAAGTTTGAGGAATAAAGAGTGGTTCCTCTAACTCTTCAAATTCAAAATCATTACTATTTCTCCCACTAAATTCAACATCCTCAAGGAACCTAACATTGTCAGTCTCGAAAAATGTTCTAGTTTTCGGGTCATAAAATTTATATCCCCTAGATCTCTCGGCATACCCTACAAAATAGCTACTAATAGTATTAAGGTCTAGTTTGCCCTCATTCGGCATATAAGGTCTAGCTTCTGCTGGACACCCCCATACATGAAGATGATTTAAGGACGATTTCTTATTCGTACATAACTCATAAGGGGTTTTGTCGGTAGCTTTTGAAGGTGCTCTATTGAGAATATAAGCTGCGGTTTTTAATGCTTCGCCCATACTGAGTGACGTAAAGAAGTACAAGAAAACATACTTCTTACCATATCATTAAGGATTCTATTATGTCTCTCCAATATACTATGCTAGGTTTGCCCGTCATGGTGTAGTGAGGGACAATCCTACACTCTTCAAAGTAGCGAGTATAAAGGACCTGGACGTTATTCACCTAATACGTTATACCGTCCGTAGTTTTCACTACCACGATCTACCATGATCGGATTTAACGTTCTTAATAGTCTTTCTTATGCCTTAAAAGACTTGAAAACGTCCAATGATTGAAACTTTACATGAAGAAAATAATGTATCCATAACGAGAGTTATCATCCATGAACGTAATGGAATATTGTTGACCATCCCATGAAGGGTTAATGTATGGTCCACAAATGTCCATATGAATTAGTTTCAAGACGTTTGATACTCTCAAAATTTTATTTCCTTTAATGTTTGTAAATTTATTCTTTAAAACACTTAATGCAAAAGTTTTATCCGGAGTATCAAGTTGTTTTAGGATTCCCTCCGACATAAGCTTTATCAATTCTCCCTTTGGAGATATGACCCAAACGCCTATGTCATAGAATACAAGAATTTTCACTTGATAACTTTTGTTTAGTGCCTTTAGTTTTGGTTTCATTATTATGGGACTCATTCATTTTCTTGATTGTGTCAAGTAAATTAAGATTATTGATATATGACAAAATACTAGTACCGACAAGTTTGGAATTTAAAATAAAGATCACATTTATTATTACCAAAAGAACAAGAGTAACCTTCCTTGTCCAAAATTGTGATAGATATTAAATTCCATCTAAAAGATGGTACAATGAATGTATTATTTAATACAAAATAATAGCCAGTACTTAACATTAATCTAAAATTCCTATGCCTATAACTTCAACCGGATTTCCAGCTTCCATATAGATGTATTTCTCATCTTCACTGGGGATTCAGTAATTCAGGCAACCCTGCATACATGAACTAATGTGAGTTGTTGCACCAAATACAACCACCATGTATATTAAGGAATTGAAACCAAATTTGCCTTAGTACAAACAAGACCAAATGACATACCATTCTGAATTCACCATTCGCGATACTTATAGTAGTCATTCTTCATGCGAGTAAGGTCCTTGCAAAAGAAGCATTTCTTGATTTTATGATCCTTAAATGATCCCTTATGCTTCTTACTTACAACTGCTATTTCCTTTCCTCTTCTCTTAATCCCACGAGAAGAAGTAAATGCAGAGTGAGTACTTTCTAATTTAAGATATTTCATCCTATCTTCCTCTAATGTCATATGTGAAAGTAATTCATTAATATTTCACTTGTACTTTTGACATTTATAGGTCACCTCAAAAGGACCAAATTGAGGAGGGAGATAGATCAAAACTAAGTGCACGAGCAAATCTTTCGAAATCTCTAACTTAAGTGCCTTTAGTTTGATCGAAAGATGAAATAATTCAATAATGTACTCCCGAAGATTTTCCTCACCCTTGTACCGAATGGAAACAAGTTTCCACAAGAATTCAAGAAAAAACTCAGCATTTTCGATTTCAGAGACATTGTCCAAAAATGTCTCTGAAACTGCATTTTCCATGATCATTAGACTCACGCGGTTGGACCGTTCCCATTGCTCAACATTTTTCCGTTCTATAACGGTAATTCCTTTAGTGAGAGCAGCGGGACTTGATTCCCCTAATGCGTGATTGATGTCCATATTGCCTACGATCATCGTTATATTATTTTTCCAAGTTTTATGTTTAGTCCCAGTAAGCAAAGGTACATTGTTAATGGTAGTAGTAACAGATGAAGCACTGATTAAATCTGAATGAAGAGAACAAAAGAATGAAACAAAACATATATAAGAAAATATACAATGATTAATTATATCAAATGAATTCCATCAAAATAAAATATAATCAACATGACATCAAGACTAATATTTGGATTGCGAATTGACTCTCAATTTGATTTATCTTAAGGTAAAAAAAATAGCTTAAATAATACACTTTAAATACTTGCCTTCCTTTGGGCCGGATCAAGTACAAAAGTGTCCTAAATTTTAAGGTACTTGTTCCCTGGTAATAAAGAATATAAACAATTCACTTTAAACACCCGCCTTCCTTTGGGATGGTTCACAGCATTTAAAATGACCAAAAGTTTAGTTCAATTATTACCCCATGAATGTAAACACTTAGTCAATAATAAGGTCTCCTTTGAGAAACAAGCAAGTTATCACATATCAATACTTACATTCATCTTTTAACAAGTTTGAATTTAATCAACAAGGTCTCCTTTAGGAAACAAGCATGTTAACTTTGTCCAAAATGTTAAGGATATAATTAATCGAAAACATAAGGCCTTAAGGTAATTTTTGAAAATTTTAAAAAATGGTAAAGAAACAAACAAAATTTATTAATAAAAGACAATATCCTTTTGTTCTACCCGTCCATTCTTAAAGTTTGACAACTCTAAGAACCGCCAATCAGCGTGACTGGTGTCCAGATACCATATTTTATCAATAAATTATCAAAATTCAGGACACAAATTACTGTGAACTTTACTCAAAAATGAATGAAAATTGATCAAAATAGCAAAAGATTGAAAATTTTGAAAATCTGGCCAAAATTAAGTGGTGCTCGGCCGAGTCAAGGAAGGTGCTCGGCTGAGCAAAACACTCCAGAGAACACCCCTTTCTGATCCCTCACGCTCGGCCGAGTCCTTAGGGGTGCTCGGCCGAGTCCTTATGGGTGTTCGGCCGAGCACTATCCTTGACTCGACCGAGCATCATGACCGTTGGATGGCGCCTTTTCAAAATTTTTCAAACGTTGTGCTGATACAAATGGGGTGCTCGACCGAGTCAAGGGAGGTGCTCGGCCGAGCAGAGCCTGCATCGCGACGTATAGAGAGCCATACCATACCGCGGGGGGCTACGCCCCCTGCACTCCCCTTTGTGGTCCGATACCAATCTACACAACAGCTAGGCCCGCGCCCTCGGAGGGCGCCGGGCCCTTTGCCAGGACATCGAGCCATAACACCCAATTTTCAATGAACCATTGTGCCTCTTGATTTTACCATTATTTCCAGAAATTGAATGAAGTTCTTAATTTAATGGTGACTCAATTTTCAACCAAAGTAAGTAGATCAGCATACTCACAACACATTTAAAAAATGCATGGCTATGCATATGAACGAACTCACAACACATCCAAGGATGGTGGCTATGTTCAAAAATGGGATAATCTTACATTAAGGGTTGAAAACCTTTTTGAGTAAAACCAAAATTTTATAATTAAGTTTTAACACCATACTCTAGAATCTGAATTAGAGTATGAAAATAATTCAAGAACACATGATGAACATGGAATCTTTTCAAGAAATAAAAGCATAATAAAACATGAAGGTTTTTCAAAATACTCAAACTTGATCTAGAATATGAGTAGGCTCTGATACCAATTGTTGGAACAAAATGATCCATTAAACATGAACCGTCTCATAACTAGATTAAGAAGAGAAGAGGATGAATACGGAAGCGTGTACCTTGTGATTTCATGATAATGTTCTTAGTCTTGTTCTTGAGTAGAAAGGAGGAAATATGAAGATAGTCTTCAAAGTAGGGAAGAGTAGATCTTCTAAATGATAGTGTCCACACTTTTTCTTCTTAGATGAATGAAGAATGATTTTATGACTGAATTGAAATGTAGTTAAGTGTCTCAAATGGGCTGATGGATAGCCTATATATAGATTGAGAAGGGGCACTTCATTTAGGGACTACACCCTTTCGTAAAGAAGGCGGTGAGAAGTTACCATTATGCCCATCATTTAATGGTACTTACACCTAATGTAATTCTAAATATTTGGTCTATACTTTAACATTATTAAATGATTATAACATATGGAATTAAATAACACATATTATTAATCCATGTTCTAACAATCTCCTACTTGGATTAATATTAATATGTATCTTTTACTAAATAAATTCCTTAATCATTTATAATATGAATGATAACCCTTATGTGCACGTTTATTGTCATCCAATGCAATCCCGTCCATTAGTCTTATAAGTATAGGGACTAAAGGGGCAGTCGTTGTAATTGATTCGCAACTAAACCCACATTAATCACATATATATATCCAACTAAATGACATAGATTAAGTATAGATATGTAGCATGGAATATTAATGAATATATATGAAGAACGCATATATATATTCTCCAACTAGTCCTACTTAACCAAATGAGATCAATATAAATAAAAACAACACAAAGAAATAGAAAACAACACAAACTCTCACTGATTTAAGCATTATCAAAAGTCGTTTCACCCATATGAGCAGTATGCTCGTGAAACATCAAAAGAGATTACGCTTTATAAAATGGATCCAATAACATGGAGTTTGATCCTATAAGTTGTATATCTATTTGTTCATTTTATACTTATTTCTCTTCAACAAGAGATATAATCATATGATGTCTTTCGACATCTTTGCATCCAGTAAAACAGAATCGGAATACTTAATGATCTCAAAATGATCCAATTTTATATACATAAGCATGTAGATTAATGTTTTTATAGGTACTTCATCATTCTTTTGGATGTGACTTAATGTTCTTCTTTTCCTAATTGCTTTGGTATTGACCAAGCATCCCAATAATAAATGCAAGGTTTGTACGAGTACATACTTGCGCATACATTAAGCTTCCTACTACCGGTGCATAAGGGATATTTTCCATATACTTGGATTCAATATTAATTTTAGGACATTGCTTTAGACTGAATTTATCTCCCTTAGAGACAGGGGTGTCATGTTGTTTATAATTTTCCATGCTAAATCTTTGTAATACCTTCTCTATATAGCTCTTTTGTGATAATCCCAAAATACCTCGTGAATGATCACGATGAATTTGGATTCCCAATACAAAAGATGCTTTTACCAAGATCTTTCATCTCAAATTTTTTTGAGAAATTTCTTAGTTTCTTTTAGAAGGTCCTTATCATTACTAGCAAGAAAAATATCATCCAAATATCATCCACATATAAGACCAAAATAATAAATCTACTCTCACTAAACTTATGGTACACACAATCTTCACCAAGATTCCTTTCAAAGCCAAATGAAAGAATAACTTGGTTAAATTTTAAGTACCATTGACGAGATGCTTGCTTAAGCCCATAAATGGATTTCTTAAGTTTATAAACCAGTTGACTAGTTTGATCCGAATTAGTCACCATTTCTGGTTTCTTCATATAGATAGTTTCCTCAATGTCGCAATTCAGAAAAGCTGTCTTAACATCCATTTGATGAAGCTCAAGATCAAAATGTGCCACTAATGCCATAATGATCATAAAAGAGGTTTTTAGAAGATATCGGAAAAAATGTTTCTTTATAATCAATATCTTCCTTTTGAGTAAATCCATTAGCAACAAGACGTGTCTTATATCTTTCCATATTACCTTGCTAATCCCTTTTGGTTTTAAATATCAATTTATAACCAATAGGTTTTACACCTTCAGGTAATGGGATAAGATCCCAAATGTCATTGTCTTTCATTGATTTTAACTCCTTATTAATGGCATTGATCCACTTATGAGAATTATGACTATTAATGGCTTCATGGGAAGGTGATTAGATTATCTCCCACCAAACCTAAGGTGTCCTCTTTCTCCACAAGATACATATTATAAATATCCGAAATAACACTTCTTCTTTCTCTAGTAGATCTCCTTAAGGGCACCGGTTCATCCTCATTTTGAGGTTGTTGAATTTCATTATGTCCAACATTTTCATGTTGTCCGTTATTTACGGGAGTATCTATATTATTTTGAATTGTATGTTCTTTGTTGAATTTCAGGTACAATTACTTGATTTTCAACAGGAACTAAAGTTTGAGGAATAAAGAGTGGTTCCTCTAACTCTTCAAATTCAAAATCATTATTTCTCCCACTAAATTCAACATCCTCAAGGAACCTAACATTGTCAGTCTTAATGTTCTAGTTTTCGGGTCATAAAATTTATATCCCCTAGATCTCTCGACATACTCTACAAAATAGCTACTAATAGTATTAAGGTCCAGTTTGCCCTCATTAGGCCTATAAGGTCTAGCTTCTGCTGGACACCCCCATACATGAAGATGATTTAAGAACGGTTTCTTATTCGTACATAACTCATAAGGGGTTTTGTCGGTAGCTTTTGAAGGTGCTCTATTGAGAATATAAGCTGCGGTTTTTAATGCTTCGCCCATAATGAGTGAGGTAAAGAAGTACAAGAAAACATACTTCTTACCATATCCTTAAGGATTCTATTATGTCTCTCCAATATACTATGCTAGGTTTGCCTGTCATGGTGTAGTGAGGGACAATCCTACACTCTTCAAAGTAGCGAGTATAAAGGACCCGGACGTTATTCACCTAATACGTTATACCGTCCGTAGTTTTCACTACCATGATCGGATTTAACATTCTTAATAGTCTTTCTTATGCCTTAAAAGACTTGTAAACGTCCAATGATTGAAACTTTACATGAAGAAAATAATGTATCCATAACGAGAGTTATCATCCATGAACGTAATGAAATATTGTTGACCATCCCATGAAGGGTTAATGAATGGTCCACAAATGTCCATATGAATTAGTTTCAAGACGTTTGATACTCTCAAAATTCTATTTCCTTTAATGTTTGTAAATTTATTCTTTAAAACACTTAATGCAAAAGTTTTATCCGGAGTATCAAGTTGTTTTAGGATTTCCTCCGACATAAGCTTTATCAATTCTCCCTTTGGAGATATGACCCAAATGCCTATGTCATAGAATACAAGAATTTTCACTTGATAACTTTTGCTTAGTGCCTTTAGTTTTGGTTTCATTATTATGGGACTCATTCATTTTCTTGATTGTGTCAAGTAAATTAAGATTATTGATATATGACAAAGTACTAGTACCGACAAGTTTAGAATTTAAAATAAAGATCACATTTATTATTACCAAAAGAACAAGAGTAACCTTCCTTGTCCAAAATTGTGATAGATATTAAATTCCATCTAAAAGATGGTACAATGAATGTATTATTTAATACAAAATAATAGCCAGTACTTAACATTAATCTAAAATCCCTATGCCTATAACTTCAATCGGATTTCCAGCTTGCATATAGATGCATTTCTCATCTTCACTGGGGATTCAGTAATTCAGGCAACCCTGCATACATGAACTAATGTGAGTTGTTGCACCAAATACAACCACCATGTATATTAAGGAATTGAAACCAAATTTACCTTAGTACAAACAAGACCAAATGACATACCATTCTGAATTCGCCATTCGCGATACTTATAGTAGTCATTCTTCATGCGAGTAAGGTCCTTGCAAAAGAAGCATTTCTTGATTTTTTGATCCTTAAATGATCCCTTATGCTTCTTACTTACAACCGTTATTTCCTTTCCTCTTCTCTTAATTCCACGAGAAAAAGTAAATGCAGAGTGATTACTTTCTAATTTAAGATATTTCATCCTATCTTCCTCTAATGTCATATGTGAAAGTAATTCATTAATATTCCACATGTACTTGTGACATTTATAGGTCACCTCAAAAGGACCAAATTGAGGAGGGAGATAGATCAAAACTAAGTGCACGAGCAAATCTTTCGAAATCTCTAACTTAAGTGCCTTTAGTTTGATCGAAAGATGAAATAATTCAATAATGTACTCCCGAAGATTTTCCTCACCCTTGTACCGAATGGAAACAAGTTTCCACAAGAATTCAAGAAAAAACTCAGCATTTTCGATTTCAGAGACATTGTCCAAAAATGTCTCTGAAACTGCATTTTCCATGATCATTAGACTCACGCGGTTGGACCGTTCCCATTGCTCAACATTTTTCCGTTCTATAACGGTAATTTCTTTAGTGAGAGCAGCGGGACTTGATTCCCCTAATGCGTGATTGATGTCCATATTGCCTACGATCATCGTTATATTATTTTTCCAAGTTTTAAGTTTAGTCCCAGTAAGCAAAGGTACATTGTTAATGGTAGTAGTAACAGATGAAGCAATGATTAAATCTGAATGAAGAGAACAAAAGAATGAAACAAAACATATATAAGAAACTATACAATGATTAATTATATCAAATGAATTCCATCAAAATAAAATATAATCAACATGACATCAAGACTAATCTTTGGATTGCGAATTGACTCACAATTTGATTTATCTTAAGGTAAACAAATTGCTTAAACAATACACTTTAAATACTTGCCTTCCTTTGGGCCGGATCAAGTATAAAAGTGTCCTAAATTTTAAGGTACTTGTTCCCTGGTAATAAAGAATATAAACAATTCACTTTAAACACCCGCCTTCCTTTGGGATGGTTCACAGCATTTAAAATGACCAAAAGTTTAGTTCAATTATTACCCCATGAATGTAAACACTTAGTCAATAACAAGGTCTCATTTGGAAAACAAGCATGTTATCACATATCAATACTTACATTCATCTTTTAACAAGTTTGAATTTAATCAACAAGGTCTCCTTTGGGAAACAAGCATGTTAACTTTGTCCAAAATGTTAAGGATATAATTAATCGGAAACATAAGGCCTTAAGGTAATTTTTGAAAATTTTAAAAAATGGTAAAGAAACAAACGAAATTTATTAATAAAAGACAATATCCTTTTGTTCTACCCGTCCATTCTTAAAGTTTGACAACTCTAAGAACCGCCAATCAGCGTGACTGGTGTCCAGATACCATATTTTATCAATAAATTATCAAAATTCAGGGCACAAATTACTGTGAACTTTACTCAAAAATGAATGAAAATTGATCAAAATAGCAAAAGATTGAAAATTTTGAAAATCTGGCCAAAATTAAGTGGTGCTCGGCCGAGTCAAGGAAGGTGCTCGGCCGAGCAAAACACTCCAGAGAACACCCCTTTCTGATCCCTCACGCTCGGCCGAGTCCTTAGGGGTGCTCGGCCGAGTCATATGTGTTCGGCCGAGCACTATCCTTGACTCGGCCGAGCATCATGACCGTTGGATGGCGCCTTTTCAAAATTTTTCAAACGTTGTGCTGATACAAATGGGGTGCTAGGCCGAGTCAAGGGAGGTGCTCGGCCGAGCAGAGCCTGCATCGCGACGTATAGAGAGCCATACCATACCGCGGGGGGCTACGCCCCCTGCACCCCCCTTTGTGGTCCGATACCAATCTACACAACAGCTAGGCCCGCGCCCTCGGAGGGCGCCGGCCCTTGCCCGAGACATCGAGCCATAACACCCAATTTTCAATGAACCATTGTGCCTCTTGATTTTACCATTATTTCCAGAAATTGAATGAAGTTCTTAATTTAATGGTGACTCAATTTTCAACCAAAGTAAGTAGATCCGCATACTCACAATACATTTAAAAAATGCGTGGCTATGCATATGAACAAACTCACAACACATCCAAGGATGGTGGCTATGTTCAAAAATGGGATAATCTTACATTAAGGGTTGAAAACCTTTTTGAGTAAAACCAAAATTTTATAATTAAGTTTTAACACCATACTCTAGAATCTGAATTAGAGTATGAAAATAATTCAAGAACACATGATGAACATGGAATCTTTTCAAGAAATAAAAGCATAATAAAACATGAGGGTTTTTCAAAATACTCAAACTTGATCTAGAATATGAGTAGGCTCTGATACCAATTGTTGGAACAAAATGATCCATTAAACATGAACCGTCTCATAACTAGATTAAGAAGAGAAGAGGATGAATACGGAAGCGTATACCTTGTGATTCCATGATAATGTTTTTAGTCTTGTTCTTGAGTAGAAAGGAGGAAATATGAAGATAGTCTTCAAAGTAGGGAAGAGTAGATCTTCTAAATGATAGTGCCCACACTTATTCTTCTTAGATGAATGAAGAATGATTTTATGACTGAATTGTAATATAGTTAAGTGTCTTAAATGGGCTGATGGATAGCCTATATATAGATTGAGAAGGGGCACTTCATTTAGGGACTACACCCTTTCGTAAAGAAGGCGGTGAGAAGTTACCATTATGCCCATCATTTAATGGTACTTACACCTAATGGAATTTTACATATTTGGTCTATACTTTAACATTATTAAATAATTATAACATATGGAATTAAATAACACATATTATTAATCCATGTTCTAACAATTTTGACTCATGACTAATATCGTTATGTAATCGTTTTTATCATTTATAACAGAGAATGTTTATCTTGATTATTATATATTTTACATGTTTGTTATAATAATCTGTGTCCCTAATTATTGTGAATAACTAGTATAAGTTGGTAATGGATAATCATAGATATGATTATATGAATGGGGATGCACATTACGCTTATGGGTACTTTTTAGAGAACAAGGTACTGGACCGACCCATCTATGAGATTTATGACGTGGACTATGGTCATATATGTCATGATTAAATTTCATGATAGTCGTGTCATTAGAATCCTTAGTACCTGAGATTATCATCGTCTTCCACATGATGAACATTGTGTTTGATGTAGTCTAACACTATCTTTAATAGGATAGCAATAAGTGTTTTGTTGGCACAACTATATTCTTGTAGGGAAGAATGATAAGTCAAGATGGGATTTGTCCCTCGTAAAGAGAGATGTATGCTTGGACCCCTCGATAAATTGTGTTGATGAAATGTGTGGCCACACTCAAGAGATTTGATAGAGATCAAATACACTTGGATTATCAACATATTCGAAGTCGAGAAAGCATTGAACAATATAAGTTGACGTGGACCATGACCTATGTTCAATATGACATCGTGTGACAAAGAGATTGTGGCAATGATCTATTAAAGAATCAAGCTTTGATGTTATATTTAATTGGGTGGATATAATGGTTTGCTAGAGACCACTTATATCTTGTGAGGATTGATGTTTCAACTCACTACCAACATAAATATAATTCCTATAGGGTCACACACAAAGAACATATTAAAAAATGTATTAAATCTGCAGGAGTCTGATGTGCACGACCAAGCATGAAACTTGACACGGCCGTGCAACATGGCGTGCATGGGCGTGCTGTTTTCCACGCACGGCTGTGTTGTTTTGAACGTACGGCTGTGCCAATGCTGGAATCCGATTTTGACTTGGAAAAAAGGTTTTCTCCCTAAAAGTTAGGGATATTTATAAAGTATAAATAGACCCTTTGTCCTCAGCAGTCAATGACAAAATTAGGGTTTAGGAAACACTAATTGGTTGATCTTGATTACGAATCAAAGATCAAAACTCTCCAGATTCAATTCCATAATAGCCATAGATTGTTGAAAAGAGTTTCAACAATCAAGGATCATCTAGCAATCCAACAAGATACAGATCTTGGTTCGTTCGCATGTGGATTACCAATAGAGGGTGGTTGCTTTATCAACTAAAGCTTGAAGACCTTTCATCGTTGATTCATCATAAGGAAGAACAAAGTAAAAGATCAAAGTTTCATCTACGATTCAAGCTGAATTACGAATCCGTATGCGAAAGACAAAATCGCAACAAAGGTTAGTAAATCTATATTCATGTTTTAATCTATTCATATTAAACGGATTCATGGCTAGGGTTTTGATTTATATTCCAAGTCTTCCGCTGCGTATGTAACCCCAAAACCCAACAAGATGTTTATGTCATATTATTAACTCATGTGTTAGAGATGGTTTGAAAGCATTAGAGATTTATGTTAACCCAATTAGACAATGTATTCAATTTATTTTAAAAAAAAATTAATACAAAAAATGGATCAAATTTTTAAAACGTAAAGGTGTGGCAGACAAATATTTTACTTACGATGTTTCAACTATGTGGAATTTCACCTACAAAAGGTTAACTGATGGTTTTGGTTATAAAGATCTCCTTATGCAATATTTTATGTCAATTGGCTATAATGAACCTCTTCTTGCTTAGCAATGGAATGCATGCACTAATTTATGTGGATTGTTAAAGATTTTCAATACCGCTACTTTGGCTTTTTCGGGAGTTTATTATCCGACTTCCGTTTTGGTGCTTGAGCATTATGTTTCAATTGTTACTAGTTTTGACAATTTAAGACAATGCCCTGTTTTAAAATATTGCATTGTTTCCATGAGAGAAAAGTGGCTTAAATATTTTGACACTATTCCGTCTCTTTTTTATTGCAAAGTTATTAGATGCTCGAGTTAAATTGGATGATTTAGAGTGCATTGTAGCTTATTATTATTTGAAGTTATATCCGATGGTGACGATGATAATGAACTTCCGTCAATTATTGTTCAAAATACAAAAAATGATTTGGTGAACCTTTTTAATGAGTATAATGGCTTGTATGGAAACACTTTTCAAAGTCAACAACATGAAGATGCTTTCTCTATTTTTCAATGAAGTTCTTCTAGTAGGGATCCATATACTTTTTTTTTGCAAATTTGTATAGTAAAAAACGTGGTCCTTCTCGAGGTTCATCTTCATCATCATCAAACATTCTTGTGGAGTTAAAAACATATTTCACTACCAACTTTGAATTAAATCAAGACTCAAATTCAAATGAATTTGATATTTTACAATGGTGGTCAAGAAGGAAAGAAATTTATCATATACTTTCAATAGTTGCAAAAGAAGTCTTAGCCCTCTCCCATTTCAACGGTGGCGGTTGAATCGGCATTTAGCGTTGGAGGAAATATTTTGGATGAAAGACGTTCCCAACTAACTAGTGAAAACTTGGAACATCAACTCTTACTTGGCGATTGGGTTAGAGCGGAAAGAAGATAACAAGACTTGTCTTATGAAGAGGATCATTTATTATCGGATCCAAAATATCAATACGATGTTGAGGACTCCACGAAAAGTAGTGATGATTGATGAATGAATGATGTTTTAGATTAATTTTTATTTTAATTAGATTAGTTTAGACTTTAGATTAGATTTATTTTTATTTAATTGTAATAGTTAGGTTGAGGTAAAGGCTCCTAAATGTCCCCCCTTATTTATAAAAGGGTAAGGTTGGTTGTCCCTCTCTTTGTAATTTTATTTTAATTAATAAAATTTAAGGGTACCGTCCCTTTTTTCGTTTATATACTTTCGTTTCTTTTAAAAAAGTTAAGTTTTATTTCTTTCAAAATTCATAACTTTTTTTATATAACTTTTTGCAAAAAATTTCAGGACTAACCAACATCTAAAATAGTCTTCTTTATCAAAAAAAAATATTGAAAAAAAATGTTAATATACAGTATAGAACTTAACAGAAACTGTTAAAAAGTAAACTGTTTTTTCAAAAAATTGTTAAAAAGTTAACTTTTTTATTCAAAAACTGTTAAAAAATTAACTTTTTTCGTAACTGTTTTTAATTCTATTAAAAATTTCTTTTAAAAATCTAATTTGAAAAAAAAAAAGTTAAGTTTTATTTCTTTCAAAATTCATAACTTTTTGCAAAAAAATTCAGGACTAACCAAAATCTAAAATAGTCATCTTTATCAAAAAAAAAAATTGAAAAAAAATGTTAATACTCCCTCCGTCCCATAAAACCTTACCCATTTTGCTATTTTGGACGTCCCACTTTAAAGTCCCACTTTTCTAAAAAAGAAACTTTTTAATACTTCTTTATTCATGTGACTCACTTGTTATACTCACAACAACTATCCACTTACTATTCTCTATCCCACTTTCTCTCTCCTACCCGCTCACAACTCCTACTTTAATAACATTATATATATTCACTCCTTATTTTCCGTGCTCAACAGTAAATGGGTAAGCTAATGTGGGATGGAGGGAGTATATAATATAGAACTTAACAGAAACTGTTAAAAAGTTAACTGTTTTTTTCAAAAAACTGTTAAAAAGTTAACTTTTTAATTCAAAAACTGTTAGAAAATTAACTTTTTTCGTCACTGTCTTTAATTATGTTAAAATTTCTTTTAAAAACCTAATTTGAAAAAAAAATAATAATAAATGAAAAATAAAAAAATTACGGTTAACCGGTCTAACCGTAAAACCGTAATCGAAATAGGCGATTAACCGGTTCGGTTTCAGTTCTGATTTTCCAAGGTTTAAACCGCCGATTGATAACCGTAAACCGCCGGTTAATCGAACCGGCCACCTCTAAATGTTAGGTGGGGCTAAAGTGAACTTTGAGAATAAAGATAAAAAGGTAGATTGTGGATGACGTGGCATCATTTAAATGGCATCCACCTTCTAAATCTTCTAAATAAGATTATTACATTTTAGCGTACACGTGTAAAAAATATAGTAACATTAATTCTATTTTTATAGTAGAATATTTTATTGTTGTGTTGTAATATAGCATGTCTGTAATATCAGTTTTAAAAAAAAAAGATGCACTTGATTAAAAGCAAATTTGTTATAATTTTGGTGTATTTGAATCGAATACGTTCAATTGAAAAAGAAGTACAAGAAACGAGATTAAAATCGATTTTAAGCTTGAAAAGAAATTGGAGTCCAAAACGGAAAAGGATGATGCCAAAATCGCGCTAGGAAAGAAAGCAGGTAGTAGAACTAAAGGCCCTCCTTAGAGGCGCATGAAAGAAATAAGGATACCATGCGGCCTCCCAAGGGGGCACATGGTGTTGGGATTTTGATTTCGGGGCTTATTTTAGGCATGTGTGATAGGCTTTGGTAATTCTTTTGACTTAGGGTTTGGCAAGTATAAATACTCCCTTTCTCTCATAGCATTATGTGTGCTAGTGATCTGTAATTCTAGCAATTGAGTAGTGATTTTTATAGGCTTTATATATTTTCTACTAATTTTTAGTCAATTCAAATTGTCTCATCCATTTCTTTAGATTAGAGTACTTATATGATATATGTACTTGTGATCGAAGAGTCGTGTACATAGTCTAATCTGTAATCTGTGATTCTCCATATTAATAATATATGTTCTCCATCTGTCCGTGAACGTAGTCAAATTGGTGAACAACATAAATATCTTGTTTTCATGTGTGTGTGATTGGTTGTGATTGTCATATTTTCAACTATGTTACAACAAATTGGCATCAGAGATTTCAAGATAGAAGAGCGTCTAGGGTTCTCCGCTATAAGGAGAAGACGGATTTTAGGGATGGAAACAAAGATCAACAAGTTTAATGGAAGGAACAACTTTAGATTATGGTAGATAAAGATAAAGGCTTTGTGTAGTTGTTGTTTGCTTATGTTTTTTCATTTTCCTTGTGTTTTATGATGGACATCTTGTTCTCTTGTACATTCTCATTTTTGATCTAAATACTTCTTTTCTTGTCAAAAAATAAAATAAAATTCTATTAGATATACCCTGTTGGAATATTGGGTGAATATTAGGGTGAATGGTAAAGTCAACCAAGAGTCTAAAATCCAAAAGACACGACAATTCAAATTCTATGAACTGCTCGGTCGAGCAAGGCATAAGCCTCGGTCGAGCATGACTGTCTAGAAACATGACTCTTCTGTTAACCTCTGCTCGGGCGAGACACTAAAGTGCTCGACCGAGCAACCAGCCTATGCTCGGGTGAGGCACAATTAATGCTCGGCCGAGCAATTGCTGTTTGGTCAGATTGATGTCTGAACAGGTGTTAGCTTGGAGGGTTGTGACTTTTGTGAAACAGACACAACTGACTCAATCTACCATATATATAGACCCCTATTCCTTCATTCAGACATCAAGTGATAAAACCAAGTTGTTATCAAGTCAAACACAAGAATCCAATTCTCTCTCTCCCTCATTCAAAGTGATTTAATTCATTCAAGGAGTTCGTTCATCATTCTTTCTTCAAAGTTCGAAGACTAAGAGCAAGTCTGAATTTGGTTCGCCCGTCAAGTTTAGCTAAAGTGCACACTAACTTTTAGTAAAAAGCATTGTATCTTGGGAGACATTCGCCAATTGATCCGTTTGCACAATTACGGAGGCGAAATATTGTCTTAAGAAGATTTGCTTTGGCATACCTCGCTTTAATCTCCTTCGTGTATTTTCGTATTGAAGATATCTAAACATATACAAACAACAATCTTAAGACAATATTTTCAGGTATTTGTTTTGATTTTTATCTTCTCTACTTCATCTCTTTCTTATTGGATTTTCAATTTTCGTAACAGAAAACGGCTAATGGAAATGACTCTGTTAGTAGTGAGACTATTGCAACGAATCCTAATGCAATAGGGAGTACTTCAAGTGCTAATCAGCTTATGATGCCACCAGCCTCGCAGTACGAGAAATCGGAAAAGTACAATGGGGATGATTTCAAACATTGGCAACAGAAAATGTTGTTCTATCTCACAACGCTTGGACTAGTAAAGTTCTTACGTGAAGAATGTCCCGTAGCGGCGGAAGGTGTAGTAGACAAGGCTACACAAATGGCTATTGATGCATGGAAACATGCTGATTATCTATGCCGGAACTACATCTTGAATGGACTAGACAACACATTGTATAATGTGTATTACTCCATTCAAACTGCAAAAGGACTTTGGGACTCTCTCGGCAAGAAATATAAAACCAAAGATGTTGGAACAAAGAAGTTCTTTGTTGCAAAGTTTTTGGATTTTAAAATGAATGATTCTAAAACTGTAATGAATCAGGTCGAAGAGATGCAAGTCCTATTGCATAACCTTGAAGCCGAAGGCATGCAATTGAGTGAGTCCTTCCAAATTGCATGTATGATTGAGAAGTTGCCTCCTTCATGGAGAGATTTCAAAAACTATCTCAAGCACAATCAGAAAGGAGATGTCAATGGAAGATTTGCTTGTTCTTCTTCGCATTGAAGAAGACAATTGAAGTGCAGAAAAGAGAGCCAATGCTCGAAACATGGAAGCAAAGGCTAACATGGTGGAAGAATCCCAACACAAGAACAACAAAAGGAAGCATGATGACTCTTCTAAGAAGAAGTCAAGTAATGACAGCAACAAATGTTTCAAGTTCAAGGGGGACTGCTACAATTGTGGAAAAAGCGGTCACCGGGCAAAGGATTGTCGAATCAAGAAGAAAAAGCCTCCCCAAGCAAACATGACTGAAATAGATACTCTATCTGTGGGTATCTCAAAAGTAAATCTGTCCACCGTTGAATGTGAAGCCAACTTGGTGTCAAACGTCAAGGATTGGTGGGTGGACACCGGAGCCACTCGTCACATATGTGCCGACAAAAGCTTGTTCGCAGAATACAAGAACATGGAACGTGAAGATTTTCTCTATATGGGAAATTCTGCAACTTCCAAGATTGAAGGCATTGGGAAGGTGATCTTGAAGTTCACATCGGGAAAGGAGCTTACACTCAATGATGTGATGCATGTACCCGACATAAGAAAGAATTTAATTTCTGGTTCATTGCTTAGTAAGAAGGGTTTCAAAATTGTATTTGAATCTGTTAAGTTTGTACTTACTAAGGGAGGAATGTATGTTGGAAAGGGATACTTGCTAGATGGCCTATTTAAGGCAAATGTTGTTGTAGTGGACAAGAAATCCACATATTTGTACCCTCAAGTTATGAATAAAATTGACAATTCTATTTACTTGTGCAAGTCTTCTAAATTATGGCATGGTCGTTTAGGACATGTGAATCGTGCTTCTTTGAGAAAGCTTGTTGGTTTAGGACTCATTCCAAAACTTGATTCAATGAAATGTCACAAATGCGAAGTTTGTGTTGAAGTAAAGTTTTCTAAGAAACCTTTTAAACCAGTTGAAAGAACTAGCCAACTGTTGGGATCAATCTATAGTGATCTATGTGATTTAAAGTTTGTCCCAACTTGAGGCGGTAAGAAATACTTTGTTACTTTTATTGACGATCAAAGTAGATATTTTTATGCCTATTTGCTAAGTAGTAAAGATGAATCAATGGATGCTTTCATCACTTACAAAACTGAAGTTGAAAATCAACTTGAAAAGTCAATTAAAGTATTAAGGTCCGATAGGGGTGGTGAATATGAATCAACGGAATCTAGTAACCTATGTTCTAAATTCGGTATCATTCATCAAACAACTGCACCCTATACTCTGCAGCAAAATGGTATTGCTGAGAGGAAAAATAGAACTATAAAAGATGTGGTTAACTGTATGCTTGGAAGTTCGGGTTTACTACAAAACTTGTGGGGGGAAGCGGTGTTATCCGCTAACTTTGTGTTGAATAGAATTCCACACAAGAAAACTGGTTCTATACCATATGAATTGTGGAAAGGAAGAAAGTCTTCCTATAAATTCCTCAAAGCGTGGGGGTGTCTCGCAAAGGTTGCCGTTCCACCTCCTAAACAGTCAAAGTTAGGACCTAAGACCGTTGATTGTGTATTTATTGGATATGCAATGAATAGCAGTGCGTACAGATTCTTAGTACATAAATATGAAGTAAATGACATTCATATCAATACAATAATTGAATCTCGTGAAGCTGATTTTTTCGAGGACGTGTTCCCCATGAAAAAGGATATTTGTGAAAATACTCCTAAGAGACCACGTGAAAGCACTTCTGAAAACAATAAAGATGTTGAACCAAGAAGAAGCAAGAGAGCTAAAATTGCTAAAACCTTTGGTCCAGATTTTATCTCTAACTTTATGATTGAAGATGAGCCTCAATCATTTAAAGAAGCCATGAACAGCTCTGAATCCACATTTTGGAAAGAAGCTGTAAATAGTGAGATTGAATCCATTTTAAGTAACAACACTTGGCAAGTGGTTGATCTTTCAAAAGGTTCTAAACCAATAGGATGCAAATGGATTTTCAAAAAGAAATTAAGACCGGATGGTTCTGTGGACAAATACAAGACTCGTCTTGTTGCAAAAGGATATCATCAAATGGAAGGATTTGAATTCATTGACACATACTCTCATGTTACAAGAATTACTTCAATTCGAATCTTAATAGCCATTGCAGCTTTGTACAATCTGCATATACATCAAATGGATGTAAAAACTGTATTTTTAAATGGTGATTTGAATGAAGAAATTTATATGGAGCAGCCCGAAGGTTTCAAAGTAAAAGGACAAGAACACAAGGTATGCAAACTTGTTAAGTCCTTATATGGTTTGAAGCAAGCTCCTAAATAATGGCATGAAAAATTTGACAATGTCATAACTAGGAATGGTTTTATCACAATGAATGTGATAAGTGTGTATACTCGAAGAAATTTGGTAACACATATGTATTTGTTTGTTTATATGTAGATGACATGCTCATATTTGGTCATGACATTGATGTTATAAATAAAACAAAGAAAATGTTTACCAATAACTTTGATATGAAAGATATGGGTGAAGCAGATGTAATCTTGGAAATGAAAGCCTCAAGAACCTCCAATGGAATTAGTTTATCTCAAACACATTATGTTGATAAAATGATTGAGAGATTTAATTCTCATGGAATTAAAGAAACTAATAATCCATTTATGCCCCATATAGTTCTTCATAAGAATACTGGGAATGTGAAGCAACAAATTAGAGTATTCTCAAATCTTTGAAAGCCTAATGTACTTGATGCAGTGCACAAGGCCGAATATAGCTTATGATGTAAGTAAGTTGAGTCATTTTACTAGTAATCCTAATAATGAGCATTGAAATGTATTATTAAGAGTTTTAGGATATATAAAACGAACTAGAGAGTATTCATTGCACTATGGCAATTATCCTCCTGTAGTTGAAGGATATAGTGATGCAAATTGGATATCTGATACAGATGAATCCAAGTCTACTAGTGTCTATGTATTTACTCTCGGTGGAGGTGTCATATCATGGAAATCTTCTAAGCAAACTTGTATAGCTCGATCAACGATGGAATCTGAGTTTATTACTTTAGATAAAGCTGGTGAAGAAGTCGAATGGCTTAGACACTTTTTAGAAGATATTCCCCTCCGGCCAAAACCCGTGCCTGTTATATGTATACATTGTGATAATCAAGCAGCTATAGCAAGGGCGGAGAATTTTATATACAACGGCAAATCTCGACACATTCGTCGTAGACATAACACCGTTAGACAGTTACTCTCCAACGAAACAATTTCGATTGATTTTGTGCGATCAAAGGATAACCTAGCGGATCCATTTACTAAAGGTTTATCTAAGGAGAGAATAAACTGTGCATCGGAAGAAATGGGGCTAAAGCCTAAACAAATCTAAATCAACTTGATGGAAACCTAACCTGGCGACTGGAGATCCCACGGACTAGGTTCAATAGGAAAAACTAGTCATGATTGATTTGAGAGAAGCACTTGGAAGTTTATCTTCATCCCATTTCTATGATGCAAAAAGTGATGCCTACAAATTGGTAAAGGTTAAGCTATTGCTTTTAATGATGACTATATCTTGTAAATTAGTACAAGTGGGGTAATGTAGGATACTCTTTATAGCACATCACCTATGTTAGTGTGAACATGGCCGGTTCGTTGAGAATTTTACTTAGGCAAATTCTCTAAAGCACTCGCAGAACCAAGAAAGTTCAGGGCCAAAATAATGAACACAATAGAAAATCAAAATCTGATATGAGAAATTAAATGTGTTTGGTCTATTATTTAAGCTTACAATAACGTCTGACGGTTCAATACGTTACGTACACTGATCAGCCAAGTAAACTCGATAGATTCTTACTAAAGAAGGTTCAAAGCGAAAGCCACCTATCTTGATGCATTTATTTTTCAGCTATGCTCTTCTTCTTCTTTCTTTTCCATGTCGACTTCTTCCATTCATGTGGGGGATTGTTGGAATATTGGGTGAATGGTAAAGTCAACCAAGAGTCTAAAATTCAAAAGACACGACAATTCAAATTCTATGAACTGCTCGGCCGAGCAAGGCATAAGCCTCGGCCGTGCATGACTGTCCAGAAACATGACTCTTCTGTTAACCTCTGCTCGGGCGAGGCACTAAAGTGCTCGGCCGAGCAACCAGCCTATGCTCGGGCGAGGCACCAATAATGCTCGGCCGAGCAGTTGCTGTTTGGTCAGATTGATATCCGAACAGGTGTTAGCTTGGAAGGTTGTGACTTTTGTTAAACAGTCACAACTGACTCAATCTACCCTATATATAGACCCCTATTCATTCATTCAGTCATCAAGTGATAAAATCAAGTTGTTATCAAGTCAAACACAAGAATCTAATTCTCTCTCTCCCTCATTCAAAGTGATTTAATTCATTCAAGGAATTCGTTCATCATTCTTTCTTCAAAGTTCGAAGACTAAGAGCAAGTCTGAATTTGGTTCGCCCGTCAAGGTTAGTTAAAGTGCACACTAACTTTTGGTAAAAAATATTGTATCTTGGGAGACATTCGCCAATTAATCCATTTGCACAATTAATTACGGAGACGAAATATTGTCTTAAATATATATATATATGAATTGCACTATCAAGACATCTAGACAAAAATTGTTAACATAAAAACTATTGCCAAAAGAACTCTTTCTAACTTCAATTGGCATATGTGAGTGACGTAATATACTCACTTCTTACCAAAAGTATAATATAGAAAATAAATCACGCTGCCATTTTCATCCAACTCAAAAAGCAAGTACCATTTCTAAAGAGAATAATTTTTGCAGATTCATAACTCTTAACACTATAAGCATTTTTACAACTTTTTTGTGAGCATTTTAAACAAATCCTCGGTTTCTGTTGATGTTGATAGTGATCAAACATATTTGTAATACTTGGTGACTGTCGATCAAACATATTCGTATTGTTCAGCCAAGTAACCAAATATTTAAAGGTTATTCAAACAGAATTGTCCGAACATTGTTGAATTATTCCATCATTGACGACCGAACATTTTAAAATTGTCCCCCACCCTTACAAAACCCGTTCTCTCTCTCTCTCTCTCTCTCTCTCTCTCTCTCTCTCTCTCTCTCTCTCTCTCTCTCTCTCCCCTTGCATCTGCGTTGTTTGAATCCGTGAGAGTTAGGTGTGTTCGCGAGTGCAAGTGGATATGGGGTGGGTGGGTGTGTGGTATGTTTTGTTATTTTAGGGGATGTTTGTTGATTTAATGAGGTAAATAGGAATAATGTGGTGTAGTCTATAACTTTTTAGGTAAGCTTAGTGGTGCAGTATTTAGTAATTGTACGGGTGAATAACAATTTTTTTATAAAATATCTATTAACTAAAACAAATTTTAAAAAAGAATAATTTCATGAGGCATCTTTATACCAAATCATTTTTCATAAAAAATCGTGCTATTTCTAAAAGTCCATACACAACTATAGGCCTAGATCAGAATTTCATCTAAACACGCATCTCATTTACTCGATCAAATACAATTTCTAAACCCTCAATTTTTCTCTAGCACCGGCGACACCATCTTTCTACCCATCGGCTCCCCGCCTCTCCTTTCCTCTCCCTCCATCATTCTCATCTCCATTCCATACATATCTCTTCCAATGAGAATGAAAGCTATGCCTCATATTTTCTCAACGATCCTTCACTTATATCAAGATTTACTTTAGATGTTTCTGGGCAAGTTAAAAATTTGACTTGGGTTATTATTGTGAATTCTCAGTTAAACTTGTCCGCAACTTCTCAGCAATTGCCTGTCGTTCAGACTGCAGTGAAATGCCAAATTGTCAATCCTTTCGCCTCGTCACACCATGCGTGGTCCAGTTGTAGAATTTAAGAATAAAGGTGTAGAGTAAGATTTAAGAATTACTAAATGTCATTTTTTGATATTTTTTTTGTCAAAAAAATACTCTTATTAAACAAGAAATATTTTAATACAATTTTATCATTATACTAACAATATATGCACAAATAGAAAATATCTATAAACATATTAACAAAATATAATTTTAGCACTCGTTAAAAAATAAATGAAATATTTGCTTCTGCATTTTAAACTCGGGTCATCCACCACAACGCCTCCTACACCGTTACACTCCATCCTTTCCACCATCCTTCTCAAAGCACACAGACACCTCAGGTCATCCACCACAAAGCCACCTACACCATTAACTACATCCTTTTCACCACCCTTCTCCAAGCACACAGACGCATAAACACACCAACTTGATTGCAAACACAACCACACACCCTATGAATACTACACCCTCACACATACTGACACATACACACACACACACACACACACACACACACACACACACACACACACACACAAACACTGCATAAATACATGCCAACAACAAACACACATTTTTAAGTTTAACGTGTGTCATAACGTTAGGGGAAGCATAATCCACATAAGTGTGTCAGGGCACACAAGTGAGGCCACAATCTTGCATTAAAACCAGGGATCTAATCCAAATTTGTATGTGTATGCATATATATATATATATATATATATATATATATATATATATATATATATATATATATATATACACATACACACACACACACACAAGCCAAACATTCTTTATCCTGAAGAGACACTCAGTTCACAATCAGATTCCCATTTGTCTAACATGATGAGTTTCTTTCTTTATATATAACCTTTTCATTTCAACTCCGTTAAAAAAAAAAAAAAAAAAAAAAAAAAAGAGAGAGAGAGACCGCTGAGGTTTGGGTCAACAAGGTCAACTCAATAGACCCTAATATCAACACCAGTATTACCCAGCTGCTCAACAGTTACCATCTTCTTCCTAGATGATAATTTCTGGCCTGCATCACAACCAAGCCACAAACATGAAAGCCTAGCTCGGGCCGCCTGACTAGCAAACTGGGCCCTACAAGCCAGGCTAAGCTCCGCCAACATGTTATTTTTACCCAAGTCAAAACTCTCTTCATATCCCTCGAGGTCCGACTCCATTACTAGCACAAGAGATTCATCTTCAAATTCTTCCAAATCCAAACTGGGAGAGAATTCCACTGATTTTTTGGGGCTGGCATTCTTTCTGCAATGGTAGTAATCTTGAACTGCCTGCCATTGGGAAGAGGCCAAACGAATCCTAGGCCTAATAGACCTCACATACTCATATGCAGCATCAGGTGCCATTTGCTTGTGCTCAACCTGCGTTTTAGATGAGAAAGACATAAAATGTTAATTGAAATAGAGTACGAAATATTTATTAATTTGCAGATGTATATAAGATCTGATGTGATGCATACCAAGTAACACAGAACAATGGTTGTGCTCCGTCCACGCCCAGCCTTGCAATGAACATATGTTGTTTTACCAGCAGATGAATTATCTTGAAAAACAAAACAACAATCTATAGTAAGCATAGCTAAGAATATAATTCCCCACATTTCATGTTAATAGTCCAATATTAAGTTTTTGGATGATCCATATGAAGAGATCACTTTCTAAAATTAAGCTTATTTTACAAATTATAAAGAAGAAATACAAAGGCGTTAAGTACAAGATTGACAAGTCAAACTTTCAAATGTGGACTATTTACATGGAACAAAGGGATTAATACAACAACAAGAAAGCCCAACCAATGAAAAAGTGGAGAGATGGGGTAAGAAATTGGATTAAGAATCTTACTATGGATGAATTCTACAGCTTCACAAATGTCACCATATGTTGGAGCAAAAAGATAATCTCTTGTTGGAATCACCAAATGCTCAATGTTGTGAGCCTTGAAAAAAAAAAAATAGAAAAAGAGAAATCAGTATTTTGAGTCTTTAACATTTGGTTCAGCAGTTTAGGTGGGACCATCTCAGCATAAAAAGAGAAAGAGAAAGCTACGAAGGATTTACGGCTGGGGATACTCACATGGTATAAAGAAGTTGGTACCAAAGTCTCGTATGCTTCATTTAGGGTAACCACGCCACAAACACCAAGTTCCTTCAGGTGCGGAACATCCCCAGGAAACGGCACAGCACCTAACAGGATAAACTAATAAGGGGGAAAGTTAGCACCACCAAAAATAAAAATAAAGACCATGAAAAAATTCATATCACAAATCTTACATGGAATGGTATATAAAAGTGATAAATATATTTAACCATGAAGCAGTTTTAGAGGGAAATGGAACCTACATGGGCCCAAGAAAAAAATTGCGGAATTCGGGTTTATCAGTCACCATTTATCCAATCAACTGAGGGAACACCACAACTATGAGGTGTGCAAATGTTTTTTTTAAGGTGACTTCGGAGAATCTAAGAGAAGTTTTGAAAAAAAAAACTAAAACATTTCCATAAAAAATATGTCTGATACATAGGGTAGGCCCCACACAAATGGCATTGACTGCTCCATTTTACTTAAATTCTTGACCATTTGGGAATAGCATGCTAAGTGTAGAAATTGCAGTTAACAAACATATACCTGTGTCTTGACTAACACAATTCTTGGTCAAAGTTCACATATGTTGACCACCAAAAACAAGTGAGACTATATTTCAGGGACGGAGTATGTCAGAACGGGTATAAAAGTGAGGTCAGCAGAACTCTCCCACCCCATAATCTCATGACTAAAGGCAGCATTTCATTATCAACACTTTCACACATATACCATGAATCACTTTTTTTCCTGAATGGGAAAGCATGATCCTTGCATAAAAACCACATGTTAATTATGTCAAGGAACTTTAATCAAAAGATACATGATCTTAAGGACGCATAATTTTTCCATATGGGAAATTGAGTCCATGAAGGATTTTTCTTAAAGGAAGGCCAACTAATTTACTATGTTCTCCCAAAGTTTTGATAATTTATTTAAGCTCAAGAAATCTGCGGGAAACAATCATGAACGGAAGTAATAGAACATTTATTTGTACTTATATTCATCTAAGTTTATATATCTAAATAGATGCTATATACATACATAAAATAAAGTAAAATTTTCATAGAAATATGGTAATGCCCTCATCTCTTGGACGTCCGTATTTATATTGACCCATTTATTCATTATCAACATTTTCACGCATATACCATGACTCAATTTTTACCTGGATGGCAAAGGCATGATCTTCACTTAAAAACCACATGTTAATACTGTCAAGGAACTTGAACCAAAGAAAAATGATTTTGCGCACACGGAAATTTTAGTCATGGGAAATTGAGTCCATAAAGCATTTTGCTTCAAGGAAAGCCAACTAATTTACCAAGTTCACTCAAAGTTTTAACAATTTATTTGAGCTCAAAATAACTACCGGAAACACTCATGAATGGAAGTAATAGCTTTTAAATGTACTTATATTCATCTAAATTTAAATATCTAAATAGATGTTATATACATACATAAAAGAAAGTATTGAAATATATCTTAGAAATGCCCTTATCTCTTTGACGTTAAAGGTTCACACGTATTTATATTGACACTGTAACTTTTTCACTTTTTAATAAGTCCACATATGGAAGAAAATGGCTAGAAATAATCAGCCATCATTCTCCTTAACAAAGAATATCATGAGCTTAACTCTTCTACAAACAAAAGTATTACAGGTGAGTGCGTACTTAAATTACCCTCTCCACTCTGCTCAAAATAGTCAATAACTGAAAGTAAAAAAAAAAATTAATAAGTAAATTACATCACTTGTGCAGAGTAGCTTAGCCCAAACGGGGGAGGGTATGTAAATTTTCCATCACATGACCAACAACAACAGGCCAACAAAAAATTACTCCCTCGGTCCCATTTATATTGACCACATTTGACTTTTGTGGTAAACACAAGTTAACTTTGACCAGACATTAATGTCAATTTAGTTATTTATCAATAACAATTTTTACGGTTTCATTAGGATGATTAGATAGACATTAGCGTTTGGTCAAAGTTAATTTGTGTTGACCACAAAAGTCAAATGTGGCCAATATAAATGGGACGGAGAGAGTGCAATTACAGAAACACAAGAGTAGAATTTTCAAATGCGTGAAAGAGTCAAGCTTCAACTATAGGTAACCTGTGATTAGTCAACTTTCTCTCGATAATCATCAACTTTCTCTCGATAATCAACAACAATAAATAATCGTTGAGTCAGTCAATCTCAACTCCCATTTAATATACAGGCAAATTGTCAAACAAAAAATACTCTTCTTTTTATAATTGGCTTAACAAATCTTTGACAAACAAAACACAAATAATAAAGCAAGAATCCCCACTTTATGACTTGAACTAAAAGCACATAAGTATAAGATAACAAACATATCACATAGCAATGAACATCACAATCTAACAATCATACAATCAAAATAAAAATTATAATGCAAAGAAGTATATCAAAAATAATTTACCTCATCAACCCTATCCCACCACCGGAACTCGGATTGAATCTTGTTCCTCATAACATTATACAGGAGTGTGGGATAAAAAAGAGCACGAGCCCCTGCTCCCACCAAAACCCGTTTCGCATCCGAAAATACCACAGATTTATCTTCACAACACTCACCAGTGCATAGCTGCAAATCCCCACAATTCAATTCCCCTTCCTTCAATTCCTCAATATACATGTCTACCCCTTTACACCAACACCTTCAATCAAAAAAAGATTCCAACTTTTCGAAAGAAAAAGAGTTCAATTAACAGGAAATTGATCAATTTCGATAACAAATTCTAGATACTGACTTACATAAATCCCTAATTAACAACATAAGACGAAACCTAAAAACCCCCAATCCCAAAAATTACAACTTTTCAAATTACTCGATTAGAACAAAATATACTACAATTACAGCACCAAATCGAAATTAAATTCACCAAACACAAACCCAAATGAGGAATGCACACGTCCTTAATCATACTGACAGTAATCAAGAACAAGAAAAAGCGAAACCCAAAATCGAATTGAAAGAAAAGATTTCACAAAGACAAAGAAAATGGGGGTGGGAAAAGATTTGAAGAATCAAAGCGTTTGAAAGAGGGGGGTTTTGTGTGTGTGTGTGTGTGTGAGAGAGAGAGAGAGAGAGAGAGAGAGAGAGAGAGAGAGATTTCTTGAGAAGTGAGACTGGAATTGCTCTGTGACTTTCTCTCTCTGGAAATTGTTTGTTTCATAACCTTTCGTTTTCGTCGACAAACGTAATAACGTATGCATACTACTTTATCCATTTATATCAAATAGCAGTGCAACGTAATATTTAGTGTATAAAAAATGCAACTTATTTTTTAAATGATTATCAAATTCTTTTTTAACTAACAATTGTATTATTTTTTTAATGAAATGATGATATAGCAAAAGAGGTGTTGAAATTTTATCGAATGTTGATGTGAAAATTAATTTTTTCATCATCTCAATTTCTCTAATGGAGAAAAAAAGGGCATTAACGCTCATTAAATATTTAGTTCGTATTAATTTCGTCACAAAGTGTTAACTAAATTTAAAGTCATCCATTTTTTACTTGAAAATTGTATTATATGAAAAAAGTTATAAAAGTACGTTGAATTTTTTAAAAACTAAAAACTACTTTATATTATTTGATGCAAATGATTAAATTAAGTTAATATAAGAGTCATTTTCTTTTCGTTTTCTGACAACAAACTCCTAAAAGTAACGCCTTAAAGAAAAACAGAAATAACAATACAAGTGGAAATAAATAAATTATAAAAGAAAATTATTAAGGTTGTTATTTGTGTAAATGGTTTATGTTTGTTGTAACGCCTCGCATTTATTTTCATATTTTCACCCGATTTTGGAGAACAATAAATAAAAGGAAGTTATGAGAGTAATAAATTATTATTTTTTGTATCATTTTTGTACCACGACAGTTATACGCTCTCTTCCTAGAATTTTCTAGGCGCTTCTGTGTGTGTATGTATGTGTGAATGTGTGTGTGTGTGTGAGTAGTGAAAAAAAAAGTTATAAAAATTGTTAGAGGATTGTTAGTCGCTAACGTCTAAAGCGCTTAGACGTGTGCAAAAATTAGACGGAATAAAGAATTTAGATATAATTTATAACAGCCTAATGAAATAGTTTAATGCGTGAGATAGATGAGAATAACGACATCTATCAAGTCTTGGCTTAACACTTGGTCTTGAAAATGATTTAGACATTTTGTTTGCGAGTTATAAATTGATATTTGAGATTTCAACTAATCAATTTACGGTTTGAGAATTTTTTTGTATTGATATACTAAAAAGAAACAACAATATTGTAGGACCAAATATTAATAAAAAAAAAATGCAGGTCTCGCGGTAGGCGACCCCCAACACGACTAATTGGCGTCGCCTAGACGGCAATTTTCCGACTTAACATGTTTTTTTATCAATTTAAAGTTAATTGTTGCGTTTTATGACCACCTGAAATTTTAACAGTAGGCGGCGCTGCCCGACTTTTTGGCACCTATACTACATAGACAATGATTTATTTTTGAGTGAACACGTTTTTGACTAATTTGAAGTTAGTTTATGAGATTGACTTTTTTACAAACATTGTGAGGAATATATGAGTTGTTTTACTACCTTCATTTTTACTAAAATATTTGAAATCTAAATTAACTACAATGTGATTATCATATCATACACATGAAAATTAAGTATTTATAAATATATAATAACAATTAGACAAGTCATTTAAGCATGAATTAAAATTTTGTCCATTATACCAAGCACTAAATTGTATCAGATACTTGTATAAATTTATAGCATGTGTCAAAAAAATTAAAAATTAAAAAAAAAAAAGTGAATTAAATTTAAACTTAATGGATAAGGTTTGAATACAAAAGTGGGTTTGGACCAAGATATTATGGGACAATTAATTTCGCATCTTAATATGAATGGGCGACATATATTATACTTATCTAATAAGAGAGTTAGTGGGCCAGCCCACCTAAGATTTTGAATGAGGACAACTTTATATGTGATGTGGGGGCTTAAGTCCATAAGGTGAGATCAAGCCGACGTCATGTACAGCATGAACACATTTATCAGAAAGGGCGACATTTTCTTAACTTGGCTCAATCTGGGGGCAGCCCTAACAGTTGGACATTGAAAAAAAAAAAACCGTTAGACACATGACGTTCAGTCCCCCTTAAATTCATTTTACTTAATAAGAATCTGTCAGAAAAGTACAACATCTCCATTAAATTTTATTGTTCACATGAAGGTCAATCCTAATACGACACGTGGCAATAGTCACATGCACCTCACATGATCAAGGTACTATATAAAGAACATTTCATACCCTAACTTGTAAGTATCAAGTACATTGCTTCTTTTCTCTTGTACTTGCCAGAATACTTATTATCACGCCAGAGGGGCATAGTCGATACATCCCCGGCTTAGTTTCCCAGCTTAGTTCACGGTTCTGTGTGTGCAGGATACGCCAGAGAAGAAGGCCGAGTATTCAGTTGTAGACTATAAAGCTTTGGGTCCCGTTGCCGCCATTTTCTATGGCGGCATCAGTTGGTTTCGCTGTCGTGACTTGAAGCTTCTTTTCGATTCGTTTCTAACTCTTAACAACCCAGAAAACACCCTCCTAAAACATGAAATGGCCGGAGACAAAGGAACTCTGTCCAAAACCATACCAGTCACTAACCTTGCACTCATAACACCAAATATACGTAGTGAGATAGCTAGGCATGCTAGATCTGGCCATCGATGCCATGGATCAGGTGAGTCGACGCATAATGAGTCGACAGTTCGAAGAAGGAGAGATCGTGAGGCAGCTAACGCCGCTGGAGGAGCAGGGCAAGTTCATCAAGAGCCCTTTACGAACGAGGGAATCGGGGCGGAAGCAGAGCGCCTACGAGCTCACGTTGAGCTCTTATTGAGAGTTCTCACTAACAATAACAGGATCATGGAGTATGAAACACTGATGGATGTCCTAGAGCTTGCTCGCGATATTGGTTTCGCTCGTATTGTGGTTCACTCTGATTCACAATTAATTTAAAATCAGGTGAAAGGGGAGTATGGGGTGTAATATCATGTGTTGATCAAATATTGCAACATGGAAAGGGATATTTTGAAGGGATTTGAATTTTGGGAGTTGGTGCAAATTGATAGGTCGAAAATTGAAAGGGTCGATGTACTTAGCAAGGTGGCCATTGATGAGATCATAACTTACCTAAAGAAGTTGCAGTCGAGTTCTTGGAAATACCGCCCATCAATAGGCCACTAATTATGGATATTGATGATTTGGTGAAAATTAGGGTATGCGAGATGAAGGAGTATTTGGAAACGGGCGAATTACACCATGATGAAGAAAAAGCTAAGTTAATCAAGAAGACATCACCAAGATTTACCATTCAAGACAATGTGATATATTGATGATCATTCTCTAAACCATTGTTAAGATACATTGGTCCTGATTGGACAACCAAAGTGTTGTACGAGATTCATGAGGGAATTTGTGGAGGTCATTAGGGGCGAGAACATTGGCAGACAAAATAATGTTTCATGGTTTCTACTGGCCAAAACACAGGCGATATGCAGAGGAATACATAAGGAAGTGCGACAAATGCCAAAGGTATGCCAACATACCTAGACTGCCAGCTACGAATCAAACACATTGTGGCGACATGGACATTTGATATGTGGGGGGGGGGTAGATTTGATCGGTTTGTTCCCCAAGGCCAGAGAAGGATGTCAACATATGGTAGTAGTAGTAGATTATTTTACGAAGTGGACGAAAGCAAAAGCTCTGGCGAAAATCTCTAAGGATAATGTGATCACGTTTGTAAATGAGAATATCTGGTGCATATATGGTTTTTCAAGGGCAATCAACTCGGATCATGGCACTCAGTTTTAGAAGAAGTTTACAGCAGAATGTGCAAGATTGCAACATCACTGTGGTATGTCAGGACAACTACTAAGGGATCAACTGGCTAGACTGCATTTGCACTTACGAGTCAGAGGCAATGACGCCTGCATAGATGGCCTCTTATTATGATGAAGTCGGAAATGAGCAGAGGCGTTGCAACAATTTGGATTTGTGTGACGAACAAAGGATGGATGCAAGAATGAAGATGACCAATTCTCATCATGACAAAAGGGTAAACAAGATATCGTTTGATATTGGGGATTGGGTTCTAAGGAGCATAGAAGTCATGGGACAGAAGGCGGGATTTACCAAGTTAGATGCCAAGTAGGAGAACCCTTTCAGATCTCGAAGATTATCATAACATATATCCTTAAGAAAGCAGATGGAGTTGAACTAAATAATGTATGGAGTGTTGATTACTTGAGGCACTATTATCAGTAATAATGTCGCATGCCATGTCAATCTAGAAAAATTATGTTTCAAGGTACTTTATGTTTGTTTGTTTTTCAAAATGTTGATTTCTAGCAAATTAAAGCACCAAGTAGTTTGTTTGTTTTTCATCTAGTTAATGGCGAGAATGAATGTTCATGAAATGGCATTTATATAAATCATACTTATCTGTTTTACAAGACTTGTTTTGATTTTAACTACGTTCAATATTTTATTGCATGAAATGGCGAGAACATGAATGAAAAAACTTGATTAAGTCGTGGATCAAAAAATCATGAAAACAATCCAAGTCTCAAAAAAAAATTGTCCTACACGATATCACCAATACCGCCAAGAAAATCAACCAAGGAAAAAGTGCAATTCTAATTAGCATATTCAAACATGAAAGTATGACAAGTGCCCCACTAGAAGGCAAAATGAGAAAAATGGCCAAGTGAGGTGGTCACCCTAGTAGGCACCCCCAACCTGAAAAATGGCTAAAAGAGAATGTCGCCTCAATAGGCATTCTCATTTAGAAAGATGGTCGAGGGATGCCGCCTTAGTAGGCACCCCTTACAAGAAAAATGGCTGAGGGAGGTTATCGCCCTATTAGGCACCCCAAAACCCGAAAGACGGCCAAAATGGGTGAGCGGAAATTTGCAAAGAGGGTCACAAGAGGTTAAAAATAAAGGCAATGAAAATCTGACAGTTAGGTTGAAGCTTGGCTTAGCTTCAACTCATCAAGACAACTAAGGAAGAAGAAGGGTGGGTCGAGCTCTACCAAGGTCAGTTGGACTTGTTTTGTTATAATTTCAGGATTTCTTCTCCTCCAATATTTAGGGTTTGTTCCTATGTGTACCTATATAAGCCAAAGTGACAGCCACAAATACTTTGTAACACCATAACATATTTTTAGTATAATATAGGCTTGGTAGCATCCCCGGATTGGTTGATTTGTTCGATGAACTGGGTTAACAAATCGTGTTCTTGTGTGTGCGATTTGTTTTGGGTTCGCGTGTGTTTTGTTTTATTGATTGCTTTGGGGCCAATATCCCAACATTAACTACGGATAATTATGTGGCTGAAGTCTTGTGCGTTTTAGAAGAAACTAACTTGGATGTTTCAACATGGGAGATTTGTTTTGGCTTTTGTTAATGATTTGCAAATGTGAAGAAGTTAACATTGTCAGAATTTACCTTGATGGTGAGTAACTTTTTACTGATTACTTCTGATAAAAAAGACTTTCTTTAAGGTGGCGTTTGATTTTTTTTAAGTGTTAAGTGCTAAAATCTGATTTCACGTTAGAATTTGGCTGAATTGATATAAGGTAACGTCTGAATACTGATTTCTTAATTATTCAAGCTGTACGAATATTTATATGAATTCACATTTAAAATTAGGTTTACAACATTTAATAGAGTAGAGAGATGGGATGAATGGTTGGTGATCTAATGTTTGAGTTGTGTATTTTCGAAATTACGAGTTAATGAAAGAGATATATATGAAAAAAAAATCAATTAAAAGGCAAATAATGGCTCATTATTTTTTCATTTTCAACTTTTATTCAGATCTGAATGGGTGGGTGTGTCAGATATAATACAATTCACATTGTTTTTTTTCGTTCAAATCTGAATAGCTATTATTTTCTACTTATTTTTCAGATTTAAAACTATCAATTATTTACCTTTTAATTGATTTTTTTTTCATATATATTTCTTCTATAAATTCGTAATTCCGAAAATACCTAACCCAAACACTAGATTAGCAAATATTCATCCCATCTCTCTACTCCATTATATGTCGTAACCCTAATTTTAGACATAAATTCAGATGAAAATTCAAACATCTTGAGTAATTCAGAAATCAGACACTAGCTCTTACCAGTTTCGCCAAATTTAGACGTAAAATCAGATATCAACACTTAATACTTAAAAAACTCAAACGCCACCTAAGTGATAATTTTTCATTTGAAAAATAAGTGAAAAATTAGAGGCATTAAAATTTGAAAGGAGAAAACAAACAGTCTGCATTCACTCATTCAGTTTAATCTCAACCCTCACTCTCTCTACCACCGGCGATCGACGACTTAGGGCCCTTTCACTCAGGCGACTGGCTATCTTTCATCTGCTCTGGCTGCTTTCTTCCTTTCTCCCGGTCATCTCCTTTCTCCTCGCTGACACCGTCGTCTCCCTCATTTTTCCGGTCGACCACATTCCAGATCTGCAACAACAATTACCATTGTCTGACTAGATCAAACCATATATGATGATATAAACTGTATTGAAATGACGTAATCTCAAAATAGCCAAGATAATAGTACCTTTTTACGTTGGATGTAGTCTGTTATACATAGTGGTGCCTTAGTATTGATAGAAATCCCTTGAATAGCGGAGATAATGTAGGCGTAACGGTCCCATGATTGTAGGAGACGGTTATATATTGAGTCGTAGATAGACGCACGTGTTTGTAGGTCTAGGTCGCTTGAGTATTCGAGATCGACCTGACTTCGCAGGGACTAAAGTGGAACAATTATATTTTATTAATGTATTAATGTATTAAAGTAACCAAAAGAAGGGGTTTGATTGGTTTAATTATTAATCTAAGAAAGCAAAATAAAACAAGCAAATAAATCAAGAAACAAGGGACTCATAGATTGGGGATCATAACAATTGTCACTTTATGCTTTTTATTTCATGTAAAAAGGATTCAATCTCATTCTTGGGTTCATTCACAAAATCATGAGTTTGGACGGTTTGCTGTGCGATTTGCAACTCAAATATTCTCTTTTTATTATACTCCAGTTACGTCTATATAATAATTGAATAATTCATTAAGATCAAAAGAATATATGAACCTAGATCCAATTAAATTCAGTTACGTCCTCAATTAGATCTAAGTAGTAAAATAATGGTCAATGTATCTATGTCCGAGTTACTGTAACAATGGAAACCCACAATTTCTAGGGCCATAAATCTAAAACCCTAGAACGAATTAAGAATATTTTACCACTTAAGAATGAGAGAGAGAGAGAGATAGGAATAATTAAAACCCTAGCATAAAGATCAAATTATTACTTACCTCAATCCACGAATCAAATAAATTAGCCTTGAAAGACCATTAAAATAAATAAACCTTGTTTTTGAATCTTCAAAATAAATAAAAAAAACCCTAATCTAATATGTACAAGAGAAGAAGAGATATAGAGGATGATAAGAGATGAGAGAGCGTCCAAAAACTAGTCTAGGGTCCTTTATATAGTAGGAGGGAGGACGAAATCCTAATTGAAAACCAATTCTGGCCAAAATAGGTCAATTCCTAGTCCAATTAGGATTCAGTCGAAATTCGTTACAAATATGTTGCTGATTCTGTTGAAAAATGCTTTTAATTCTGTGACAGACCAAATTCGTCACAGATTTTCCGTCACAAAGCCTTGGCCGGCCATGGGTGATGACTCATGGCACGAGTTGTGCCTTTTGCACAAGTCGTGTTGATTGTGCCTTGGATTCGATTCGTAATTGCACTTTGGCCCTTGTACTTTCCAGATTTGCACTTTGGGCCTTGTACTTTCCAGATTTGCACTTTGCCCCTGAACTTTATAATATCAGTTTCCTCCCCAATTTTCCATAATTGCAGTTTGGTCCCTAAACTACCAAAATAAGCTTAAATCCTCCATTTTCTGATTATTTGCACTTCAACCCCTGCACTTTCAAAACACTAACAAAACACATTAAATTCTCAAGGCTTCGAGCATTAAATAAGCTAGGAAACATATCTTTTGGATGGGTAAAACCACATCCATCAAATACCCCCAAACTTATCTGTTGCCCGTCCTTGAGTAAAACAAAACTAAAACAAAATAAAAACTAACTAACTAATTAAAACACATAAAATATTTTTGGATTGTTCGATGCATATAATAGGTTGTTGGCACAGCAAGTCTCACATCTTACAACAAACATAATCTACAAGCATTATCATGAACATGTGATTATATTTACATGGATGCATTCCAATTCTCCCCCACATAATGAAAGATGAATGAATTATGGGAGATCGTTGTTTACCAAAATAAGATATTTTATAGGGTCACTTGTGTCATGCTCGAAATCAATGATAATAAAATAAATTTTTATACAAGGCCACTCATATGCATGTTTAAACAGAACTGTCAATCCGGCTACTCTTTAGGGATCAAGTATGGCTTTATAGCTTGTAATGCGGGATAGGTTCACGGTTACAAAAGAAGGTAAGGACATACGAAGTCAAGCAAGTGAAACTAAGAAGTCTTCATCATACATCCTCCCTTTGAAATTTATCATTCTGTTCCATGCCAACCCATTGATTCAACCACTAAACTTATAATTTTGCATACTTTCACACTTGGGGTTGATCACCTTTCTTCCTTTTGGTCACTTTCCACTTCAACATAAGAGAGGGTAAGGCTTTTTTTTTCAACTTTTCTTTTCATTTTTTTCTTTATTTTTTTCTTTGCTTTGCACAAATATATCACGAAAAATGTGTATTTAATAATTTGCTCAAGCCCCTCTTTTCAATACATTCATGACCCTTTTCTTTCTTTTGATGACCACTTTTCACCCTTGATTTTCCAAACATCACCCACAATTCATATTCATTCCCTAGTTTCACTTTCTTGAAAATGTGAGAAAAATAATGTATAAGTTAAAGGGGTAGGATAATGAGGGTACAAATGAAGACGAATGGTGGTCTAAGATAACCTCTCACTTTGTGACGGATTCCATTCTTTTTCAAGCTTCAAAAGGGGGTCAAGCGGAAATTTTTATAAGTGACGAGAAAGTTAAAGGCTCACAAATAGGGTTCAAAGAAAATAGCCATATATCACTTTCCGAATAGCCTAATTGATGTGTTATTGACAGTCATGCAAACATGTTCTAGGGACCCCGAGAATGCCAGAGTGATCCTATAAAGGTCTCCTAAATTGATAATAATGATCAAGAAAATAAATATGAAAGTGAAAGGTGGAGAAGTCATACTTTCCATGTACCAATGCACTTATAACCCCATATTGACAATAACACTCAAGATTTTTAAAATATTAAAGCACTCTCAAATCATCATGGACTCTTGCCAACAACCCAAAATATGAAAAGAACAAAATTTTTCTATTTTTTTGGAGAGTAACACTATATACACTTCCCTATAAACCCACACACTCGGAGAGATATCTACCCCGAAACTCAAAGCATGTTATGTTCTCATAGCAAAGAGAACTAAAACATGCATTGGGTTCAAAGGATGATATGACACAACAAAACAAAATAAATAAAGCAAATAAAACGTACCTACTTGGGTTGCCTCTCAATAAGCGCATTTGGTTAAGGTCGTTAGCCCGACCGTTGCTTACGTTTGGACTTCACTTTTCGTCCTTTCGCCCACTTCATGGTTTCGCGGGTCCTTATGTTCAGTTCATGCCCCATATATATTACTCGAGCTTTGATATTATTTTGTGCCCAAGGGAATTTTTGACGTTTCAGCTTTTTGGGCTTCTCCTCTTTCAATCCTTCGCCACTTTCTTCACCCTAAAAAACAGGGGGAGGTACAAGAATGATGGAGACTTTCACGCTTTCAATGGGATGGAGAAGGTCTTCATTGAGGCATTATTTGTCAATTTGGTCGGGCCCAACCTCATCAACATTAATGCCCTCATTTTTTTTTAATTTCTCTTCCACCCTATCTTCTTTATAATCAACATCTTCATCAACAACCACACGATCACTAGCAGGAGACGGAGAGAGAATCAGTAGTTCGTCATTAATGGAAGCGTCCTCCCATTCATAACGTTCAAGTTGGATAGAACTAGTATCTCGCTCACAACCTCTCAAGGCCTCTACCAGTATAGTAACTTGTGCTTCAACCTACCTATGGTTGCACCTACTTGTTGTTGTTGTTGACGATTTTCCTCCTTCAATTGACGATTTTCCTCATTCAATATTGTTAGAGCCTCTTCCCATTATAGCTTTTTAGGTTACGTTGGATCATTATAATGTGGCTCATAATTGTTCCATGCCCGACATGAGTGATTTCCCCTCCCTTGTGTACAACAATTAGGAGAATAATCATATTGTGGTTGCCATGGATGGAACGAACTCCTTTCTTGTACCTGTAGAGAATACTCTTGAAAATATGTCCTAGACGGACAATCATTAGTAGCATGAGAGCATAATCCACAACAGGAACATGCATCTTGTATTATATTGGCACTAGGCGAAGCACTTTTCGCTTTGAACATAGCAATTAATTGTTTTACTTGCCCGACCAACTTCTAATTAGAATTTGATTCATGCATGCATGACCTTTAATTTTTCAAACAACTAGAAAAAAAATGAAAAAAAATAATAAAAGAAAATTATTTACACTAAAAAGAAACTAATAAAAGAAAACTATTTACAATACATACACAAAATTAACTTGTTCGCTACACAAGTCCCCGACAACGGCGCCAAAAACATGATGGAGAAAATCTTCCTCTTATCAAAATTACCTAGCAAGTGCACTAGTTTAACAATTTAGCAATATGCTTACTTGCAAGGGTCGAATCCACAGGGACTAAAGTGGAACAAGTATATTTTATTACTGTATTAAAGTAACCAAAAGAAGTGGTTTGATTGGTTTAATTATTAATCTAAGAAAGAAAAATAAAACAAGCAAATAAATCAAGAAACAAGGGATTCATGGATAGGGGATCATAACAATTGTCACTTTATGCTTTTTATTTCATGTAAAAAGGATTCAATTTCATTATTGGGTTCATTCACAAAATCATGAGTTGGGACGGTTTGGTGTGCGATTTGCAACTCGTATATTCTCTTTTTATTATACTCCAGTTACGTCTATATAATAATTGAAGGATTCATTAAGATCAAAAGAATATATGAACCTAGATCCAATTAAATTCAGTTACGCCCTCAATTAGATCTAAGCAGTAAAATAATGGTCAATGTATCTATGTCCGAGTTACTGTAACAATGGATACCCACAATTTCTAGGGCCATAAATCTGAAACTCTAGAACGAATTAAGAATATTTTATCATGCAAGAATGAGAGAGAGATAGAAATAATTAAAACCCTAGCATAAAGATCAAATTATTACTTGCCTCAATCCACGTATCAAATAAATAAGTCTTGAAAAATCATTAAAATAAATAAACCTTGTTCTTGAATCTTCAAAATAAATAAATAAAAAAACCCTAATCTAATATGTACAAGAGAATAAGAGATATAGAGGATGATAAGAGATGAGAGAGCGTCCAAAAACTAGTCTAGGGTCCTTTATATAGTAGGAGGGGGGAGGAAATCCTAATTGGAAACCAATTCTGGCCAAAATAGGTCAATTCCTAGTCCAATTAGGATTATGTCGAAATTCGTTACAAATCTGTTGCTGATTCTGTTGAAAAATGCTTTTAATTCTATGACGGACCAAATCCGTCGCAGATTTTTCGTCACAAAGCCTTGGCCGGCCATGGGTGATGACTCGTGGCACGATTCGTGCCTTTTGCACAAGTCGTGTTGATTGTGCCTTAGATTCGATTCGTAATTGCTCCTTGGCCCTTGTACTTTCTAGATTTGCACTTTGGCCCTTGTACTTTTCAGATTTGCACTTTGACCCCTGAGCTTTATAATATCAGTTTCCTTCCCAATTTTCCATAATTGCAGTTTGGTCCCTAAACTTCCAAAACAAGCTTAAATCCTCCATTTTCTGATTATTTGCACTTCAACCCCTGCACTTTCAAAACACTAACAAAACACATTAAATTCCCAAGATTTCGAGCATTAAATAAGCTAGGAAACATATCTTTTGGATGGGTAAAACCACATCCATCAAATACCCTCAAACTTATCTTTTGCCCGTCCTTGAGTAAAACAAAACTAAAACAAAATAAAAACTAACTAACTAATTAAAACACATAAAATATTTTTGGATTATTCAACTTCTTTAATAGGTTGTTGGCACAACAAGTCTCAGATCTTACAACAAACATAATCTACAACCATTATCATGAACATGGGATTATATTTACATGGATGCATTACAATTCTCCACCACATAATAAAAGATGAATGAATTATGGGAGATCATTGTTTACCAAAATAAGATATTTTATAGGGTCACTTGTGTCATGCTCTAAATTAATGATAATAAAATAAATTTCTACACAAGGCCACTCATATGCATGTTTAAACAAAATTGTCAACCCGGTTACTATTTAGGGATCAAGTATGGCTTTATGGCTTGTAATGTATCGCGAAAATCGCGGGCTAGGTTCAAGGTTACAAAAGAAGATAAGGACATACGAAGTCAAGCAAGTGAAACTAAGAAGTCTTCATCATACATCCTCCCTTTGAAATTTATCATTCCGTTCCATGCCAACCCATTGATTCAACCACCAAACTTATAATTTTGCATACTTTCATACTTGGGGTGGTTGATCACCTTTCTTCCTTTTGGTCACTTTCCACTTCAACATAAGAGAGTGCAGGGCTTTTTTTCAAGTTTTCTTTTCATTTTTTTCTTTATTTTTTTTCTTTGCTTTGCACAAATATATCACGAAGAATGTGCATTAAATATTTTGCTCAAGCCCCTCTTTTCAATACATTCATAACCCTTTTCTTTCTTTTGATGACCACTTTTCACCCTTGATTTTCCAAACATCAACCACAATTCATATTCATTCTCTAGTTTCACTTTCTTGAAAAGGTGAGAAAAATATTGTATAAGTTAAAAGGGTAGGATAATGAGGGTACAAATGAAGGCGAATGGTGGTCTAAGATAACCTCTCACTTTGTGAGGGATTCCATTCTTTTTCAAGCTTCAAAAGGGGGTCTAGTGGAAATCTTTATAAGTGACGAAAAAGTTAAAGGCTGACAAATAGGGTTCAAAGAAAATAGCCATATATCACTTCCCGAATAGCCTAATTGATATGTTATTGCCAGTCATGAAACATGTTCTAGGGACCCAGAGAATGCCAAAGTGATCCTATAAAGGTCTCCTAAATTGGTAACAATGATCAAAAAATAAATATGAAAGTGAAAGGTGGAGAAATCATACTTTCCATGTTTTAGCCACATTCTTTAGTCACTGAATAGAGTCAGTTGCTAATTTAAAAACTAGTTTGCAACCGAAATTTTGTAGTTGCTAATTTAGCACTGCGTTGCAACCAAACATTTTTGGTGTCTATACTAGCAACTGCTACGCAACTAATCTTACTTAGTGGCTAATTTTGCATCTGACTTGTAACAAAACTTTATTTGTGGCAAGTCGGTCTCTAAATTTATTGCTAAACGGTTGCTAAAAATAATATGTGCATGATTGTAAAAATTTGAAAAATATTGCAGAAACTAAATAGTAGCTAAATTCAAATATATACAAATTAACAGATAGGTGGCTAAATCCGTTGCTAACGAATATGTTTTAGCCGCCGCTAAATTGTCACTAAATAGTTTTGTTCTAAATTAACAACTAATTTGCGACTCATCATTTTTCTGTTGGTAATTTAGCTACTGAACATTTTTGGTGGCTAAGTTGGCTGTCAATCTGCAACTAATCATGTTTCGTGGATCATTTTAGCAACTAATATGAAACTAAATTTTATTGTTGTATGTCAGTCACTATATATCAGTTGCTAATCGGTTGAAAAAAATTGAAATATATTTAAAATTTAACATTAGTAGCAACTACATTTAACTTTAAAGCCAAAATATATTTAAAAATTAACTTTAGTAGCAACTACATTTAACTTTAAAGCCAATAGTTTCTACTGTGCCTTTTAACAATGTAAATTAGATTAAAGCAACAATATATGCCTATATTGTTGATTCAATCTAATTACATTGTTATTCATGCCAAATTTATGTTGTGAAAATATCACTAATTTTCTGCACTTGTTGTAAGTGTTACTACACTTTGACACTTTTAAAATATTGATTGACGTTTTTTCCTACATTCTTATATATAAAAATGCTAATTTGGGCACAATTCACGACTTCGTTTTATGACTTTAGTTCTTGGTCTGAATCCTAAACCCCGAATCCCAAAACCCTAATCCCAGAACAAATGATACTAATTCTTTCTATTTTGGGTGTCCCAAAATAAATGTTATATTATTCCAAAATGTAAAGTTTATAATATACCTGCTTATTCAATTAGACTTATGTGTCCTCACAATAATAATTTACTTACTATTTTATACCCTACTTGAAATTACCCGGATCGCGAGGGCGGCGAGCGGTTTGGATTTCACGGGAAAAAGAGGAGTCGCCACGCCATTTTTATTATGAGCCAAAATTTTGAAAAAGGCTTTTGAAAGGGGATCATTTTTATTAGAAAGCCAAAACTTAGGAAAAGACTTTTGAAAGGGGATCGTTTTTTAATAGGAGCCAAAACTTAGGAAAAGGCTTTTGAACAAAGATTGTTAGGTTCGGAGGTCACATTACGCCTCGGGAAGAGGAAAAATTGAGATCACCCGAAATGCCTCGTATTGACGAGTCTTTCTAACTTCCTCGAAAATTGTGCGTGTGTGTGTGTTTGTGTGTTACTTGAAAATGAGTTTGAATGGCAAACTTTGAATTGAAAAGGAGTTTGAATGGCAAAATTTTAGATTGAAAAGGAGTTTGAATGGCAAACTTTATATTGAAAAGGAGTTTGAATGGCAAACTTTTAGATTGAAAAGAAGTTTGAATGGCAAATTGAAATGAGTCGGGCATTATAACGTTACCCTTTTTTGAGGAAAATGATAGTAAAGGAAAGATTTTAATTTTGAATCGGGCATTATAACGTTACCCTTTTTTGATAAAACGACAGTGAAGAAAAGGCATTTAAAGTAAATGACAGTATTGAAATGACGATCGACAAGTCAGTTTCTTGACTTGGATGTTAAAAGTAAATACGATCATCAAACCAAATGGTTTGGATGGTAAATGACAATATTGAAAGGACGGTATCAACGAACCAAACGGTTCGGACGGTAAAAGATGCGATCAACGAACCAAACGGTTCGGACGGTAAAGAGCGTTATTGAAATGACAATATCAACGAATCAAACGATTCGGACGGTAAAAATGGCAATCAACGAACCAAACGGTTCAGACGGTAGAAATGACAATCAACGAACCAAACAGTTCAGACGGTAAAAGTGACATAATTAAGATAAAGTGATAAAAACCGAGTCAAGATCTCTGTTTTAACTCTAAATCACTCTTTTCGAAAGAGAGGAGTGATAGAGAGAGGATCCTTTCTTGACCCATAGACAACATAGTGTCTACATTTTGAAGAGTTTGATCGGAACAAAATGCCGAGAAGAAGAAGATGAAAGTTTAGGTTAAGAAGGAGAGTTTACCAATTGTTAGGTTTCGGCTCTATCTTCTGAGGGATCGTATATTGGATACGAAAAGTGTTTGAAAAGTGTTTGGATTGGAAATGAGGAATTCGCCTCAAGTAGGTTGCTGTGTTTTAAAGAGGAGAGAAATTCTGCTCTCATGTAGGCAGAATCTCCCCTAATTAACTGTCGTTCGCACTCGAGTTTTCGTCATTCGACGGCATTTATGCGGAGTTTCGGGAGGGTTTGGGGGCTGAAAAGGGGCTGGAATGTCAAAGGGGGTTTGGGGGAATAAATCTTGGGGTTGAAAATGAAAGAGGAGGCTGCTATTTATAGCCAATTTCAAGGGGAAAAACAGGTCGGCCGGCCAGTCCTTCAAGTTTGAGGGCTTTTTGGGTATTTGAAAATGTAATGAGACTGATGGGCGATTGTAAGTACCCAAATCTGGCTCATGCCTTCCGGTTAAGTTTCCCGGCAATTCCTCGAACTTTCATAAAGTTCAGGGGCGATTCGAGAACTTTTCCAAGCTTTCCAAGGGAGGAAGGACCTGCTAGGAATTAAAATTCCAGGCAGGACCTCGCTGGAAAGGGCATTCTAGAATTTGCCACCTTGCAGGTTTCTAGAAGGAAAACGGTTATGCTCGTTATGTCGTGCGACATAGTTGGCCACCTCCCATGCAACTATAAATAGAGGCCTGCACCTCTCATTTTGGGATCCCTTTTCCACTCCTTAGCGTCACTCTGCAAAAATACGCCCAGAAACCTCCTCTCTCTCCTCCCATACACACAACCCATCTAAATCTCCTCCCTTTTCCTCTCCCAATCCTCTCTCTATCATATAAAATCCAACACATACTTCTCACATACGTACTGAGGATCCAATCCTCCATAGTTTCTGAGTTAGAATCCAGCTCCTGAAGCTGACTTGAAGGTCCTTATGCCTAACTTGGTATAAGGATTAAGAATCTACAAGGGTAACATACACTATTCCTCCCTATCTTTATACTTTCATGATCCATTGATATTGCCATGCTTGGTCTGTTGAAGGATCATTAAATCTGTCATGTTTTGATCTCTGAATATTCTGTTCGTGTATCTATTCTCGTGATATGCATGCTTTTGATTAATATTGATGATGTTTGTTTCTTAAACCTCAAGATAGGTGTGGATCATTCCATATCCACACTCATCTGAGTATTGATTCCTCTCTGAGATCCATATGTGATGTAACTTGGCTACATTGTTGCCTTGCTGTGTCTGTAAATGTTGTTTGTAAAAGTCTCTGCAAATGGCTAAAGGTGTCACGCGACACAACTTGCCATGCAAGTCCTGTGTCACGCGACAACATTGGCCAGTTTGCAAAAACTTCCTCCTTTCAGTTGTAACCTGATTTTAATCTTTTCCAGTTGTAATTTGATGTCAATCTATACTTTAAATATCATCTCACCCACACAAAGGATTCATCGGGGATCCTCTCCCAAGGATGAACAAGGGTTCACATGTGGCTTGTTCTAGGGAAGATCCACCGCATGATGATGTGAAGTCCCTTTTCTTTGTACATAATAAATGCAATCTTTACTTTAAATGTCATTTCCCCATGTCCCTTTTGGTTGGATCACTCTCTGAGGATTGTCTAGTGACCTTTCAAGGCACGAAAGACATAGGACGAGTATAAAGATCCAATCTTTATACCCCTCCCCCTAGTCCCTTTGGTACTTGAAGCATCCCGTGGTGTGGATCGGTGTAAAGATATCATCTTTACATCATTTCCGCCACTAAAATGCTATAGTCGTAGTCCCTTTAGAAGCGGATGAATCTTATGTCCCAACATCTCCGATCATCACTTGAGGCAAGCAATAAATGTCCCTACGGAGCTCAATCGTCTCAAGATGCAGGATTGATGGGCAAAGACTCTTCCTTTTCTAAAGAGTCTCATTCTTGGACTATAAAAAGGTGTCCCTCTCTCGTTCACATAACCAAGTCCCCAAAGAACGTTGGTTTAAGATACACCAAGGCTTTCACGCCTACTATGGTTGATTATTCCAACGTGAGGGTAAAAATGTCACATAATGATGATCTTAAGTCTAAGATGAGCACGAGATCAAAATCCCGAACACATCAAATCCAAGGAATCCCGAGCGGTAACCTACTCACATGGTTTATACGTCCGGCAGATAACTTGACACATTCCCTCCTTTTTCAAATCACATCTCACACACGAATGCACAAACTTCGGATCTAGGAAGACTTGCTTTCGCAAGGCTCCTTGGGTGAACGCGATCTGTTCTTCCCAAGGAGTAACTTAACCTCCGGACCCTTATCCTTTTTTTCAAAGTTTTGAGGAAATCAAAATGGCGTGGCGACTCCCTTTTTCAATAAAACCGGTGTCTTCAAACTGAGGTGAAACGACGACCCTATAAAAACGGTTCGATCCGCGATGGGCCCACATTCATAGTTTGACGACTCCGCTGGGGATCATTGTAAATTTTTCCAAACTTCTTTTCTCATAAGAAGCGTTGGAAACATTTACGAGGGTTAGCCTTCCGCCACGGATCCGATTTTTGTGCTTGTATTTCTTTTTCTTATTTTGCTTGCATCTTAGGTTTTGGTTTGTGCATACTCTGAAATGATAAACAGGGACCATACTGAAGCTGAAAGTTGCCAAAAATGCTCGGGAAAACAGTCTGGAAATAAAAAAATTGGAACCTGGAAAACTGCTGGATCCAGCTGGACGGCTTGATCTGCCTGGATCATAGCCGGATGGCTTCTTTAGCAGTTCCACCAGGACACTTTCTGAGGCTAATCTGGAAGCTTTGGCAGCTTGGGGCTATCCAGTCCTAAGTCTGGCCAGGTTCCAGAAAATTTATGTACTTACTTGTTGCATTTTCCCCCGTCCCGAAAAACATTCTTTTAAAACACATTGATGAAAATCTCTATTTTAACTCAAAAAGGATTTTTTTTAGGAGGCCGCACACTACGCGCACCATATATCATGTACACTTTTGCACGCACGTCTTTTTAACCTGGGATGGTTGTTCAGCTGCAGTCACGGACAGTGTTACGACGCTCCCGGGCGCACGAAATCATCCCAAACTCCCCATGGCAGCCAGTGTCGACCAATGCACTAGTCTGTGTCACACTTTTAAAACCATGTCTTTTTTTTGGTTGGTTTTTGGTCTAGACCGTGTCATACAGCCCCATTGTATACCCCCGTAAAAGTCAAACCCGAGCTCATGCCAAAAGTCAAGATCCTTCGCGCAAGCGAAATTCTGTCGAAATTCCGTCAAGGAAAAATTGGCGAAATCTTGACCCCGGCATTGACTTTGACTTTGACCCGCACGGGATATGTAAGAGTCAAGCCCGAGTCCATGCCAAAAATCAAGATCCCTCGCGCAAGCGAAGCCATGCCGAAATTCTGTCAAGGAAAAATTGGCAAGATCTTGACCCGGCATCGACTTTGACTTTGACTTGCACAAAGTATGCTATAACGCTCAATGTGACGCTGTGTCATTCGACTTTTAACGTCCGACCCATGCCTATTATTTTCCTTGGACAACGCTGAAGTCAAAAAGTCTACCGCGTAAGCGAAATTATGCCGAAATTTCATTTAGGCTAAGAGGCTTGACTTTCACGACATTGACATTGACTATAATCCGCATCGCTCGCGCGTTAAAAATTCCTATGACCCACTAGACCCTAGGACCGTTCTTCTCTCTCGGTCGGTGGGATCCTCATGCCCTATAGGACCCTCGCCTAGGATTGTCCACCCTGGGATGTCGAAATACAGGTGGAAAACGAGGGGCTTATAGACGTAGTGACGGAACCCACTGATCCAGGATCTAAAGTAGTTGCGAAAAAGAAGGGCAACCTTTTCCAATCAAATAGAAATAATTAAAAGACACTGTTTTAAGTAAACTTGAACAACTAATGGAATCACAATTGCATGGTCCCATTTCTCAAATCTTCAATCCCGACCTCTCACGGTCAAATCCCTAATCGCGACCCTCACGGTCCGATCTCCAATCTCCGATCTCGACCTTTCACGGTCAAATATCTAATCGCGACCTTCACGGTCCAATCTCCGAATTTTGGTCTTGACCTTTCACGATCAAATCTCTAATCGCGACCTTCACGGTCTGATCTCCGATCTCGACCTTTCACGGTCAAATCTCTAATAGCGACCTTCACGATCCGATCTCCGATCTTCGATCGCGACCTTTCACGGTCAAATCTCTAATTGCGACCTTCACAATCCGATCTCTGATCTTCGATCGAGACCCTCACGGTCCAACCTCCAATTGAGACCCTCCTAGTCCAATCTCCGATCTCGACCTCTCACGGTCCGATCTCCAATCGAGACCCTCACGGTCCGATCTCCAATCGAGACCCTCCCGGTCCAATCTCCGATCTTGAATCTCGACCTCTCACGGTCAAATTCCCAATCGAGACCCTTACGGTCCAATCTCCGATCTTGAATCTCGACCTCTCACGATCAAATTCTCAATCGAGACCCTCATGGTCCAATCTCCGATCTTCGATCTCGACCTCTCACGGTCAAATCTCCAATCGAGACCTTCATGGTCCAATCTCCAATTGAGACCCTCCTGTTCAAATCTTTAATCTCGACCTTTCACGGTCAAATCTCCAATCAAGACCCTCACGGTCCAATTTTCAATCTTGACCTTTCAAAGTCTAATCTTTTCCGATCAATTAGGATTAGGAAAAAATGTGTTTTAAGCAAAACTTAAGCAGTACATGCATGTTACTTGAGCCTTCAGTTTAAACACCTACCTTCGAGTCTAAACCTCACCTACCTCTGAGTCTGAACCTCACCTACCTCCGAGTCTAAACCTCACCTACCCCCAAGTCTAAACCTTGCCTATCTCTTTTCGGCAGCGAGAAAAAAGTGGGTGAGACTACCGGGTCAACGGCTTTTCAGTGCGGAAACCTCAGGTTCAGACAGTTCAGCAGAATTATCAGTTTTGTCTACTCAGGGGTTTAGAATGGCAGATATGACAAAAAACAGTGATGGTACGGGGAATCCGATGATTAGAAAGGAAGAGTTAGTCCTAACTTTGGAAAATGCCCATAAGGTTCATGAAGAGCAACAAGCCATGCTCATTGATGCTCTCTGCCGCCATGGGGTTCAGGTAACAGTTGAGGCAAATGGTTCTCTGGTCATGGTCAAAGATGAGACTCCAGAAACAGTGATCTCACTCCCTCCATCCTATAACCAATACCCTCCGTCATATAACCAATACCCTCTATCCTACAACCAATCCCCTCCTCCTTTGACATATGATCCTCCACCAAGGACTACTGCCCTCCAGTTCCTCCCAGTGTCTCAGGCCATCAGGGCTCCATCACCCTTAGCTCCTCAGAATGGATTAGGCTTCATCACACCTGTTTCTCAGTTTCAGCAGTACCTGCTAGTTTTTGCTCCAGCTTCACATAATCAGTTTGAGCCATGTGGCTATGTTCTGAGACCCCTATACCCACCTGAATACGATCATGAGTTGCTAAAAGAAAATTCGGATGCCTCAAGTTTTCAGTTGTCATCTACCGGACTTAGCGAATTCACCTGTCAATTTCACCAGTGTGCTGCTGTGGTTCCTTCTACTGATAAAGGTCTTGTTGCGAGTTCCAGTAACTTGAGTGTTCCCGTTGACCCCCATGTGGCAATATTGATAGAGCAAGTGAAACGAGTGCAAGAAAAGCTTGATCTCATGATGAGTACCAGTACTCCATCGACCCAAGATGTTGAACTAGGCAAAGAAGCGATTCAGCTGTGCAAAATCCAAGTGCCCGAAGTGAGAGAATCTGATAGGATAACTTTTTCTAAGCTTGAGAAAGGCCCGAAGACACAACCAGCCTCAAACATAACCCAATACTACTAGTATCAAGCAGCAACCACACCCAACTCAACATCGGTTCCTCACAAAGGAAAGAATGCCACAGCCTCTTTTAGACAGATCCAACAATGGAACCAACTGAACAATGGAAATCCGAGTCTTGGGAACAATAGTGCCTCCCGAAAACTCCGCTCCCTTCATTATGAAGATGTGGAGATACCTTTAAGCAAGATACTGGAAGAACTAGTGAAAGAAAAGCTGATAAAGCCACTGGAGAATTGGAAGCCCAGGGACCCCAACATTCAGTTGGATGAGTCTAAGCATTGTCTTTTCCACCAGTACCACAGGCACGACACTGATGATTGCCACTATCTGAGGCATGAGATCCAGAAGTTGATAGAAGATGGGAAGCTTGAGAGCCTCCATGGGCCAAAAACAGCAAGCCATGTTCATAGTGGTAAGAGATCGAATCAAGAAGTGCTAGGTTAGAAACGTCATTTTGATGATTTCGGGATGCCCATGAGCAAAGTTTTTGACGATTTGGTGAGACAAGGTTTTCTCAAACCTCTCGAGAATTATTAGCCAAGGAACCCAGGTAACCTTGATAAGACCAAGTTATGTGAATACCACAATCATCATGGTCACACGACAGACAAGTGTCTGGCTCTGAAGAAAGAAGTCCAAGGGTTGATCGACGAAGGAAAGCTCAAGTTCCCTGGCAGTCCAACCAGCGAAGAGTAGCTAGGCTAGGGGTTACCTATCCTTAACCAAGATTAAAAAAATAAAATAGTCTCTCAGTCAACTTTCGTAGGATCTAGTACTCTCCTCTTTCAATCAAGTCCTCCTCGGACATTGTAGTTAATCTTAAATCTTCTATAAAAAGAGTCTTTTTCTTTTCTTGCTAGACTTAAGACATTATTTGCACACCTACATTTCATTTAATGAAATGGTTTTATTTTATGTGATCACTTGCATTGCTCAACAAATAATCTCTCGAAATAATCAAGGTTTTGATTAATCGGTGTGAGATAGTCAACCAATGCTCTCCCCATACACTTTCCTTACCTCACAAAAGCCTTCATCAAGCCATACGCTTCCCAAATTATGTCCTCACCATCACCTTGACCAATTCAACGATGGCGACAACATCAAGGAACAACAAAAGGTCACTCATCATCGAAAAATTGACCCCATGTCAACAACAACATAGGAGCTTGCCTTCGATCTCAAGGGCATCAAGAAAGTTCAAACAGGTGCTTGCCTTTGCCCTCATGTGCTTCAAAAAAAAAGGAAGAAAAAGCCCAAGTAGGAGCTTCAAGCAACAAAAAAAAAATGAAAATGAGGCCAAGGATCCAGCACCGCCAATCAAAAGCTTGATAGATGGGGCAAAAATTAATGCTCGAAGAATGAAAGTTGTCAATAACAATGGAGTGGTCAAAGCAAAGGCAGAAACATTTCATAAGCCCTTAGGCATGTGCAAATTCTTTCTTCCCCAATGAAAGAAGAAAATCAGGAAGCAATTGAAGCAGCTGTCCAAAACGACTGGTCAAGAAATCGTCTCAAGGCCTGTGCCTCATCATCCAACCTTCTCATCCGAGCCTTTCCACTAAAGGAACCACAAATCCCATTTCCTAAAGCCAAACACAGTTCAGCCGAACTACGGCGACCTGAGCTCCTCACAATGAGGGGAACGTAGGCAACCAGAAATGGTCCGGTCATAAATACATTCAAATTCCAGAAAATTTGGTCTCATCAATGGCTTCTCCCATAAACACATTTCAGAAAACTCGGTCTCATTAGTGGTCTCTCTCATAAACACATTCAAATTCCAGAAAATTCAGTCTCATCAATGACCTCCCTATACACAAACCTTTCTTTCACACACTGCCAATCTTGATCCATGACATTGGTTGACTTTCTCCTCATAATTAATCAAAATTTTTGTTCATATCGAGATTAGTGGTTGAATAACCCGAACATTAATAAAGGGTTTTAAGCAATCTTGTGATCATTGTAAATAAAACAAGTTTTCAGATGTCTTGACAAGTCTTCTTTTTCTACATTTTAGAAAAAATAGTGCTAAACACTGATTTTCTATCAGCAGGGGCTTCCATACACTTTTACAAACCTTTATACGCTCATACTCTCTCAAAAAAGTCAAACCCAAAGCGAGTTCTTATGCCTACGTCGAATGAGGCCATCAAAATAACACAAAATCGGGATCTATTCCCACCTTTCGAAAAATATGCCCATGCATGTATAAATTTCTAAAATTCTTTTCTTTCACATCTTCTTACGATTGACTGATTGACTAAAGAAAATAAAAAAAGGATAGGTTCTCCTCTTCTGCTACGATTCGCATTAGGGCTGCCTTGAAACTCTTCAAGGTTGGGGCTTCGCCAAGCCATTTCTTTAGACTGGGGCTTCTTTAGTCATTCTTGGGTCAGCATCGGGTTCCTCACTATGTCATAAGATGGATCCAGTCTTGGTCAGATTAATCTCAGGATCACTTTTTCAGTACCAATCAGATTGGGACTTCTGCTAGGTCATAAGATTGAGGCTTCACCAAGTCACTTCTTCAAAATCTAGACTTTGCCTACTCAGTTCATCAAACCGGGGCTTTGCCAAGCAAAGGGAAGTTTTGTTTGTTGAAAGCCTGCCACGAGCAAATTCTTTAGTGTCAGGATTGGGGCTTAATCATGACTTTAAGTCCAACATTGGAAGTCAAGTCTACAAGACCCCTTCGCACCAATCATAATGAGAATCTTTTCTTGAAACTAGGATGGGCTTCACGCTTCATAACATAATGCTTCAACGGATTGGGGCAGCATTAAGTGCATTTTGAGATCAGTCATGGTCAACCAATCAGATTGGTTTTATAATCAATACATTCGGGCCTTCCCCGTGATACTTTGTAAAGTCGGGGGCTTCGCAAGTCATTCAGAGAAGTTTTTGTTCATGGATTCCTTGAGGTCGCTTCAAACACGACTCTCTCTTTGGATGACCAATCAGTTTGGTGTTTCGCCATTATCTTGGATTAGACCATCAGTCGGAGCTCTACCAAGTCATCTCTTCAAGCCGGGGCTTTGCCAATGAAAGGATCTTTCCTCGCTTTTTTAGAACCTTGGTCTTTGCAGAATTTTTTCCCTCAGACCGGGGCTTCGATAAGTCACATTCATCTTCAGAAGAGAGGTTTGGTCACTTTGGCATTTGCTTTAGTCTTTGGTTCTAAAAGCCTGTCAGCATCAGCTTCAAGTGCCAGAGTTTGAAAAAGGAACTTCAATCAAGACCCGAGGTTTAAACCCGATCTCAGCCCAAGAGGGAATTCTGGTCCACATAATGCCTCTTGGTAGCATTAACAACACCTCAGCAGCAGTTCAGTCCGCACCCAAGGGATACAACCCCACCTTCGCATAAAAATCATTCCCCAAACACATTTCATATACATCATGGCCCAATTTCCGCCACATTTCCACACAAAAAATTGCCCTGAGGCTCAAGTAACGTGCCAAGTAGTAATGATAACAACAAATTTTCCGTTATCTCCAAATGGAATAACGCTTTCTCCCAAAATGCTCCGTTATCTCCAAATGGAATAACGTTGTCTCCCAAAATTCTCCGTTATCTCCAAATGGAATAACGTTTTCTCCAAAATCCTTCGTTATCGCCAAATTGGATAACGCCTCCTCTGGGAAAACCTCCGTTATCGCCAAATGGGATAACGTCTCCTCCAGGAAAACCTCCGTTATCGCCAAATGGGATAATGTATCCTCCGGGAAAACCTCCGTTATCGCCAAATGGGATAACTTCTCCTCCGGGAAACCTTCCGTTACCGCTAAATGAGATAACGTCTTTTCCGGGAAAACCTCCGTTATCGCCAAATGGGATAACGTATCCTCCGGGAAAACCTCCGTTATCACCAAATGGGATAACGTATCCTCCGGGAAAACTTCCGTTATCGCCAAATGGGATAACGTCTCCTTCGGGAAACCCTCCGTTATCGCCAAATGGGATAACATCTCCTCTGGGGAAGCCTTCTGTTATCGCCAAATGGGATAACGTCTCCTACGGGAAACCCTCCGTTATCGCCAAATGGGATAACGTCTCCTCCGGGAAAACCTTCGTTATCGCCAAATGGGATAACGTCTCCTCCGGGAAACCTTCCGTTATCACCAAATGGGATAACGTCTCCTCCAAAAAACCTCTGTTATCGCTAAATGGGATAACGTCCCCTCCGGGAAAACCTCCGTTATCGCCAAATGGGATAACGTCTCCTCCGGGAAACCTTCCGTTATCGCCAAATGGGATAACGTCTCCTCCGGGAAACCCTCCGTCATCGCCAAATGGGATAACGTCTCCTCTGTAAACCCTCCGTTATCGCCAAATGGGATAACGTCTCCTCCGGGAAATCCTCCGTTATCGCCAAATGGGATAACGTCTCCTCCGGGAAATCCTTCCGTTATCGCCAAATGGGATAACGTCTTCCCCAGGAAATCTCCGTTATCACCAAATGGGATAACGTCTCTTACCAGAAATCTCCGTTATCGCCAAATGGGATAACGTCTCCTCTGGGAAATTTCCCGTTATCTCCAGATGGAATAACGTTTTTCCCAAACCATTATCCGTAGCCCGGAAGGCTTTAAATTACCCGGTCTGAAGACCATATAAATTTCCCAAAATCATTATCCGTAGCCCATAAGGCTTTAAATTACCCGGTTCGAAAAACCTTATAAATTTCCCAAACCATTATCCGTAGCCCGGAAGGCTTTAAATTATCCAGTCCGAAAGACCGTATAAATTTCCCAAACCATTATCCGTAGCCCGGAAGGCTTCAAATTACCCGGTCCGAAAGACCGTACAAATTTCCCAAATTGTATAAATTTCTCCCAAAAATCTCTGTTATCTCTGTTAGAATCAAATCAAATAAGGTGATAGCCTCCATTAATTGTCAAATCAAATAAGGTGACAACCTCCATTAATTGTCAAAGCAAATAAGGTGACAGCCTCCGAATTGTCAAATTCAAGCTTTAGCTACCTCTATCTCTGTTCGAAAGAGATAGCGAAGTAAGCTTTAGTATTCAGCTTTAGCTACCTCTATCTCTGTTCGAAAGTGATAGCAAAGTACGCTTTAGTTTTTCCAACTTTAGCTACCTCTATCTCTGTTCGAAAGAGATAGCGAAGTATGCTTTAGTATTCGACTTTAGCTACCTCCATCTCTGTTTGAAAGAGATAGCGAAGTATGCTTTAGTTTTTCCAACTTTAGCTACCTCTATCTCTGTTCGAAAGAGGTAGCGAAGTATGCTTTAGTATTCTGAATTTAGCTACCTCTATCTCTGTTCGAAAGAGATAGCGAAGTAAGCTTTAGTATTCAACTTTAGCTACCTCTATCTCTGTTCGAAAGAGATAGCGAAGTAAGCTTTAGTATTCAACTTTATCTACCTCTATCTCTGTTCGAAATAGATAGCGAAGTAAGCTTTAGTATTCAACTTTAGCTACCTCTATCTTTGTTCGAAAGAGATAGCGAAGTAAGCTTTAGTATTCGACTTTAGCTACCTCTATCTCTGTTTGAAAGAGATAGCGACGTAAGCTTTAGTTTCTTAAGGTGACTCCTCCATTATTCGTCAAAATTCCAAGGATCCTAGACCTGTTCCTAACTATCTAGTGAGCCTTGAACTACGATCCGACTTGATTCCCTCCTAGGGATACGTAGGAATCCTTTCTTCAAAGGTCCAACCATTTGACCATTTCGATTTTTTTTTGGTTTGAGGCACCGTAAGTTCTCACTTATTCGAACTACGATCTGGCTTGATTCCTCCGGGATACGTAGGTAGCTTACTTTAGGTTCAGCCAATTCATCACATATGACACCCTTTCCCCAGTGGATTTCGAACTATGATCTGACTTTATTCCTCCGGGATACGTAGGTAGCCTACTTTAGGTTCAGCCAATTTGTCACATATGACACCCTTTCCCCAGTGGATTCCGAACTACGATCATGGCTTGATTCCTCCGGGATACTTAGGTAGCCTTCCAAAGGTTTAGCCAATCGACCTCCTTGGTCACCCAATCCATCTCGGCAGTTCGCCAGATTGGATTCTTTTTATCGACAACCCTACTTGCCCTGCAAGTACCGTTGCCGAGGGGCATTTGTAAGTACCAAAATCTGGCTCATGCCTTCCGATTAAGTTTTTCGGCAATTCCCCGAACATTCATAAAGTTCAGGGGCGATTCGGGAACTTTTCCAAGCTATCCAAGGGAGGAAGGACCTGCTAGGAATTAAAATTCCAGGCAGGACCTCGCTGGAAAGGGCATTCTAGAATCTGCCACCTTGCAGGTTTCTAGAAGGAAAACGGTTATGCTCATTATGTCGTGCGACATAGTTGGCCACCTCCCATGCAACTATAAATAGAGGCATGCACCTCTCATTTTGGGAGCCCTTTTCAACTCCTTAGCGTCACTCTGCAAAAATATGCCCAGAAACCTCCTCTCTCTCCTCCCATACACACAACCCATCTAAATCTCCTCCCTTTTCCTCTCCCAATCCTCTCTCTATCATATACAATCCAACACATACTTCTCACAAACGTACTAAGGATCCAATCCTCCATAGTTTCTGAGTTAGAATCCAGCTCCTGAAGCTGACTTGAAGGTCCTTATGCCTAACTTGGTATAAGGATTGAAGATCTACTAGGGTAACATACACTAATCATCCATCTCTCTATACTTTCATGATTCATTGATATTGCCATGCTTGGTCTGTTGAAGGATCATTAAATCTGTCATGTTTTGATCTCTAAATATTCTGTTCGTGTATCTATTCTCGTGATATGCATGCTTTTGATTAATATTGATGATGTTTGTTGCTTAAACCTTAAGATGGGTGTGGATCATTCCATATCCACACTCATCTGAGTATTGATTCCTCTCTGAGATCCATATGTGATGTAACTTGGCTACATTGTTGCCTTGCTGTGTCTGTAAATGTTGTTTGTAAAAGTCTCTGCAAATGGCTAAAGGTGTCACGCGACACAACTTGCCATGCAAGTTCTGTGTCACGCGACAACATTGGCCAGTTTGCAGAAACTTCCTCCTTTCAGTTGTAACCCGATTTTAATCTTTTCCAGTTGTGATCTGATGTCAATATGTACTTTAAATATCATCTCCCCCACACAAAGGATTCATCGGGGATCCTCTCCCAAGGATGAACAAGGGTCCACACGTGGCTTGTTCTAGGGAAGATCCCCCGCATGATGATGTGAGGTCCCTTTTCTTTGTACATAATAAATGCAATCTTTACTTTAAATGTCATTCCCCCATGTCCCTTTTGGTTGGATCACTCTCTGAGGATTGTCTAGTGACCTTTGAAGGCACGAAAGACATAGGACGAGTATAAAGATCCAATCTTTATACCCCTCCCCCTAGTCCCTTTGGTACTTGAAGCATCCCGTGGTGTGGATCGGTGTAAAGATATCATCTTTGCATCGTTTCCGCCACTAAAATACTATAGTCATAGTCCCTTTAGAAGCGGATGAATCTTATGTCCCGACATCTCCGATCATCACTTGAGGCGAGCAATAAATGTCCCTACGGAGCTCAATCGTCTCAAGATGTAGGATTGATGGGCAAAGACTCTTCCTTTTCTAAAGAGTCTCATTCTTGGACTATAAAAAGGTGTCCCTCTCTCGATCACATATGACCAAGTCCCCAAAGAACGTTGGTTTAAGATACACCAAGGCTTTCATGCCTACTGTGGTTGATTATTCCAACGGGAGGGTAAAATGGTCACATAATGATGATCATAAGTCCAAGATGAGCACGGGATCAAAATCCCGAACACATCAAATCCAAGGAATCCAGAGCGATAACCTACTCACATGGTTTATACGTCCAACAGATAACTTGGCACATTCCCTCCTTTTTCAAATCACATCTCACACACGAACGCACAAAACAAGCACAAACTTCGGATCTAGGAAGACTTGCTTTCACAAGGCTCCTTGGGTGAACGCGATCTGTTCTTCCTAAGGAGTAACTTAACCTCTGGACCCTTACATTTTTTTCAAAGTTTTGAGGAAATCAAAATGGCGTGGCGACTCTGTTTTTCAATAAAACCGGTGTCTTCAAACTGAGGTGAAATGGCGACCCTATAAAAATGGTTCGATCCGCGATGGGCCCACATTCACAGCGATCCAGCAAAATAGGTCGGCCGGCCAGTCCTTCAGTTTGAGGGTATTTTGGTCTTTTTTGGCCTTGGATTTGATTGATTTGACCTAGGGATTTGTGCATATGTGACACGTGTCCTGCTTAGTCATTAAGTAAAGGCATTTTGTTCCGTTGGGCCGTGTTTTGACTATTTTTTAAATAACTGTCCGAATAAATGTCGAAACAATCCCGGAAAGTCTCGGAAATTGCGTATTTTTGGAAAAGTGATATTTTCACGTATTTGAATGTGTTTTTAATACACTTTAATTTTTAATGATCTAGGTAGTCCTGGAAAGTCTCATTAACTTGGAAAGTGTGATTTAACGGATTCTAACAATCCGGATTTGGGTACTTACAGTAGCCCCTCGGCGACGTTACTTACGGAGGAAGTAGGGTCATCGAAAAAGATAAGGATCCCAAATCTGGGGAGATGCCTTACGAAGTGACCTGAACGGTCAAATGGCTCGACCCTAAAGCAAGGATTCCTACGTATCCACGGGGGAATCAAGTCGATCATAGTTCTTGTCCTTTAAGTATAAAATACTTAACAGACTGACCCTCGGTCACGAGATCTTACACTGGGGATCTAACGAAATGGCAGGAACGGTTGTGGTAAACAGGCGTTATTAACAACACGGTCTAAGTTCAAAGGAAGGATTGAAGTTCTAACAACGTGGTTAGAAACGGAATTCAACCTCGGGAGAGGATGGTACATTTCTGGGGAAAAGTGTCCAAAGTTCTAACAAAGTCGGTTAGAAACTGAGGAGATAATGCTTGAAGTTCTAACACAGTCGGTTAGAAACTGAAGAGATGATTGACGTTCTAACAAGCAGTTAGAAATGAAGGAGATAATTGACGTTCTAACAAGCAGTTAGAAACGAAGGATGATTGACATTCTAACAAGCAGTTAGAAACGAAGGATGATTGATGTTCTAAGAAGCAGTTAGAAACGAAGGATGATTGACGTTCTAACAAGCAGTTAGAAACGAAGGATGATTGACGTTCTAACAAGCATTTAGAAATGAAGGATATAATTGGCGTTCTAACAAGCAGTTAGAAACAAAGGATGATTGACGTTCTAACAAGCGGTTAGAAACGAAGGAGATGATGTTTGAAGTTCTAACAAAGTCGGTTAGAAACTGAAGAGATGATCGATCTCTTGTTAAAAGGACGGTCTTACGATCCTGTTGGGGAGGAACGTTCGGGCTTACGATGACGGCATAAGAAGGATTGTTGTACGGGCTTGCAATGATTGTCGTTGAAATGAGATGTTCGGGCTTACGATGACGGCCGAAATTTAACCTCGGGAGAGGGGATGTTAGCGAAATCTAAAGGGAAATTTACCATCGGGAGAGGGGACATTAGCGAAATCTAACGGGAAATTTAACCTCGGGAGAGGGGACGTTAGCGAAATCTAACCAGAAATTTAACCTCGGGAGAGGGGACGTTAGCGAAATCTAATGGGAAATTTAACCTCAGGAGAGGGGACGTTAGCAAAATCTAACGAGAAATTTAACTTCGGGAGAGGGAACATTAGCGAAATTTAACCTCGGGAGAGGGAACGTTAGGGAAATCTAACGGTAAAACATTTGAGCAAAAGCATCAATTTTGAAAAGATTAGGGGCTGATTGGTAATTTAGGCAAAAATACCCCATGTGGAAAAACAGGCCGGTCGGCCAGTCTTTCCATTTGGACTGGTTTAAAGCTGTAGTCAAACAAAAAGGAAGAAGAACATAAATTTTCAGTTTATGCGAGAGAGAAAAGAGAAAAATTTCTTCAATTCTGCCTGATTTCTTGCCTAAATCTTGAGAGATTAACGCCATGGAAGGAGGATTAGGACGACGGGTTCGCCATAGGAGGACCGACGATTTGAGGAAGAAGCTTATGAGAACGGTGCGAGCGACCGAGCTTCCCTTTGATCCATTCGAGTTTTACAAGGCTCGGGATAATCACAAATCCAAGGCGGGGATCGAAAGAAGGGTAAGCCTCCTTGAATTTCTTTGAATGATTTTTTAAATTTTGAATTGATTTTTGTAAGTTTTAGGGTTCTTGTTTCCCGATTTGGGGCTTTTGATCTTGTTATGCTCTTTTGTTGAAATTGATTTTTGTTTGATGCAATTGAGGGTATGGGTAGACAATGTAGAAAATTTGGTGAAAAAATTCCATGCCTAGCTATGTTTTTCAAAATTAAAGTGTGTTAATTCGGTTTTGAAATAATATGAAAAAGTTTTCGGCTTTGATGGATTTTTTTTAAATGATATGAAAAAGTTTCCGGCTTTGACGGATTTTTTTGAAATGATAAGGAAATAAATTTCGAATTGAGACGAAAATTATTTTTGAAATGATTCCGAACTGAAATAGAAATTTTTGAAATGTGAACCGTAAATACTCTGAATTGGGACGAAAATATTTTTAGAATAACTCCGAACTGAAACGGAAATTTTTGAAATTTGAACCGAAAATACTCCGAATTGGGACGGAAATATTTTTAGGATAGATTCCATAATGAAATGGAAGATTTTTTTTTTGAAATTTGAATCGTAAATACTTCGAATTGGGACGGAAATATTTTTAGGATAGATTCCATATTGAAACGAAAGATCTTTGAAATTTGAACCGTAAATACTCCGATTGGGACGAAATTTTTTTTAGGATAGATTCCATACTGAAACGGAAGATTTTTGAAATTTGAACCGTAAATACTCCGTATTGGGACGGAAATATTTTTAGGAAAGATTCCATACTGAAACGGAAATTTTTGAAATTTGAACAGTAAATACTCCGAATTGGGATGGAAATATTTTTAGGAATGATTGGATTATATCTTTGTGATGATATATTTATGTGCTTTTGTTTCATGGCGTGTACATTTTTTGTACGTTATTTGGGTATTAACATACCTTTGTTGTGTCTTACCTGCAGGGGCGAGGGCCGATAGACTTGTCCACTACTAAGAGTAGGGGGAATGTCGAGGCGGTGAGCGAGTTGTGGAGAATGCTCACAGACGTGGCTCGGGGTGAAGAGAGAAGTCCTCGACAGATGGTAGTAGATTCCGGTTAGGGGGGCTTCATTAGCGCGGTGGCTGTAGTGGCTTCGATGCAGAGGAACAAGGCTATTCACATGGCTCTGAGCGAACGCTGGTGGGATACCACCCACACTTTCCATCTCAGGTGGGGGGAGGCTACAATTACTCCTACAGACTTTGCTGCTATCACCTGGTTGTCCTTTCGGGGCAATCCTATAGAGTGGCTCGAGGAGTTTACCAGGGAGCAACTCACGGATTTGCTGGGATTTGAAATTACGGAGGCCAAAGGGACTGGCATATTGTACCGCCCGATGGAGGGGTATCTCAGGAGAGGCTTTGATGACTATTTGGCTGGTTCTGAGAGGATGACAGCCGAGCGGTTGACTCGGGCATTTTTATGGTTTGCTCTGTCAGCAACCATTTTTCCCAATGCTGATACGAAGTGTCAGTTTGCCTTGCTCGGCTCTTTGACTGATTTGGGGGCGGTGAGAGGATTTTCTTGGGGGGAAGCTGGCTTGGCCGAGCTTTACTTCGCACTGGACAAATATTCTCGAGGGGAAGAGAATTCTCTTTGCTGTTTCCAGTTTGCTTTGGATGTGAGCTCTCTTTTTCTCTTCCTTGCCTTATCATTTACTTTGTCTGTATCTGTTTGTAGTTGACATTCTTTCCTGTCTTATTTTCAGGTGTGGTGTTTAGAGGTGTTCTGCCCACAGAGGTGGGGCATTAAGGATGATAATGTCGCCATGTTCCCTGCTATGCTGACTTGGCAGAAGGAGGCCAGGAAACGTGAAAGGTCAAAGGATAGCACGAGGGTCACCTATAGGGAGGTATCTGAGGTTTTGGAGAGGGATTTTTCACCGAGGGTAAACCTGGCTTGGTGGGATCGACTTGATCATGCATTTATTGATGCTGCTGGGGAGGTAACGAGATAGAGGAAGCTTCTGGTGGGGCTTTACTGTGACATCATGTATTTGGGCTAGAGGGTGACTCGCCAGTATGCCCGAGGAGTGGATCCTATGGTTCCCAGGGATCCTCCCATCAATATGTTGTTTCCTTTGTACATAGCTAGGGAAAAGTTGCATCGGTATAGGCTGGGTGTGCCTTCTGTTGAGTATGTCATTGAGGATGCTGACTATGACATCTTTCGAAGGATGAGGCTGAGGAGCCCGCAGGTGGTGGCTAGGGAAGGTCCTTCACGTCCTAGATATCCTCCTGTCCCCGTATCGCCTTGCATATGAGGGCGTTGGTGGTTCCCGCAGGCAGCTGATAATTCTGATTCCTGAGTAGACGAGGCCCCGATACCGAGTCGATCCAGATGCTACTGTGAGTATTCTGTACTCGTCTTCTACATATGTATATTAGCACCGTTATTTCCATCCTTTGATTGTTTCCCTGATTTACAGGTCCCAGGATGTACTCACGACTTGGCGGTGCAACGTTTAGAGGGAATGACAGGTTTTGCCCGGCGACTTCTTGATTACATACGGTGTGGTTTCAGGAGAAGTGCGACGGTTCATGAGCCTATGACCTCTAGGCCATCTGTTGCTCGAGAATCTTCTGCGACTGGTGGGATAGATACGAAGCGGCATGTTGGACAGTCTCCTGATTTCCAGGGTGAGGCTTCAGGGTCACAGGCCCGTCATTCTTCTTACTCAAGATTTGAGCATGGGGGACCTTCGGGATCCCAGACGCAGGGCCGTTATTCTTTAGTTGCCAGAGTGGATGACTTCATGAGCTATCTCTTTGCCACAGATCCCGTTGCGGCGTCACAGTTTATGGAGTGCTCGGACGACGAGCAAGATTTAGCAGACGTTGAGCCGGATGCCATGGATGAGGAGCAGGATTCGGACTAGCCCTGTAGCTTTTCAGATATCTGTGTACAACTCATTTTGGATATTGTTCATTTTCATTTGGGATGCCCTTGTTCTGGGGCAAAATTTTGTATGTTTTATTATTATCATGATTGCTTTTATTTACTTTTGGCATTTTAACGAAACTAGATAAGCAAGTAAATTAATCAAAATAAATAATGACAAAAAATGCATAGAACAACAGATTTGAACAAATAAAGTTTAATGCTATCATGCACTATTATTATTATTTGCACTGTCGCATGAACCCGGGACGAATTTGGTATTATATGGGGGATGGTTCACGGATTCTTGGCTAATTTGGATATCATGAAATAGATTTTGAGGGTGGCCCCGCAAATGTTAGCGCGACAAGAGAAAAACAAACAAATCGTTCCATTTCAAGTATGAAACCACTTAGAGCGATGTTTTTCATTTGATTTTGGGCAGGCACAGACCTAGATTTTGGTGAAATATTTCCTATTTTGGTTTGTAATCCATTTAGAAATATTATTATTTGAGCTTTGAGCATGCTACACGAACCCTGGGCTGGTTTTTCTTGTCTCGATCATGGCTATCATGTTGTCTTCGGAGCCCAAATCGATCAGGTTTGGAATTTTCATGACTTCTTCGAAGAGGTTTTGCAGAGCAGGCCCACTCAGAGCATTCTCCACAAATTCTGGTTCTTTCTTCCTTGGGATTAATGTTTCGAATGTTGCTTCTTGGGCTGGACCGAACAGCCTGTCTCCCAAGAAGAGCATTTCGAGTTGTTCTTCTATGTCGGGGATCCCTTTGAACGGGTATTCATGCTGAACGGTGGTGGTGATGGGTCCAGGTATTGCAGTGATGTCGAGGAACGCTCCCCTTATTGGATTGGCTTTGAGTCCTCTAAAACACTTGAGGTTCTGTGCCAGCCTCTCCATCTTTTCTGTAGTCTCTATGTTGACCTTTCCTGTTCGCTTCTCATCTTATTTAGTTCCTCTGTCAGTTCCCTCAGCCTTTCTCATCTTCTTCAGCCTTCCTTTCTCATTTTCAATCAGCCTTTGACGAAGTAGCGAGCTAGGTCAAAGCCGTAGGGTCGGAGGTTGGGTACAAGGCAGAGATTCTCCTTTGCGGGCCGCGGCTTTGGTGCTTGCGAGCTTCTTGTCTTCTCTGACGTCATCAGGTGTAGATTAAATGAGAGATCGATTAGAGCATTAATCAGACCAGTTTGCAATAACAAAGCTGACTAAGGGTTTAGTCGGACTTGGTTGAGAACAAGATTGGCCTAATTCTTCATTCGAACCTATTTAAGAATGAGGCCGACCTAGGACGCTCTGGCCGAGCCTCGTTTGAGAACGAGGCTTACCTAAGTCTTCGCCGAACCTCGTTTAAGAACGAGGTTGACTTAGGACTTTGGTCGATTTTGTTTGAGAACGAGACTGACCTAATTCTTTAGTTAACATGTTTAAAAATGAGGTTGACTTAGGACTTTAGTCGAGTCTGTTTGAGAACGAGACTGACCTAAGTCTTCGCTGAACCCGCTAAGAACGAGGTTGACTTAGGAATTTGATCGAGTGTGTTTGAGAATGAGACTGGCCTAAGTCTTCAGTCGAACATGTTTAAGAATGAGGTTGACTTAGGACTTTGGTCGAGTCTATTTAGTATTTCAAGATCGACCATGTTTTGGTCAAATTCAAGCAATTCGACTTTAAAGAGAAAAATTGGGCACAATGGAATTTAATAATGTAAATTCAAGATGTAATGACAAGAGATTTAACGAGGAAAGCCCTTGAATAACTTGTTCGCCGGCATAAAACCTCGGAACAATGGAATATTATTAGTTCGGTGATGGTAGAGAGAAAATGTAAGTACAAAGTGTATTGCTAATTGCGTACATGAGTGTGTGTATACACGTGTTTCCTACTTAAATACAAATGAAGATAACGGTAGCAACAAAGTAAATGCAATCCCTTAACATGCGCCTGAAATCTTGCAGAAGGTTAAATGACGATGATAACATATCCGTTGCTGAATGAATGTTGGTAGAAAGCTTCTTGACTTGGTCCATAACGTTCATAGAATTTCGGAAACAGTTCCTCGAATGTCGCCACCCAATAACTTTGGCAGGATGTATAGTTACTCAGGTTGATTTACCATGTTGTTATCTCAGGATGAGGCGACAAGGTGCATCATGTTGCTGTAGATCTTCTACCCCGAACAATTGCCCCTGAATTTTTGAAGTATCCAAAGGTGGAAGTTTGAATTTCAAAAATTCTATCTTTAACCGCCTTGCTGCCGAATTTGGGGAAGGCGAAATATTTTGCTTTGTTTGGCAAATCTTTAGGCATGGATGTAGGGCTTGAATTGAGGCATGGATTAGCACAAAATCCGTAGATAAGAATGTTGGGAAGATAAGTCTTCTATATATAAGAGATAAAAACCCGGTTTGGTTGTTTGATAAGTGTTGGAGGCTCCGTCGAAGAACTTCTGCCTGCTGAAGTATTTTTGAGGGACAAGATGTCATTTGGTAAGTTTCTTTCGACATTACACCTGGACTTCTTACTTGTGTCAGGATGTTTACTCTTGTTTTCGCAGCCACCCGTTCAAAGCCTAGGTTTGCAGCAAAGGCCTTGGTTGCCAAGTACAAAGGGAAGGCTAGTGAAGATGTGCTTCCGGTATCCAGATTGGAATTTGGGAATAAATCGGGAGTGAAGAGGAAATGACAAGGGAGAACGGATGCAAAGGAGACTACACCCAATGAGGATGAGCTCGAGGCTAAGGTAGAGTATATTTTTCTTCAACTATTTTGGAACTTGCATCTTGTTTTGATCAAAACGTTTTGACTTAGGCGATAACTGCGGTCAAGATGATGGTTAACGAGATCAAGTGGTGGAAAGATAAAGCTGACACTTTGCTCATGGATAGAAAGGAATTCGAGCCAGACCTCAAAGTACCCTTTGATATGCTGAAAACGAAGGATGAGGAACTGGAGGAGGTTGGTAGGAAACATATTTAAGGAGATGGAAACTCTCCGTGATGACTTGGTAGCTGAAGCGGCTAAATCCGTCTTCGAAGCAAGGATTGAGATGATCAAAGAGTACCAAGCCGGTCGCACTCGCCTTTAAAAAGGGTTGTCCTAGAGGAAACTTGTGAGGTGAATTCTAGGAACATGGATAAGATGGAGCAGGTTGGAGAAAACCAGGAAGGAGGAAGAATGGATAAAGGCAAGGGTGTTGCTTTCGATTGAAGGGTTTGTCTTTGCTTTCAAATAATTTATATTTCCTTTTTAGAATGTGAGATTTTACATATGTCTGATTGGACATGCTGATTACGTTTCTTTATGTTCGGAAAAAATATGTCAAAAAATGGAAAAGATGTTTATCTTTTATTTCTGATGTCCGTTTGGTAACATGTTAATGTCACAACCGATGATTTCAACTTGAGTTCATAATCTTAACTAAGGGCAAGAAGGTAATCAATATGTACGTGGCATATTTGCCCACCTACTCCTTAGCTAAAACATGAAAAACGTGTGCCCAGGCTAAGGTGTAAATAACCTTAACAACTTGAGAAAGATGTAAGACCTTTAAGCCTTTTAGAAGGGGTGTACCTTTTTCCCTTGGGGACAAGTATTGAGTAGGCTTAGATTCGGCCCAAGAAGTCGTGATCTAAAAATGCGTTGTGTAGAGATTTACCGCTTCGATACGTTGGACAGCTTGACATATCTTTTGTCTTATTGACATGAGTTGTATAAGTTGCTAGTATTGTCTCATCTTGCAAAACAGAAACAGGTTAGGGTGGGTGTTAGCTTGGCTAACACCCCTCTGATGCTTAAGTCAGTAAAAGTTTGAAATATATAAATTAAATTGAGATAACAAAATAGAGTAAAACGAATCATACCTGATCCTTGGAACGAAGACTGATAAGTTCATAACTTACATGAAGTACAACTTGAGGTGAACAGCATTCCAATTCCTCAGAATTCTCACGCCATCTAGGGTTGATAGGTTGTATGCTCACTTTCCAGCTTCTGCATCAATTAGGTAAGGACCTTCCCACTTGGCTGCAAATTTGCCTGCATTTGGTTCCTTCGTGTTTTGAAAAACCTTCCTTAGGACCATGTCTCCAACTTGAAACCTTCTGACGCGAACATTCTTGTTGTATGACTTATCTATCCTCTCGCCGGGTAGGCAGCCATCCAGACTTTGGCCATATCCCTGAGCTCATCAATAGTGTCTAAATCTTCCGCGAGGATAAGTTGGTTATCTTCTGGGGTTTCTAAACCATATCTAGCTGTGGGGATTGTGAATTCCACAGGGATAACAGCTTCGGTACCGAACACCAAGGAATATGGCGTTTGCCCGGTTGCATTCTTTAGGGTGGTTCTATCAGCCCAAAGTACCAAGGGTAGCTCTTCGGCCCATCTTCCCTTCTTTTGATCAAGTCGTTTCTTCAGGTTGTTCATTATCAACTTGTGGCTGGATTCGGCCTGTCCATTTGTTTGAGGATGCACTGGTGTAGACATTATCAGTTTGATCCCCCATCTTATTCAGAAATCTTGCGTCTTTTTGCTAATAAACTGGGAGCCATTGTCACATACAATCTCGGATGGGACTCCGAATCTACTGATGATGTTCCTCTTTATGAATGATACCACTTCTCTATCCCTGATTTGTACGTAGGCTTAGGCCTCAATCCACTTCGAGAAGTAGTCTGTCATGGCTAACTGTAAGTACCCAAATCCGGATCGTCAAAATCCGTTAAAAGTTAACCGGAATCCGTTAACTGGCCCTTTCCAAGTTAACCGGAACCCGTTAAGCTCCCCGTTCTCAAGTCAACGAGACATCCCAGGACTGCCCCGTGCATCCCGACGTCAAATCGTACTCAACACACGTTATCACATGTAAAAGTACAGCTTTCCACGAAAAACGCACTTTCCGGAACTTTTCGGGGGCATTTCGGACATTTTCCGGACAGTTATTTAAAAAACGGACAAAACCGGGAATAACAGGACAAAAACCCTAGCCTAGGTGAGTCACAGGGACACGTGGCACGCATGCCAAGCCCCACAAATCGACATCAATCAAATTCGAGGGTGAAAAGACCAAAATACCCTTTATTTTGAGTGAAAGTCCGTCCGGACTGTTTTGCTTGAAAAGCCAGAATTGCCAACAAGTCCTCCAACTTTCCAAAATACCCATGGACCTCCTGAAATTGAAGGAAAGTCCATCCGGACTATTTTACAATTTCACCCTATAAATACAAGGGATGTCAAAACATTTCAAGGAGAAAAAAATATAAACACTCTCAAGAAACCCCATGGTTCTAAACTGATCTCCCCCCTCTCAAGCCCCGTTTTGTCTCGATTTGCGTGAAAACCCCATTTTCCGACCAAATACGAACCAAACAAACTCAAAAAACCCTTTCAAACACCAAATCGTATCCCGTATACGTCAACCGAGTCAAAGACTAGCCATAGGTAAAACTCTCTCTCTCTAAAAGCTCGTTTCACCTCGATTTACGCGTCAAACACCATAATCGTTCCGATCAAAGTTCTCGAAATGTAGACGTAACGCCGTCTACGGGGTTCGATACATTTTATCCCAAAATCTTCTTCTCTCCCGTAAGAGAAGTAATTTCGGGTTAAAACGGCATTCCGGCCCCGTTCTTTTACGGTTATGTTATTTACAGTTCGAATCATTTGATCCGTCAATTCGCATCTTTACAGTCCGAACCGTTTGGTTCGTGATAGTCATTTACAAAATCTGGATCGTTTGATCCGTCGATACCGTCATTTAAATTATGTACCTTTACGACTCCGATCCGTTTGGCTCGTCGATCGCACCTTTACTGTCCGGATCGTTTGATTCCGTTGATACCGTACTTCAAATACTGTTATTTACAAGTCCGAGCCGTTTGGCTTGTGATAGTATTTATTTATCAAAGTCCGAGTCGCAAAACGACTCGTCGATTGCATGTCATTTAACGCCTTTTTTCATAAAATTGGTAACAATGTAATGCCCGGTTCAAAGCCGGAGTTCGTCATTCGACATTCGAAATCCTTTTCAAAACGCGCAAAAGTGACGTTTGGCATCCAAACGCTCATTTTTAACCCAAAATCGACGTTTGACATTCAAACGCTCTTTTCCTCAAAATCAACGTTTGACACTCAAACTAAAGATTTAAACCCGTCTCTCACACCCTCTTCCTCAAAACCCTCAAAACCGACGTTTGTCATTCAAACACTCGCTTTTTTCATAAATCAACGTTTGACATTCAAACCAAGATTAAGCTTGTCATTCAAGCCCCCCTTTTAAAAAATGCAACACACACACACACACAATTTCGAGAAAGGTAGAAAGACTCGTCATACGAGGCGTTTCGGGTGATCTCAACATACTCTTCCTGAAACGTAATGTGACCTCCGAACCTAACAATCTCTGGTCCTAAAAGCCATTTATAAAGTTTGGGCTCATAATACAAAACGTCACATTTTCAAAGCATTTTCCAAGTTTTGGCTACTAATCAAAACGACCCCCCTTTTTCAAGCAACAGCCATTCTCAACGTTTGGGCTCAAAATACAAAACCGCGTGGCGACTCTTCTCTCCTTCCCGAAGCGAGGTTCCAAGCTCGCAAAAGGACCGCTCGCCGCGCTTTCCGTGCGCGATCCGGGTAATTTTACTAACATGAATACTTTGCCCCCGAGTGCCCTGGGTAGTTTGCCCACTATGTCCATCCCCCATTGCATGAAGGGCCAAGGTGACAAGATGGGATGTAGTGGTTCAGCAGGTTGATGCAGGATGTTGATTTGTCTCTGACATGCATCACATTTCTGGACGTACTTGACTGCGTCTTGCCACATGGTTGGCCAATAGTACCCTGTTCTTAATGCCTTTGTAGATAGCAATTTGCCCCCAGCATGGTTGCCACACTCACCATCATGCAACTCCCTTAGAACTTCTTCGGCTTGTTTCGGTTCTAGGCATCTCAAGTATATACATGTAAAGGATTTTCTGAAAAAGACATTATCTATCAAAATGAACCGAGATACCTTCATTCTGAAGGACCGTGGACTTTTCACATCAACTGGGATTATGCCATCCTGCAAGTACTGAATTATGGGTAGCTTCCAGGGTGTAGAGTTGTTGATAGGCATGATCACGTCATCGGGTTGTTCATTAAATTGGCACGCTTCAAGCTGGTCTATGGCGGGATGCATGACGTGGATGATTGGGATAGTATTGTTCAACATGCTTCTGCAACTTGAACCCAGGTTGGCTAAGGCATCTGCTTCAGTATTTTCTTCTCATGGGATCTGCTCGAAGATGAAGTCTTCTAACTGCCCATCAAACAGCTTAACATGTTGAAGACAACTTGTCATTTTAGCCTACTTAGCTGTATACGATCCATTAAAGTGGTTAACTAGTAACAGGGAATCAGTAAATACATTAATATGCTTAACATTTAAATTTAAAGTGGTAGTTAATCCCATAATGAGGGCCTCAAACTCAGCCTCGTTGTTCGTTGCCTTGAACTCACAAGCCACAGCTTGAGGAATGAGGTCTCCTTGAGGGGACTTTAGGACGATTCCCAAACCTGCACCCCTAGCGTTTGAAGCCCCGTCCGTACATAGTGTCCAGTATCTAGGAGAGCTAAGGGTTTTAAGTTGTTGGACTTCGAGTTCAACCTCAGGCTGCAAACTGGGACTGAAATTTGCTACAAAGTCTGCCAAAGCTTGCGACTTGATGGCAGTCCTTGCTTCATATTGTATGTCATAAGTACTAAGTTGTACCGAACATTTAGCCATCCTACCTGACATCTCAGGTTTTCTCATCACGCTTCTGATAGGATAGTTAGTTTTGACAATAATAACATCGGTTTCAAAGTAATGGCGTAATTTTATAGAAGCGATGATTAAAGCAAGTATTAATTTTTCAAGATGAGAATACCTGGTTTCAGCATCATGTAGAGACTTACTTACGTAGTAAACGGGATGCTGCTTACCATCTTGCTCTCTGGCCAAGACTGTGCTGACTGAAGTTTCAGATACCGCGAGGTAGAGGAGCAATGGTTCCCCTTGCTCCGGTTTGGACAATAACGATTGGGTTGTGAGGTATTATTTAAGTTGAACGAAGGCTGGAACAACTTGTTTTTTCGGAGCACATCGTAGAATAACCTGCATTTGTTGGAAGACTTGGAGATGAACCGGTTAAGGGCTGCCACCCTGCCTGTAAGTCGATGTACGTCTTTAACGGTTCTGGGTGACTCCAAGTTGATAATAGCCTTGATCTGCTCAGGACTTGCTTCAATGCCCCTCTTGGTCACCATATAACCAAGGAATTTGCCAGCCTTGACTCCAAAGTGGCACTTTGATGGATTGAGCTTCATGTTGAAAGCTTCCAAGATGTCAAATGCTTCACTGAGATGTTCAACATGATCTTCAATGTACTTCAACTTTACCACCATGTCGTCGATGTAGACTTCCATGGTTTTTCCAAGCTGATCTTTAAACATCTTGTTCACCAACCTTTGATAAGTCGCACCTGCATTTTTTGTCCGAATGGCATAGCAATATAACAATATATACCTTCAGGAGTAATAAAAGCAGTGTCCTCTTGGTCTGAAGGTTCCATTTGGATCTGTTGATATCCTGAAGAAGCGTCCATGAAGGTCAGGATGTCGTGACCGGCCGTGGCATCCACCAGAGAATCGATATGAGGCAAAGGGAAGGGGGAAGGGGTCTTTCGGGCATGCTCGGTTTAGGTCTTTGAAATCCACGCATACCCGCCATTTGTCGTTCTTCTTTTTGACGACTACCACATTGGCCAACCACCTTGGGTAATCAACCTCCCTAATCATCTTGGCCTTCAGTAGTCGTGCAACTTCTTCTTTAATAATCTGGTTGCGCTCATGTGCAAACTTCCTTCTCTTCAGATGGACGGGTTTGACGTTAGGATCAACATTCAACTTGTGAGTGATGATATCCTTGCTAATCCCAGTCATGTCCTCGTGTTTCCAGGACAACTACTAGCTCTGGTCCTTAAGAACTCTACTATACTATCCTCAATTTCATGAGGGATATCAGCTCCCAATAACACCTTGACATCAGGTTTGGAGGGGTCAAGCTGAACTTCTTTAATGTCACTTTCGGCTACCTCCAAGGCATCCCGTGCCTTTTTCTTTAATTGTTATGCTTGTCTGGGGGTGCTCGTGGCCTTCATCGACACCTTGTAACATTCCTTTGTCGTTTGCTGGTCTCCTTTCACTTTAACGACCCCCCAACGTGTGGGCAACTTGATACATTGGCGGTAAGTTGATGGAATTGCCTTCATGTTGTGAATCCAGGGTCTCCCCAAAATGATGTTGTAAGATGATTTGCATTCGATGACGCAGAATTTCTCCATGGAATTCACTCCTTCCACATAAATGGGCAACTTTATTTCCCCGTAGGTATGCTTGGTCTCTCCATTGAACCCAACTAGAACGGATGAACTTCGAGTAACGTGCTCGTGCGGGATGTCCATACTTGCCAAACTGTAAGTGGTCACTATGTTGACGGAGCTTCCATTCTCAATCAGGATGCGCTTCACCAAGCAGTTGGCTACTTGTAGAGTTACAACAAGTGCATCATGATGTGGATCCAATATGTCACCCTTGTCGTCTTCATCGAACGTGATATCTTGGGCACTATCCTTCACTGATGGTCTTGCTGGTAGGTTCAACCTGTCTTCCTTTGATTTCGAAGCATGGCGCTTGGCAGTCGAGTAGGAAATACCACATATGTTTGATCTCCCACTGATCATGTTTACCACCTTGGTTGGGACTGGAGGAGTTGGTGGATTCTCAGCCCGTTGCTCCTGGTTGTCATTTCGTCCACGCCGCTAGCCTTGTAGATCCTTGAGAAACCCTTTAGATAAAATATGACTGATTTCCTTCCTTAGGGCAATGCAATTCTCGGTGGTATGCCCGAAATCTTCGTGGTAGGCACACCATTTGGACTTGTCCTTCCAACCAGAGGGCTTGTCAGACTTCTTAGGCCACCTTGCTTTCTCACCCAGGTTGTCCATGGCGTGTATAACTTTGGCAATATCAATAGAGAAACAGTAGTCATCTATTTTTGGATAGTGTAATTCATCCTCGTCACCATTATCACTAACAGTATTAATGCTAGAGTGGTCAAGTTTAGAGTAGGGTTTGCCCCTATTGGATTTGGAATGGGACGTTTCCATCTTGCCCCCAGAATGTTCGGGAGTGGTACTCCTCTTAGCCGCCTTTTCCTGCATCAACTTGTCTTCTTCCAACCTGATGAATTTGATAGCCCTCGTTCTGACTTCCTCTAGTCTCCTGCATGGGGTCATTACCAATTCTTCATAGTAGGGAGAGTCTTTTTTTAGCCCCATTTTGAAGGCCTCGGTTGCCGTAGACATGTCTATGTTGGGGATGTCGACAGCTTCTTTGTTGAACCTGCTCAAATAGTCTTTCAAGGATTCATCAGGTTATTGGACTATCCTGTAAAGACCACTGGTTAGTTTCTCAAAGACCATGTTACAGGAAAACTGATTAGTAAACATATTGATGAGTTGAGATCCAATAGAGCCTAGAGGCTGGTTGATGAGCCAACGCAAGGCAGCACAGGTCAAAGTGGAACCGAAGCCCCTGCAAAGGCAGGCTTCCTTGAACTGCAAGGGAATGTGAATCACGTCCATCTTTTCCTGGTACAAGGCGATGTGCTCTAGTGGATTGGTTGTCCCATCATATTGCTTCATGTGAGGAACGGTGAATTTCTTTGGTATCACCATGTTGGCAATGGGTGGGCTAAAGCGTGACTCATTATAACATGTCGGAGAAGCTTGGTGGTACGGCAAGGTAATCCCAGGTACGTTCATCACATCTCCCTCAATTCCTGTAGCTGCCTCTTCACTGTATTACCTGCAACGGGGTTAGCAGCATCATAAAAGGTATTAAAATCAACTTGAGGGTTAACACTCCCTGTTGGTCCTTGAATGGGTGTTGCAAATGTCGCTACAGTGGTCTGGCCAGCTTCAGGATTGGTGACCACGCTATCAGTGGTGGCACTAACCATCGGTATGAATCCCACATTATCGGTTAATGTCCCTATATCCCTATTGAAGTCGAGCCTCCTTGGTTGAATTGGGGAGAACATGATGGAGCCCATGTTGGGATTTACACCATGAAACATTCCAGGTGATACATTTTGGCGTGCCCCGGATGACCCAGATTGAAGAGAAGATACTTCACGTTGCAACCTGGTAACATTGTTCATTAACATAGTGGAAGTATCGGTCTGCAACATCACCTGGCGCCTCAATTCAGCCATTGTATCTGTCAGGCTGGATAGGACGTCTGCTGGAATCCCTTGCGTAGGTGCGCCTGATCCTTGACCCTGGATCGTATTGGTGGTGGGACTAACATTTTGGCCCGAAGTCGTTATTCCGGCGGTGGCTGGCACTGAAGTCGTAGTAGATGACATTCCGGTAAACATCTTGAGTATTTTCAATTAATCAAAAGACCAACGGTTCCCACGGACGGCGCCAAACTGTTTTGGTCAAATTAAAGCAATTCGACTTTAAAGAGAAAAATTGGGCACAATGGAATATGATAATGTAAATTCAAGATGTAATGACAAGAGATTTAACGAGGAAAGCCCTTGAACAACTTGTTCGCCGGCATAAAACCTCGGAACAATGGAATATTATTAGTATGGTGATGGTAGAGAGAAAATGTGAGTACAAAGAGTATTGCTAATTACGTACGTGAGTGTGTGTATACATGTGTTTTTTACTTAAATACAAATGAAGATAACGGTAGCAACAAAGTAAATGTAATCCCTCAACTTGCGCTTGAAATCTCGCAGGAGGTTGAATGATGATGATAACATATCCGTTGCTGAAAGAATGTTGGTAGAAAGCTTCTTGACCTGGTCCATAACGTTCGTGGAACTTCGAAAATAGTTCCTCGAATGTCGCCATACAATAACTTTGGCAGGATGTATAGTTACTCAGGTTGATTTACCAAGTTGTTATCTCAGGATGAGGCGACAAGGTGCATCATGTTGCTTTAGATCTTCTACCCCGAACAGACCAAGGATCGGATCTGAATTGCATCGTGTTGTAAGTATAACATTGTTTGTGAATATAACTTCTCGGGGGTACCCCATGTTAATGATGAAGTAGATCGTTAAATAGAGATCTAAATCATAAATAATATTTAACTAAGTGACTAGCATGCTAAGGATGTTTCAGCTCATCATCACCTGGATGGCTGATCATGTAGGTCCCTTCCTTGACAATTCTTGTGACGATGTAGGGTCCTTCCCAGTTCGGAGATAACTTGTTTTGTTCAGCTTTCCTTCCAGTTACCTCTATCTACCGTAGGACGTAGTCCCCAACATTGAACGACCTTTTCCTGAACTTCTTATCGTGATACCCCTTAGTTTTTTGCTTGTAGTCGACCATTCTAAGCTGAGCAGTCATCCATTTCTCATCTAATATGTCCAAGTCGAGCAATCTATTGGAGACATTCTGGTTTTGATCAAATAAAGCCACCCTTGCTGTAGGAATTCGTAGCTCAATAGGTGCCATGGCCTCCGACCCAAATATAAGAGCAAATGGGGTTTCCCCTGTAGGCCCCCGGGTGGTTGTGCGAACTGCCCAAAGAGCAAGGGGTAGTTCGTCCAACCATCTGCCAGCTCGACCAACTAGGCCCTTACTCAGTGCTGTCAATACCAACTTGTTGGCTGCCTCTGCTTGCCCGTTACCTTGCGGGTAGGTGACTGACGACTTCTAGTGTTTTACTCCTAATCTCTTCATCTATGTTGCATAAGCAGTTGAGAATTGTAGGCCGTTATCTGAAACGATTGAGTGTGGGACTCCAAAGCAACACTAGATGTAATCATGGATGAAGTTGATGGCGTTCTCCTATGTTATCTTTGTCAAGGGTTCGGCCTCAATCCATTTGGTGAAGTAATCTATAACAATGATCACATACTAGTAATTTCCACAGGCGGGTGGCAAGGGTCCGATCAAATCTACTCCCCACATGTCGAACGGCTAAGCTGCAACTACAGGTGTTTGTTTGGTTGTTGGGAGCCTTAGTAGTGTTGGGCCCTAATTTTCACAGTCAACATGTTTGCAACTTACGCCTAAACAACTTGGTACTAACAACTTGGGTTGTTCTGTTTACAACTTGGTTTATACAGGTTGGGACGCATAACGCTTTTCCTATTTTATAGGGATCAAGCCAAAGACCATTTCCGCCACGTTTCTTCAGCAAGCCAACGACTATCTCTTTCCCAACGGATGAGTGCGGATAAATCTCCAAGGATAAACCCCAATTCCGAGTTTGTAGGCCCTCATTGTTATTTAGTTTTATTCTTGAGGTATAAAAGGGGACATACACTGTAAATTCACACACGGACTACACTAGCCTAAGCTCCCTTTTCATACGCTCTTAGCTTTGTAATTTGGGATACATTCTTAGTAAACTTTCGGTGAAGGTAGGAGCCACATCCTCCCGGGGTTTTGTGCCGGCGAACAAGTTGTTCAAGGGCTTTCCCTAGTCAACAAACCACTTGTGTCCATTTCTATTCATTTCGATGATCATTGTACCTAGATTCATATCACTTTAGTCACTTTTCCCATCGTAAAAATATAATTGTTGAAATTTGACCAAAACAATTTGGCGCCGTCTGTGGGAAACTTTGATTATCTAAGTAGAAATGGTTAATCCATCTTCCAGCCAGCCGTAGTCGGCCGCTTCCTCGTTTCCAATGCCCAAGGCAACCCTCCTCCAAGTGCGTAAGCCGTCAACTTGGAGATAATGTCCAACATGGCGGACATGATGAAGAAAATAGGCGATCGGTTGGATGATCGTGAGCGTACAAATACAATGATATTCAATGCCATTGATAGTCTCGCGTAAAGGGAAGCAAGCTGAGACCCAAGTATCCACTCCGTTTCACCTTTACTTCCTAGATCTTTGTTTGGTGTGCAGTGACCGAGCCATGTTGGAGATATCCCGATGTCCAACACCTTGCCGGAAAGCACGATTGTGATATCCATTCCAATTGAGCAACCAAGATTCGGCTTATCGCCTAGCCAATCCGCGCTATCATCTTGCTACACTTATGCTACACCCTCGCTGGGGCAAACAGGGGGTTTCTTTAGTATTTTCGATACCTTCGTACCTCAAAGTTAATAATGCTCCTCTTTTTGTCGAGAGCCAACTTGTTAAGGAAATGCAAACCATTAAGGAGTTGCTTCGAAGCGTGCCGGGAGTCAACTTGCCATATCACCAAGTTTCTCCAACTTGTTATAACGAGTCTCGTTTGTGCCAAGAATAGCCAAATGTGGAGATCCCGAAGAAATTCTCACCCTCACATGAAGAAGTATGACGGAAGTACCGATCCAAAGAGCACGTGTTGCCGTATCAAGAGTCAATGGATATCATAAGTATCCCTCCTATGTTTAAAGAAGCATGTTTTTGCAGGGGCTTTGGCTCAACCTTGTCAGACCGGCCTTAAAATGGCTAATGTGGCTTCCTCTAAACTCTATTTCATCTTATGCTCAACTTGTCAATATGTTCATTAATCGCTTTCATGCAACAGGCATTTGACAAGTTGACTAGTGATCTTTATAGAATTGTACAAATGTACCTAATGAAAGTCTCAAAGAATACTTGCACAGTTCAATAAGGAGGCAAAGGACTATACCCAACTTGGACGTGTCCACAAAGAACTGAGGCATTCCGCATAGGCTTGAAGAAGAGCTCATTGTTTTACAAATGAGTTGGTGATGACCCCCGCGAAACAACTTGAAGAAATCGTAACTGTGGCCTTGCCTTACATCCGATTGGAGGAAGATAGCTTGGCAATGGGGAAATCAACTGGGAGGACTCCTACTCCTCTATTCGAACCCTCGACGCACGATCGGATTCACATCACTATAAGTCCAACAGGCAAACCCCGTTAAAACCGAACCTTCTAGAATTCATGTTGTAGATGATGATCAAGAAGGAGATGATAACGATTACCCACGTATTTCGAATATTGCTTTTCTCGTGGACATTGCAGAATCTTATGCGCCATGGGAAATCTTGGAGATAAAGCGAGATGGCCCAAGAAGAATGACCAATAACAACTTGGAAGGACAAGTCCAAGTGGTGCGCATTTCATGAAGATTTCGGCATACCACCGAGAACTGTTTCGCCTTGAGGAAGGAGATTGCTCATTTGCCGTCCAAAGGTCTTCTTAAGGATTTGTTGGGCAAGAAGAGGGTCGAAGTGAATCCAAAGAACCCGGTTCGTAGGAGCAGCCTAGACCCGAAAAGTTGCACCCTCCACCCACAAAGGTGGTGAATGTTATTTCGGTGGGTCTCATATTTGTGGCACAACTTACTCGCCGCCAAGCGCCATGCCAAGAGCTCTAAGGAAGATCAATTAGAATTGCCTTCAAGGCACCGTGACTTTACAGTATGGTCATATCATTTCATTTGAAGATGAAGATAAAGACAACACCTTGGACCCTCATCATGATGGTCTAGTTGTTCGTATGCGCATTGCCAACCGTGTAGTCAAGCGAATCCCGATCGACGGTGGCAGCCTGGCCAACATCATCTTTACTCATGCTCTTGAAGATATGGGCATTCCTTTGTCCGGTTGTGAAGAACTCATCCGTATTGGTAGGGTTCAGTGGTGAGGTGAAACAGCATAAAGGAGAAATCAAGTTGCCCATCTACCTAGAGGGTATGAATTCCATGGAGAGATTTTGTGTGATTGAATGCCTTTCCTCGTACAACGTTATATCGGGAGACCTCGATCCACAACATGAAGGCCGTACTCATCAACTTATCATCAATGCGTCAAGTTTCCGACACCTGGGGTGTTGCCAAGTTGAAGGGAAACCAAAGAAGTCTCTAAAGAATGTTACAAGGTCAACATGAAAGCAAGTTCGGTCCCTCGGCAAGCATAGCAATTAAAGAAAAAGGCCCAGATGTTCTTGAAGCAAAAGGAGCATGATACAAAAAGCGTTCTCGTTGATGCATCAAATCCCGAGGCCCAAGTGCAAGTTGGGGTAGACCTACCCTCCGAGATTGAAGAGGAGCCGATTGAGTTCCCGAAAAGTCGAAATGCCGTTTTGCATGGAAGCATGAAGACATGACAGGATAAGCAAGGATATTATTACTCACAAGTTGAATATTGACCCAACCATCCGTCCCGTCCATCAAAAAAGGAGGAAGTTTGCCCAAGAGCGGAATCGTATCATAAAGGATGAAGTTGAAAGGTCCGTCAAGTCCAAGATGATCGTAGAAGTTCGCATCCAAAGTGGTTGGCTAACGTTGTAGTGGTGGAGAAGAAGAATGGCAAGTGGCGAGTATGCGTAGACTTCACCGACTTGAACAAGGCCTCGTCCAAAGGATCCATTCCCTCTCCCTCACATTGATTCTCTTGTTGATGAGACACCGCCACGACATCTTGACGTTCATGGATGCATCTTCCGGTATCAACAAATTCAAATGGAACCTTCGGACCAAGAAGATACAAAGCATTCATGACTCCTAAGGTATATATTGTTATATTTCTATGCCATTTGGTCTTAAAAATGCAGGGCAACCTACCAAAGGTTAGTAAACAAGATGTTCAAAGATCAACTTGGCAAGACGATGGAAGTTTACATAGATGACATGGTAGTAAAGTCCAAGCATATTGAAGATCATGTAGAGCACCTTGCCGAGGCATTCAACATCTTCAAAGCCTTCAACATGAAGCTCAATCCGGCAAAGTGCAACTTTGGAGTCAAAGCAGTAAATTCTTGGGATATATGGTGACCAAAAGGGGAATTGAAGCGAGCCCCGAATGCATCAAAGCCATCCTCAACTTGGAGTCCCCTAAAAACATCAAGGACGTACAAAGGTTAACAGTAGAGTAGCCGCTTTGAATAGGTTTATATCCAAATCATCTCGATAAGTGCAGTTGTTCTACGAAGTGTTAAGAAAACAAACTCTTTCAATGGACCGACCAACATGAAGCAGCCTTTCAAACAACTTAAAGAATATTTGATGACGTCACCCCTACTCGCTAAACCCGAACATGGTGAGCATCTTTATTTATATTTAGTCAGATCCGAAAATGCCGTTAGTGCAAGATTAGTGAAGGAAATCCAAGGTGAGCAACATCCCGTTTACTATGTGAGTAAGTCTTTATTAGATGCCGAAACAAGGTACTCTCATCTTGAAAAATTAATATTAGCCTTAACTACCGCCGCTACCAAATTACGTCATTATTTTGAAACACATTCCATAACCGTTAGAACTAATTATCCTATGAGGAATGTGTTAAGGACTCCTGAGATGCTCGGGCAAAGTTGGCCAAGTGGTCATTAAGTTGAGCACGTATGACATATCATACGAGCCAAGAACAGCCATCAAATCACAGTGCCCTAGCCGATTTTGTAGCCGACTTCACCCAAGTTTGCAGCTCGAGGTAGAACCGGAAGTGCAACAACTTGAAGGTAAAACTATTCCTAGATTTTGGACATTATTTACAGATGGAGCCTCAAATTCCAAGGGAATTGGTTTGGGAATAGTCCTAAAATCCCCTCAAGGTGATATCATACCTCAAGCCGTATCTTGTGAATTTAATGCAACAAATAATGAAGCCGAGTATGAAGCCCTAATCATGGGTTTAACTACGCCTTTGAGTTTGAATATTACACATTTAAATGTATTTGTTGACTCTCAATTACTAGCTAACCAGCTTTAATGGCGCTTATATGGCGAAGCATTCCAAGATGACTCTGTACCTCCAACATGTTAAAGCTTTAGCTTCGAGATTTCTATCATTCTCTTTGGAACAGTCCCCAGAGAAGAAAATACAGAGGCGTACGCCTTGGCCAACTTGGGTTCAACTTGCAAATCAATGTTGCATACTAATATCCCCATTATTTATGTTAAGTACCCAGATAGACCAAGTTGAAGAAACTCAAGTGGTTACTCCACCTATTGGGACACAAGATGCTAAGCCTTCTTGGACCCAACCTCGTCATTGAGTTCCTTCAACTTGGAACTATTCCCCCGATGTTAAGAATGTTAGATCATTTAAGATTCGAACTTCAACTTTCGTTTTAATAGATAATGTGCCGTTCAAGAAGTCTTTTGCAGTGGCACTACTTGAGATGTGTCGATAATGAGCAAGTTGAACTAGTGCTTAAGGAAATCCATGAAGGAATATGTGGGAACCATTCTCGAGGAAAGGCACTTGCATCAAAGGCCCTCAGACGGGATATTACCGGCCAACCATGCGTCAAGATGCCATGAACTATGTGCGTAAGTGTGATGCTTGTCAAAGACACAAAGAACATCTTGCATCAACCTCGCCGAACCCCCGCATCCTATAGTCTCATCTTGGCCTTTCATGCAGCTGGGATGGATATTGTAGGCAAGTTGCCTAAAGCTCCCTGAGGCAAAGTGTTCATGTTGGCTCTAACCGATTATTTCTCCAAGTGGATCGAGGCGTGCTTATGTACAAATAAGAGACAAAGAGGTAATATCATTTTTAAAGAAGAACATCATTAGCGTGTTTGGTGTACCATCGGAGATTATATGTGACAACGGGTCACAATTCATAAGTAAGAAGACCGTAGACTTTTGTACTCGGGGCATCAAGTTAATCATGTCAACACCCGTCCATCCTCAAGCTAATGGCCAAGATGAATCAAGCAACAAGTTGATTATCAACAACTTGAAGAAGCGTCTAGATCAAAAGAAGGGCAAGTGGGTCGAAGAACTACCACTTGTGCTTTGGGCCGACGTAACTACTTCTAAAGGAGCAACAGGTAGAACTCCTTATTCTTTAGTGTACGGGTCAAGCCGTAATTCCAAATAAGTGACAATCCCCACAAAGAAGGTATGGCTTATTGACTCAAGATGAAAATAAACTCTTATTGACTCAAGATTTAGATACAATTGATGAGATCGTGGATTTAGCCAAGATAAGGATGGCAAACTATCGAAGAACGAATCGCCGCATCTTACAACAAGAATGTCGAGTAAGAAGGTTCCAGGTTGGCGATTTAGTTTTAAGAAAAGTATTTCAAAATACAAGAGAACCGAATGCAGTAAACTAGCTCCCAAGTGGGAAGGCCCATATCTCATCGATGCCGAAGCCGGCAAAGGTGCGCATCGGTTATCAACCCCAAGTGGAGACAGTAATCCCTAGAAGTTGGAACGCTATCCACTTGAAACTCTATTTTATGTAAGTCCAAGTTATTTACAACTAGACCCCTCAGTACGGTTTAAGTTTATGTTAAGTTCAACTACATTTCAATTTTTTACTTTTATCAAATCCTTACTAACTTGAGCTGCTGAGGGCGTTAGCTACGCTAACGCCCAACCCTAACATAAATGCTTTTGCAAGGTGCAACTTGAGCAATGGAACAGCCTCAACATGTTGACACGCCAAGACGGCCGATACTTGTTGAGGCTCAAGCCGGAGCAGTCAAACATGTTGACACGCCAAGCACGGGCCGATACGTGTTTGAACCTCGAAGAAGAAAATTTCAACATGTTGACACGCCGCACGGCCGATACATGTTGGAATTCTAGCCGGAGAGGTATAGAGCTTGTTGACACGCCCTGACGGCCGATACTTGCTCTATCCCTTCAAACGATTTACCTCGATCAAAGGTACTATTGGTTAAAAGATTTACATCTTTTCTTACGAATTAAGGTTTTGACACCTTCGCCCGGGCGCACGTTTTCACACTTCTTTAAGTTGTGAACTATTGGTTGTAACATTTTCATGTTACCTACGGTTTATAACATTTACATGTTATCCAAAGAACAAAACAAGCGTCCCTCGTGGACATAACTTACTTTGCTAAAAACCGTTAAGTGTTTTTTCAAAAGATTTTTTCGCTTAAAGGACCGGTTGGTTAAGCCAACAAAGTCCCTAAAAACCTAAAGCTTGGAGTACTAGACCAACCTAGTACCCCCAAAAGAAATTGTCTCGGTTCTTATGAACCATTACAAACCAAAAACATTGTTTTAAAGGGACACTCCCCCATTTGTTGTACCAACAGAGGTACGCGAAAGCAAAAATTGTTTTTTCAAAATACCAAAAGTTTTAAAACATTCTTCAAACTTCCCGCCCGCCGCCGGTGTTGCATTTTCTTCTTGACCATTCCGAGCCACCACCAGGGCACTCAAGGTCTTATCGTTGTCTTCAACTAGAGCCTCCAAAGCCGCAGAATTCACTTCCTCTCGCATCTACCGGCTCACCAACGAAATCCTCCAAAACCTTTCTCTCTCGCTTCCACATCCCATTCCGGCGCCCGTTCTTATATTCTTCCATGAGTCCAATCCTAGCTTCAAACACCACTTTGGTGGCATTAAACGTAAAATCCTTCTTCGCAAAGATCCAATTCCTTCTCACGGGCTTCATGCTCCTTCGCCTTTTCGCCTTTAACGACTTTCAACTCCTCCTTTTCACCTTGAGATCTTTTTTCAACTTCTCAATCTCCTCAAAGATTTTTGGTAGCCTCGCTTCTTGAAATCCTCAAGCATCTTTGCAGCCTTGCTCCTTGAGTTCTTCACTTCGAAACCGTACTGGCCGCCTTGATTTTCACAACAAGCCGGTCCATAATGGGACACATAATATCCGCAACCTAAGCAAAAGAAATATCAAGATTCCTTAAAAGAGCTTAGGTAAATCTCAGCCTTTCTCATTTTTTACCTCGTCAACAAAGTTGGCTATAGCATCCTTCAATTTCTTCCTTGCTATTCCCAGCCTCTCCTCCATCCAAAACCTCGCATAGACAGCCTTTCTTTTCTTTACTTCTTCCTTTTTCTTGGAAGCATTCACATCTCGAACTAGAGGCCATGGACATTGGAGTTGGAGGTTTGTTGTCTTTCTTGACAACTTTCTTTGCTTTAGCGGCAGCCATCAACTCGTAGGCACTTACGGTAGACTTGGATCGCGTAGCTACAACAAGAACAGGAGTTAAGGCAATCAAAATGCTCGTGAGAAAATACAAAGATATTTTAAGGACTTAGAACCCATGGACATCTCGGGTAGAGTTGAGGGTAGATCTTCTTCGACTTCAACCTCTCGTTTCGCCTCCAAATACTTCAACAAAAAACTCGACAGAAAGGCCTTGAAGGATCTATCGCCTACACCCAACCGGAGAAGCCGGTTCACGTTCACTTTAGTCCCTTCTTGTTCCGGAAACAAGTCTCGATGCTTTAGGAATTCCCGCAAAGGGAAATTTTGAGAGTTAGCTACCGTAGTATTAAGAAGCATTCCGTAAAACAGAGGAACTATTTTCACTACCTTCAAACCTCCATTTGGAAAAAACACCTTCCTCCCGACCCAAGGTGTCCCTCCTTGCAAAGAAAATTTATTTTTCCACCCTCTATCCGCAATGTCATGGTTGGAAATCAGAATAGGCTCACCACTTTTGACCCTAAAACCAAACCTTCCTGGACCAAAACTTCTCAAATCAACAGTATACGTCAACTCTTCTAACCCGGCAACCAAATCATCCCTCTCTCCTAACCTAACCAGGGTTTGCAAATACCTCCATCCTTGAGGCATCATTTGGGCGTAATTGAGTTTGGTAGAAGAAAAGAACTTCGTAATCAAGGGGGGAAAAGGGAATCGTAAACCTATGACAAAGGGATATTCCGGAAAACATACCCAAGTGGAAGAGTAACATTCGGAGGTCAAATCAGGATGGGTGAAGTACACCGTTTCATCAGGCATGGCGTGGTTCTTCTTGATAACCTCTAGGTTTACCTTAGGCATTAGACATTTCTCGTTGTCGGGTTCCTTCAACAAATTCTGGGTTTTGAAACCTTTGGGCAAACCCTTGTCGCTCTCGAACGCAACTACCTTCTTCCGACCCATTTTTTCAACTTAAAAAACAAGAAATCAAGACGAAATTGAAGAGAAGGCAAGAAACTCACCGTAGTTATTTATTCGATTTTTCGCTTCCTTGGCTCTTCCCCTAGAAACCTCTGAGAAAGTGACGTTCTTGATTTGGTGAAAGGGAGAGTTGGAGAGAAAGACCGCTTATTAAATAAGGGTTTGAAGGTGGTTGGAACTCTAAAAAACAATCAAGTCTTTTTGCCTCGAAACTACCTCGAAAACCGTCCCATCGCGTCTCTTTTTAAACCGTCGTTCCTTTCTTATTTTGGCAAACCTTTTGAATTCTTTTTGTCTCTTTTCATTCTTCATTTTTAAATTCAAAAGGTTTGGGGGCAATTGTTGGGCCCTAATTTTCACAAATAACATGTTTGCAACTTACGCCTAAACAACTTGGTACTAACAACTTGGGTTGTTCTCGTTTACAACTTGGTTTATACAGTTGGGACGCATAACGCTTTTCCTATTTTATAGGGATCAAGCCAAAGACCATTTCCGCCACGTTTCTTCAAAGAAGCCAACGACTATCTCTTTCCCAACGGATGAGTGCGGATAAATCTCCAAGGATAAACCCCAATTCCGAGTTTGTAGGCCCTCATTGTTATTTAGTTTTATTCTTGAGGTATAAAAGGGGACATACACTGTAAATTCACACACGGACTACACTAGCCTAAGCTCCCTTTTCATACGCTCTTAGCTTTGTAATTTGGGATACATTCTTAGTAAACTTTCGGTGAAGGTAGGAGCCACATCCTCCCGGGGTTTTGTGCCGGCGAACAAGTTGTTCAAGGGCTTTCCCTAGTCAACAAACCACTTGTGTCCATTTCTATTCATTTCGATGATCATTGTACCTAGATTCATATCACTTTAGTCACTTTTCCCATCGTAAAAATATAATTGTTGAAATTTGACCAAAACAAGTAGGTCGGCATATCTTTGGCACTTATCACATTTATGAACAAACTCACGAGCGTCTTCCCTTAGATGGGGCCAGTAGTACCCTAAAATGAATATCTTGTCTGCCAAAGTTCTAGCCCACGGGTGTCCTCCACAGACTCCACTATGCATTTCGAGCAAAAGTTGAGGAACTTCCATAGGATGAATACACCTTAACAATGGCTTGACGAATGACCTTTTGAACAATGCGTCCCCATGTATAGTGAACCTTGGGGATTTCTTCCTTACCAGTCTGGTTTTTTGCTCGTCAGCTGGTAGCTCGCCCGTGTCAATGTAGACTTTCATCTCATCAATCCAACACTTAGAGTCGTAGATCGAGAATAGAACCTGCACTCTTTCGTATGCTGGATACTCTAAGTATGATATTGGTTGTCTGCGCTGCTCGTTTAAAGTGGCTAGCTTGGAGAGTAGGTCGGCCAACTCGTTTTCTTCACGACCTACCCTTTGTATCTCCCAAAACTCCAAGTCTTGGACCAACTCTTTCACTAACTCGCAATACTTGATCAGAATATGATTGATCACTTCATACTCTCCCTTTACTTGATGCACGATCAATTGGAAGTCACAGTAGGCTATGATTTTGGTCGCCCCAAATCATCTAGCGTACTTAACTGCTGCGATCAAGGCCTCATACTCTACCTGGTTGTTGGAGGCTTGGCATTTGAACCTTAAAGCTTCTTCAAAAGCTCTACCAGTCTTTGGTTCGATCAACACAATCCCAGCTCCACTAACATTTTTTTGTAGCAAACCCATCGGAGTAAACCTTCCTGCAATCATCAGGCAAACTCACTGTCTGTTGGCTCGATTGCTCCTTCCCCTTCAAGCTCTTTTTTTGGGGCGCTCTCTGCATTGTCCTCCTTGGTGAACGTAAGCTCGACCAAGAAGTCAGCCAAATGTTGAGCTTGTAAAGCTTTTCGAGGCCGGTATTCGATGTCAAATTTCGTTAATTCTATAGACCAGTTTAGCAGTCGACCTGAACTTTCAGGCTTATGCAATATCTTCCTCAACGGAGCATTAGTTATTACAATAATGGGGTCAGCAGAGAAGTAAGCTCGAAGCTTTTTGGCTTCTACCACTAAGGCATATGCTATCTTTTCATCATTGAAGCATCTCCCCTCTATGTCGAACAAAGCCTTGCTCACATAATAAACTGGCTTCTGAAGGTCATTTTCCTCTCTGACTAGAACTGTAGCCACCACTCGATCTCCAGCTGATAGGTAGACATACAAACTCTCTCCTTGAGTCGGGCTACTAAGCAATGGTGGGGAGGCAAGGTATTCCTTGAGTTGTTGGAACGATGAGGAACATTCGACCGTGCACTCAATGGTTTTCGTCCCCCTCAAAGTTTTGAAGAAGGGGAGAGACCTTTGTGTCGACCTAGCTATAAAGTGACCCAAAGCATCGACCCTACCATTCAATTGTTGAACTTCTTTGATGCAAGTATGTTCCTGCATCTCCACCAAGGCCTTGATCTTCTCCGGATTGGCTTCAATACCCCTCTATGATACCAGAAATTTGCGTACGGCCACACCAAATACACACTTACTCGGGTTCAACTTCATATAGTTTTCTCGTAGATTGGTGAACGTTTCCCTTAGGTCGACCACATGACGACCAATCTTAGTTTTGATGACCATGTCATCAATGTAGGCCTCCATGTTTCGGCCAATCTGATTAGCAAATACTATGTTTACCATTCTCTGATATGTAGCTCGAGCATTCTTCAATCCAAATGGCATCTTGTTGTAGCAATATACCCCTACAGCTGCTTGGAAGACTATCTTCTCAATATCATCTTCGTGCATTCTGATTTGATGGTAGACCGAGTATGCATCAATAAAGCTGAGGGTGGCATGTCCAGCAATTGAGTCGACCATCTTGTCTATTCGAGGAAGCGGGTAACTATCCTTCGGGCAAGCCAAATTTATATATGTGAAGTCGACACACATCCTCCACTTTCCGTTGGCTTTCTTAACCATCACCACATTTGCTAGCCATGTTGTGTAGGATGCCTCTTTGATTATACCTGCATTGATGAGAAGTTTATTTACCTCCTACTTGATAGCTATCTCCTTGTCATGAGCGAAAATCCTTAGCTTCTGGATTTTGAATTTCATGGTGAGGTTGACATCAAGGTGGTGCAATATGACCTCTCCCTTGACTCCTCTCATGTCCTCCACTCTCCAAGCAAAGACATATGTACTTTTTTCAATCGGCCGACTATCTCCACCTTTTCTTCCATTGACAACTGCCCCCTATCTTGATTTCTGCTCGGGGTAAGATTGGTTGACCTCTATATCCTCCAGCTCGTCTACTGGCTCGAGCTCTGGGCCATCTCTAAACTGTAAAGTCTCAATGATGATCTCTCTGACCCTTTTCCTTTCCTCGGTGCCCAAATGTGGGGTTTCTACCTCGATCATGTCATCTAGCTCGGCAGTTATTCCTCCACTGGTGGCCCCTAAGTTTTGGTTGACTTGCAGGCATAGGTCACCTATGATAATTTGATCGACCAAAGCTGTATCTATTACAACCTTAGTGCTTTCAGAGGGACGTGTCGGCTCAGTCATGACGTGGTCATGTGAGTGATAGGTCGCCTTCTCTACACACACGATCGTAGATAGCCTGGAAGTAGTGGTGACAGACTTTGAAAACTTCCAACTGGCCTCTGGAGTGTATATTTCCAACTCCCTCTTCTTCATAGAACGGAGCATGTGATCCAGATACTCCCTAGCTGTGCTTAGAATGCACCTTACTCCTAGCACGGTGGGGAACTTGAACCTTTGATGGGGGATGGAGGGCACCATTCATAGTGCGACCTGTCCTGGTATACCCAGTATAGCATGGTAATCACTTATAACATCAATGACTATAAATTTTACCTTAGTTGTTGTCCTCAAATGATGTTGTCCGATGTCCACCTCCAGCTCTATCTGACCCTTTGCGTCAACTCTGTGATTGGTGAAGCCCTCTAGTCGACCTGAATAAGGTGACAATCTCACATCCGTCAAGCCCATATCTAGGAAAGTTTTGTAGTAGAGGATGTCTTTGCAGGCCCCCATTGTAGACACCCCATTCTGAACCAATAATTCATGATTACACTACTCTTTGTCTCTCTTTTATGTTTTGATGAAAGCATATCAGTTTCATCATGTTTCGTTAAGTTTTTAACTAACCTCGTTAGTTTTGGACTTAACTGACTAACAGAATAACTGAAGAGGACAAAATAGTCAACCGACTAGTTGTCTCGCACGGGACAAACGTGTCTCGCGCGAGATAACCCCTCGACAGAACCTCCATCTCAACCGACAACTTCAAGTCCGTGACCTCGGCTACATCAACAAAGTCTGTGACGGCAGCAAACTTCTAGTCCGTGACCTCGGCAACATCAACAAAGTCTGTGACGGCAGCAAACTTCAAGTCCGTGACCTCGCCAACAACTACAAAGTCTCTGACGGCAGCAAACTTCAAGTTTGTGACCTCGGCAACAACTTTAAAGTCTGTGACGGCAGCAAACTTCAAGTCTGTGACCTCAGCATCAGCAAAGTCTGCGACGGCAGCAGCGACAACCAAGTCCGTGACCTCGGCAACAATGGCAACGTCAGTAACCTCGGGCGGCGCACTTCAACAACTTCATCAACAAGCCGGGTATCATCAGAATTGGGTCAAGTCCTTGATTCCTCAGTACGATCTTACCTTTTCTTTCAAAAATTGGTTTTTCAAAAATGCTTTTCAAAATACCTAAAATAGCCTTTTTAGTGTTTTGGAGTCGAACTACGTTTGGTCTGATTCTCTCTTAGAGATACGTAGGCAGCCGTGCGGCACGACCATCCCAATGTTCAGAATGATGTCTTTTCTATCGACGACACTTCTTCTTTCATAAGACCTGTCGCCGAGGGGCTCTGTAGACACCCCATTCTGAACCAATAATTCATGATTACACTACTCTTCGTTTCTCTTTTATGTTTTGATGAAAGCATATCAGTTTCGTCATGTTTCGTTAAGTTTCTAACTAACCTCGTTAGTTTTGGACTTAACTGACTAACGGAATAACTGAAGAGGACAAAATAGTCAACCGACTAGTTGTCTCGCACGGGACATACGTGTCTCACGCGAGACAACCCCTGGACAGGATGTGCAGAATCACAATCCTTCTCCGTTTCAAACTCTTTTCTTGATAAACATCATCTAATCCGGTTCTCCAATCATATCTGAGTTCTGGAACCTTCCTAGGAGTGTTTTACCTCTCCACATTTACCTCTTAAATCCCTATAAATACCTGATGACTTTCAGTATTTCACCCTAACAATTTAGATTGAGAGGTCCCCGATCCACGATCGAAAACACACAACACACACATTTTGTTGGTTTCTCTCCCTGAAAGATTCCTACAAAATCACCCTAAAATCACCTAAAGTTTGTTTATCAACCTTGTTGATCAACAAACATCAAAGCCCGAATCAAAGATTGAGGCGAAGCTCTGTCCGCATCAAGATTTGACTCTCATATTGAGTCGAAACTCTGCCCGAATCACTTCTCGACCAAGAAGACATCTTAGAACCACGTTCTAAATCAATTACTTTCCAAACGCTAGGTAAATCCCTATACTTTTACTCTCTTCTTCTCAATCTCTCTATTGACTTTTAGAGTGGTGTAATCCCATCAAAAGGATTAGCCTAGAGTCCCTTCAATCCATGGAGGCGATCTCGAAGCATACAATCCGACATTCCTAATCAAGAAATTGATTAAGGTTTTCTTGTTCTTATTTATTAATTAGATTGATAATACTCAACTGGCAAGATCGATCTTCGGATCGGGTGGAATGGATGCTCCTTGACCTACCCATTCCATAACTTAACCCCCAAACCCTCAAATCTCTTTAAAATCAAAAAAGGTTTTTCTTGTTGTTTTCCATCAATAAATAATAAATGGTGACTCCGAGATGTTAAAAATTCATGCATCGCTACACCCGTGTCGACCAAAATCCTACTGGATGTACAATCATCAATGAGTCATGGAATCACCAAAGTCTGTTCTCTCGCAGTCATGCTGGCAGCTAGCTCGTAAGGGTAGAAACTGATCACCTTATTTTCAACACAACTTATGAGGGGCACATATTGAGCTTTACTTAGCTGAAAGATCTTGTGTTTGAGCGTTGTATTGCTTGTTTCTTCAGCAATTACCCCCAAAGTCAATCTTGGTTGCCTTGGCTCCGGCACACCCCTTGTAGGTCGATCTCCTCCTGCAGGAAAATCTCCCTTCACAAACCTATCCAACCTTCCTTCGTTCACCCACTTCTGGATTATCCTTTTCAAGCTCATACATTCCTCCGTGGTGTGCCCGGTGTCCTTATGGTACTCGCAGTACATGCCATTATCCCTTCTAAACTTATTTTGGGTATTTATGGGGGCAGGAGGGCCTACGTCGACCGTGTTCATGATTTATGCCCGGCTAACCGTGAGTGGGGTGAAACTTTCAGGGACTCTTTCAGTCGCCCTAGTTCTATTCTTCCCCTTGTTGTTATAATTCTTGGCCTGCCCCCCTTTTGTCGACTCACCAACCTCAGAATGTTTGGAGCCTCTGCCCTTCTTCCTTTCTTTTCGTTCCTCAACCACGACCACAACATAGGCCCTTTCAAACAACTCCTTCTTCGTGGTCGCCCTCCTAACCTGGAGCTCATAATCCAGTTCGGGAAAGAACACCCCATTCCTGAAGCAATTGATAACCTCCCTATATGTGAGTCTTCCTCTATTTGGTCAACCAACTCCTTGAACCTGGTGAAGTAACTCATGTTACTCTCGGTCTTACCCTGAGTCATGTTATTGAGGTATGTCACTGTTTTCTTGCGGGACCCAGCAAAAGAGAATCTCTCCAAGAACTTTCTCCTCATATAATTCCATGAGGTGATGCAGCCAGTTAATAGACCGCGGAACCAAGTCATTGCTGCACCTGTAAAGGTGCTAGTTAACGCCTTGCATAGCACATCATCCTCGGAGGAGACCAAACACATAGTGGCCTTAAAGTGCTGCATGTGATTCAAGACATTGGTCGTGCCTGAATACTTTTCTAATGCTTGCAACTTGAACCCTGCAGGTGGACCTTTGTCGAGCATGTCCTTTGCCAAAGGTCGAAGAGTACAATCATTTTGTTCGACCTTCCCATTAGTTGCCTTACGATCTGCCTCCATATCATCTAATCTCCTTTTCAGATTGAGAAGCTCCCTAATGTCTAGGTAGCCTCTTTGGTGGGATATAGAATTGGACTTTTGCCTCTCCTTACGGTGGTGTTCCATCCTATAGTCTTTTGTCTCTCCTCCCTTTGAGGGGTTCTTTCCCTTCTACCCCACCTGTGAAGCGATCACTCCCCCCTTTGGGGCGACCTATACGCTGAGCTCTGTCAGCTTCGAGTCGCCTTCTCTGAGCTGAGTCGGCCTCTTGCTTTCTCTGTTAGTTGAGCCTATCCCTTAGGTCGCCAGTCCTGTCTACGGAGATGTGGGTAGGGGAGGCCTTTCACTCCTTCTTTCTTCTTCAGATGGCATAGGGCCCCCGTTAGCACGCCTATGGGAAGTGAGGGACGGAGCTACCCTTTATGATCTTCTGTCGTCCTCTTTAGGAGACTCAGGTAGCTCGAGCAATTCATTCTGCACCTCGAGCAAGCTCTGTAGCAACCTAGCACGCTTCAGCAAGATCTCCTTCCTACTAAGGTGAGAAGCTGAGGGACCTGTAATGTCGCCTGTAACTGTTCGACCTGTTTGGAACCTTTTAGCTTGCTGGCTCACTCCTTGATTAGGCATGGGTCTCTTCTCCCTCCTCCTATCATGCAACCCCATCCCATCGACCACGCTGTTGGAGCGGGTGGCCCTCCTAGCGGGTAACCAGGCAGAGGGGGAGGTAAGTTGGTAGTACGATTCCCAGCACCTGCGTCCATGCCTAGGTTATTTCCCCCAATGTTCTCATGGATTGGTTCAACAGAGGTAGTAGCAGCATGTCCTTCTGATACCATGTCTATGATTATGCAAGGTTTCAAGGTCTAGCGTTGTTGTTTCCTGGCAATGAAACAAAACTGATGACACAGGAAACGATCGAAATCAGCCTTTGTACAACAATAGGTTGATCTCCAGCAACTAGAACCTGAAACCACGAACAAACGACTAGCCTGGGTGGTATTCGACTAATACCCTCCGGCGTGATGATGAGATGTCGAGTTATATGATGGTATAAACTGTATTAAAATGACGTAATCTCAAAATAACCAAGATAACATTACCTTTTTACGTGGGATGTAGTCTGATATATATAGTGGTGCCTTAGTATTGATAGGAATCCCTTGAATAGCGGAGATAATGTAAGTGTAACAGTATTCGTGATTGTAGGAGACGGTTATAGATTGAGTCGCAAATAGACGCGCGTGTTTGTAGGTCGAGGTTGTCTGAGTATTCGAGGTCGACCTGGCTTCGTGCCTTGACTTGGTATGAATAGTACAAGTAGACGATCGTATGTTGGACAAATCTAGGTCGGGATCAAGGATGGTCGGACAATGAGATTGGTCGACTGATCTTTATTGTTGGGCTGTATGAGTTGGAGCATTTGGATTGGCCCATTCACTGAACATGTCTTTGTAATGGTTGAAATGATGGGATTTATATATTGGGCCTGCCCCGTCACTTTTATTTCGTTCAGGAGCATGTGGATTGTTTCGAATTAATATGTAATTATTATCTCACGCTCATTCTCTCTTTTGTCCTTGGTTGATGATAATAGATACACTACAAATAATCTATGTAGCTTCAACATCTTCCGGCCACCCTAATTTAAAAAAAAAAAAAAGGAGCGGGTTGGTTAACAAAATATGAATTTTTTTTATGATTTTTTAAGAAAATGTAAAAATTGTAAAAAAAATAATAGTCTTAGACATTAAGGTATAAGAGTAATTTTAGTCTTATACAAAAATATAAGAGCGGAATGCTTAATAAAATATGAGATTTTTTGTGATTTTTAAGAAAATGTGAAAAAATTTGAAAAAAAAAATTACTTTTATAGATATAAGAGTAATTGTAGTTATATACGTTAAGATATAAGAGCAAACCGGTAGAAGTAGTCTTTCTGGGTCCAACCCCGGAAGTCATCGTTATATGGAGACTAACCGAGAAGTTTTGAAACATCCTTGTTTAGCATTTTTGTATACTGTTTTATTTTCATATTTTTATTTTAAATTATTTCCTATTTTAGTATTAGAAGTGAGGTTTTTTATTTATGGGTGCAAGGGAGATTGTTCATCTGTAACTTGTTTGTTCAGAGTAAGAGTTTATGTGAAAAATGGACTCCCTTTTCATCTCGATGCATGGTTCACTTTTTTGCCACAAAGTGTGAACATAGATAGTGTACTAAATTGCAAAAATTGTAACATTAGGTCTTAAATTGCAACTTCATGTAAACTTGGTGGCAGTAAAGTGATATTTGCCCTACTTTTGCAACTTTTGTATATTGGGCGAGTTGAAAAAAAAAACTACAGAAATAATATGGAAAAAAAAAAAAGTTCTCATCCAAAATGAAGCTAAACTCTGCTGCTAGTTACATGTTGTAAGGTTCAACATTTAGATGCTAGCCCAAAAGAAAAAAAAACATAAAAAATATAATCGACCGTGAAACATGACTGAGCATACATAAAAAATTACTCCCTCCGTCCCAAAAAAAAAATGTCGCATTTGATCTGTAAACTTTTTAACAGAAAGGTGCTTTACTAATATATACATCGATTGTTATGGTAAAACTGCACTAAATCTCTTTCATTATTTAGAAACACAACATTTATTTTGGGGCGGATAAAAAAGGAAAGTGAGACATTTATCATGGGATGGATGGGACGGAGGGGGTAAAAAAAACACTACGTCCCCTGACAATAATTTAGATTAATATTGAACCTTCTCAAATGAAGCTGCAAGTAATCCTACTATCCTAGCGATGATTTTCAAAATGAGAGCCCATAAAACAATCACTGGGATGTTCTACAAGTGAATTCTCATATAGATATAATGCATAAACCTACATTGCAAACTAGAATGGGGACCGGAGTAAAATATGAATTTAAAAAGGAAAAGAAAAAAAAGGAAGAGATACACTACAAATAATCTATGTAGCTTCAACATCTTTAGGCCACCCTAATTTAAAAAAAAAAAAAAAAGAAAAAAAAGGAGCGGGTTGGTTAACAAAATATGAATTTTTTTATTATTTTTTAAGAAAATGTAAAAATTGTAAAAAAAATAATAGTCTTAGACATTAAGACATTAAGGTATAAGAGTAATTTTAGTCTTATACAAAAATATAAGAGCGGAATGCTTAATAAAATATGAGATTTTTTGTGATTTTTTAAGAAAATGTGAAAAAATTTGAAAAAAAAAAATTACTTTTATACCTTAAGACATAAGAGTAATTGTAGTTATATACGTTAAGATATAAGAGCAAACCGGTAGAAGTAGTCTTTCTGGGTCCAACCCCGGAAGTCATCGTTATATGGAGACTAACCGAGAAGTTTTGAAACATCCTTGTTTAGCATTTTTGTATACTGTTTTATTTTCATATTTTTATTTTAAATTATTTCCTATTTTAGTATTAGAAGTGAGGTTTTTTATTTATGGGTGCAAGGGAGATTGTTCATCTGTAACTTGTTTGTTCAGAGTAAGAGTTTATGTGAAAAATGGACTCCCTTTTCATCTCGATGCATGGTTCACTTTTTTGCCACAAAGTGTGAACATAGATAGTGTACTAAATTGCAAAAATTGTAACATTAGGTCTTAAATTGCAACTTCATGTAAACTTGGTGGCAGTAAAGTGATATTTGCCCTACTTTTGCAACTTTTGTATATTGGGCGAGTTGAAAAAAAAAACTACAGAAATAATATGGAAAAAAAAAAAAAATCTCATCCAAAATGAAGCTAAACTCTGCTGCTAGTTACATGTTGTAAGGTTCAACATTTAGATGCTAGCCCAAAAGAAAAATAACATAAAAAATATAATCGACCGTGAAACATGACTGAGCATACATAAAAAATTACTCCCTCCGTCCCAAAAAAAAATGTCGCATTTGATCTGTAAACTTTTTAACAGAAAGGTGCTTTACTAATATATACATCGATTGTTATGGTAAAACTGCACTAAATCTCTTTCATTATTTAGAAACACAACATTTATTTTGAACCTTCTCAAATGAAGCTGGAAGTAATCCTACTATCCTAGCGATGATTTTCAAAATGAGAGCCCATAAAACAATCACTGGGATGTTCTACAAGTGAATTCTCATATAGATATAATGCATAAACCTACATTGCAAACTAGAATGGGGACCGGAGTAAAATATGAATTTAAAAAGGAAAAGAAAAAAAAGGAAGAGATACACTACAAATAATCTATGTAGCTTCAACATCTTTAGGCCACCCTAATTTAAAAAAAAAAAACAAAAGGAGCGGGTTGGTTAACAAAATATGAATTTTTTTATTATTTTTTAAGAAAATGTAAAAATTGTAAAAAAAATAATAGTCTTAGACATTAAGACATTAAGGTATAAGAGTAATTTTAGTCTTATACAAAAATATAAGAGCGGAATGCTTAATAAAATATGAGATTTTTTGTGATTTTTTAAGAAAATGTGAAAAATTTGAAAAAAAAAAATTACTTTTATACCTTAAGACATAAGAGTAATTGTAGTTATATACGTTAAGATATAAGAGCAAACCGGTAGAAGTAGTCTTTCTGGGTCCAACCCCGGAAGTCATCGTTATATGGAGACTAACCGAGAAGTTTTGAAACATCCTTGTTTAGCATTTTTGTATACTGTTTTATTTTCATATTTTTATTTTAAATTATTTCCTATTTTAGTATTAGAAGTGAGGTTTTTTATTTATGGGTGCAAGGGAGATTGTTCATCTGTAACTTGTTTGTTCAGAGTAAGAGTTTATGTGAAAAATGGACTCCCTTTTCATCTCGATGCATGGTTCACTTTTGCCACAAAGTGTGAACATAGATAGTGTACTAAATTGCAAAAATTGTAACATTAGGTCTTAAATTGCAACTTCATGTAAACTTGGTGGCAGTAAAGTGATATTTGCCCTACTTTTGCAACTTTTGTATATTGGGCGAGTTGAAAAAAAAAACTACAGAAATAATATGGAAAAAAAAAAAAAATCTCATCCAAAATGAAGCTAAACTCTGCTGCTAGTTACATGTTGTAAGGTTCAACATTTAGATGCTAGCCCAAAAGAAAAATAACATAAAAAATATAATCGACCGTGAAACATGACTGAGCATACATAAAAAATTACTCCCTCCGTCCCAAAAAAAAATGTCGCATTTGATCTGTAAACTTTTTAACAGAAAGGTGCTTTACTAATATATACATCGATTGTTATGGTAAAACTGCACTAAATCTCTTTCATTATTTAGAAACACAACATTTATTTTGAACCTTCTCAAATGAAGCTGGAAGTAATCCTACTATCCTAGCGATGATTTTCAAAATGAGAGCCCATAAAACAATCACTTGGATGTTCTACAAATGAATTCTCATATAGATATAATGCATAAACCTACATTGCAAACTAGAATGGGGACCGGAGTAAAATGAGATGAGAATACTCCACCCTCCACATTTCTATGGTTTCTATTGAGCTCTGACACAGAGCATAAGCTAATACTCCCTCCCCGTCCCAAAATGATATGTCCAAAAAAATTTGAAATTTGCTCTTGATCAAGAGTAAATTTGGAATTTATTCAGACATTCATTTTGGGACGGAGGTAAAAATAATCTCCATTCACGAGAAGCTAAGAAAGTTTAACCTTCGTGATGCAACCTTTTGAAGCCTAATTTGCTCTTTGAACTTTGCTATGAACTCATCAGCTCTCCTATCAACCTCACCAGAATGAGGTTCTGCATCACTGAACATGTCTGATCCAGCTTCCTCTTCTTTGTCTGAACTCATCTGAATGCCCTCAAATTTGATCTTTCTTTCATCATCAAGATTTCCCTTTCTTGAATCTGTAGGCATATTTTCAAGTTTCATATCAAACATGTTGTCAATGCTACTTGGAAACGCCTTTGTTTCCTTGGTATCACTCACTTTTTCACTTGACCTAATTGTACGAACTGATTTCCCGGGAGTGTAACCATTAACAAGGTCAGTGGGTTTTTGACTCGATTTTGAGAAATCCATTGTGTTTTTCTCCGTGCCCAACACATTATCATCTTCTTTCTTTTCAAGGAAATCCTTCAAGTAATTTTCGACCCCATTCACTTTCACATCTGCTGAAGAGCCCATGCTTAAGCTTCGAGCATATGAATTCTTGAACGGAACATCACCATTTAAAGAATTTAGTGATGGCTGCTTAGGTTGCAGCCGAGATCCATTTAACTTTTCCTTTCCCTTCAAATCTTGCATCTTTGCATTTATCATTTTTTCCTTTTTACTCTTTCTGAAGTCCCTTATCTCATCTTTGCAGCCCATCTGCACATTCATCTCGGAGGTAGAGCCAATGCTAAGATGTCGAGCATTTGAGCTTCGAGTCAATATTTTTTCCTTTTTACTCTTTCTGAAGTCCCTTATCTCATCTTTGCAGCCCATCTGCACATTCATCTCTGAGGTAGAGCCAATGCTAAGATGTCGAGCATTTGAGCTTCGAGTCAATGAATCCCCACTTAAAGGAGCCAACTTTGGCTGCAATATTGGTGCCTTAGTACCATCAAACTTCTCCTTCCCCTTTAAATCTTCCATTTTTGGTTTTGGTAACTCGACAGGAATAGAAGCAAAAGAAGGAACCCCACATAAAGAATGCTTAGAACTAGTGTGAGAAGGGATTAAAGTCCTAAAAGATTGCGACTTGAGAGGCTCAAATTCAAAATCCCCACCAGAAGTAGGCCTTAAATGCGAAGGGGACTTAATAGTACTCTTTTTATGTCTCATTTCCATCCTCGAAGATCTTGAACGCCAAGGAATCGGAGAAGGGGCAACCTCTTCTATAAATTTGCCCTCCAAATTGGTAGGAACTAAACCCCTAACTCCACTTTCAACTCTTTCACCACCATTACAAGAACCCTTAAGCTTCACACTAGACCCACTCACATTACTTGATTCAAGCTTATCAGAATCCAAATTCCCCGATCTAAGGCTTCGAATAGGCAAGCCCAAGGGTTTATACTCAATGCTTGATTTGGGTTTCCCAATTTGATCAAGAACCATGGATTCTCCAACAAAATACTGCAAATGCATATCTCGACTCGCTTTCTTCTCATTTGACCCACTAAAATTTCCAAATCCGCCATTAACAAATGAAGATCTAAGATTCCCACTTCCATTATTAACAGAGGCCCCATTAGGGTACAAACCCTTGGGAAAAGGACTAAAAATTTGGGGAATTCTCAACTCATCAAACCCACAAGAATTCTCAAACCCATTTTCAAAAATTGAAGAAATTTGTGAAATTCCAGTCAAAGGGCTCCAAAATTGGGGCTTTGCATTTCCCAAATTATGATATGCTTCAATGTTCACTTTGACAGCTGTTCTACTAAATAACCCATAACACACAACAATGCCAATGAACAAGAGATAAAGAAGTTCCCATACCTTAGTGAATGGTGTTTGGTTGATAAATTCAGGGGCTTGTGAAGGAAACAACGGAAGAACAGCAAGGACAAGAACGACAATAATGAAGTTTCTGAAGGACTTGCAGGGGTTTTTTCTGGGGATTAATGGAGATTCTGGATCCGGGTCTTGGAAATGGAGGTTGTTGAAAGAGGGTGAAGCTGCCATTGATGAACAGTGAAGTTCTTTTTTGGGTGGCTGGGATTAGGTTAAGGGGAAAGGACTTTGTGTGTGTGTGTGTGTGTGTGAGAGAGAGAGAGAGAGAGAGAGAGAAAGGTTAACGGTGCAAAAAGGGAAAAGGGGGAGCGCAGAATTCAAAAGGTGTAATGATGTTACCGTTGAATGTCAATGACGGATTTGCCCTTGTATAATTTATTTATTTTTAATTTTTTTTTTGTTATAACATTGTACTCCCTCTGTACTCTGTAATTAGTATTGCACGAAAATTAATGAATCTATAGTATAAATTAGGGATGTCCTTGCTACAGTTCTTTGAACAGTAGCAAGTGACGAAATTTTCATTTTGCCCTCATACATTTGTCCCTTTCCCATTTTGCCCTTTAAAAAAAAATTAAATTAAAGAAAAAAAAATGTCCTCGGGCACGAGCTTAATTAAAAAAATAAAAAAAAATTACGTGTCCTCGGACACGGGCTTATTCTAGTGAATATATATAATACAAAAAGTGTATAGTGAAATAAATGTTGTGAGTATGAAAAGTGATATAGGAAAGAGAAAGTGGGGTAAAGAATAGTTAGTGGATATTTATTGTGAGTATGATAAGAGTGCGTCTGGGGAGAAACGCGTTTCGCCATCGCGTATGGAGAAACGGGGCTTATTATGTCGCGCGACGTAAGTAGCCGTTCTGGATATCGCTTTTCTGAAAAGCTTTGGATATCCGAAGCTTTGAAATGGATAATGGAAGCTTTGTAAAGGATATCCGAAACCAAGTATTTTTCCTGATATCCTTTACAAAGCTTCGATATCTGCGAAGCTTTGAAATGGATATCAAAGCTTTGTAAAGGATATCCAGAAAAAATATTTGGTTTCGGATATCCTTTTCAAAGCTTCCACTATCCTTTTCAAAGCTTCCTGATATCCTTTCCAAAGCTTTCTGATATCCGGTCGATGAAGTGATATCCAGTTTTTGTGGCTAGGTATGTCGCACGACATAACAAGCCCCGTTTCTCCATAAGCGACGGAGAAACGCGTTTCTCCCCAGATTTTGTGGTATGATAAATGGGTTCCACAAATAAAAAATTAATAAAAAACTTTCTTTTTTTGGGTTGAGACATTTTAAATGGAACACTCAAAAAAAAAGTTGGGACACTTTGAGTTCGAGTGGAACGGAGAGAGTATATTATATTACAATTATTCTTCATTTATGACAATAATTTAGGGGGGTGTGTGTGTGTGTGTGTGTGGTGGTGGTGGTTACTTTGAAGTTCTTAGTAATACTACCCGCTGTCTCACAAAATATTTTTGTCTGCTTCGAAATTAAAGTTTCGTTTTTCATATTTTGTTTGTTTCAATATAAAAATTTCGTTTTGAATTTTGAGTTATTAGATTATTTATTTTTAACGATGTTTTACGCTAAGAGACGAGCAAAAGGATCGAACCTAACACTCACGAGGTGAGACTTGCCTTTACCGGTAGATTGTTAGACAAAATCGTAGAAGAAAAATTGTATGTTAATCTTCTTGATGTTATCCGAGTCATGCGTGACACACTCTCCTTAAGACAAATTCGCCCCCTCATCGAGTTGTGCTTGAGGTTGTTTTGTAAGTTCGCCTTCTAGGATAAAATGGACGGACCGGACTATTCTTGCACACTAGAATCTCAGGCGAATCTCACTATACTTGGACAAAATCACCATGAATAAATTTATGGGAGGCCAATGAAAGAAGATGAACAAATTACAAAGGGGAGGAGAAAGATTGATGAATAAAGTTGTTTTCATTTGTTGTGGGTTTCTCTAGTTATAGCTTCAACAATCATATCATGACTTTCCAATTAATCCTTGTATTAATATGGGAGTCATTACCTTGTATTCATGGGGTTTAATTTCACACTTTGTAACCCTTAATCCCAAGGTAATAATCTCAATTAATTCCTCATTAATCTAGGAATCATGGGACATCAATAGTGGTGTTAAAATTTAAAATTTACACTTTAAACCCATCAACTTTAAGCTATCATATCTTTCTCATCCAATTTCAAATTGGACATCTGGATATATCATTTCAATGTTCACATGGAGTGGAACATGAACCCACAATAATCTATGTCAAATGACAAACAATTCATGTAAGGAAAATACACAATTTTCTTCACACACAACATATTTTTTCAACAATCCCCCATATGAAGGAAATTGATGACAAATTTGGTATAGAGTCCGGCAGACGAAAACTTACATACGATAGGTGTGGGAATGTCCATTGAACCTTCGCTCGTACATGCATATTTAGTCTACTCGCAAGTCGATAGACGTGATGTCCTTGAATCATTATGCTTTTTGTGTAGCTGATCATATGCTTGACAAAAGTATCATTCTAACATAGTTCAATTCTCATAGCTATGTTCATTCATGGCCATGAACATTTTGCCTGGTTCTGTGAGAGGTTCTAAGAATTTAGCCTCACACAATTCTCCTCGAAGCGGCCCCACTTCTCTCTCACATAGGTGATTTTCTTAAAGGTAACCCGTATTACCCCTTCGAATTTTCAACGCGTAAGAATCATTAAAAGTCATATTCTTATCCTTGTCCTTTCGGGATGTCACTAATAGGAATGGACTTGAGGTTAATTCCCCCACAGTAACGCTACAAGTCTTTTGACAGTTAGGTGGTCCCATTGAATCTAGTTCTCGGGATCTCCAGTCATCTAGATTAGGTTTTTCGTTGTGTTTAACTTTTAAGAGGCTCAAGTCCCATTCCCCTCCGAATTTACAACTAACTCTCGATTTAACACTTTGATTAACGAATCCGTTTATCATTTGATCGCACATAGTCAAATTAGTTGAGAGTAGTTTTCTAATGGTATTATGTGTTAGACATATATATATCTAGACTATCATTACACACATTGATATATGTCTTTTCAATCATAAATTGACTTTAGCAATATACCATCTTGCTAACACAAGATTTATCCATTTGATAATTGTTAACACAAATTCATTTAGATCTCAGCTATTACATATTGATCCTTTCAAATTTTCAAGAATATCCACCTAATGACTTGTTTAACAACGAGTCCATTCGTTTTTCTTGAATTTGAATCAACAGATCAAATTGACTAAAATTTTCCTTAGTTAACATATCGTTTTTTGTTTGGATTTAATTAACAAAGTGACGTATTCACTCTTGTTTAAATCCACACAATCAAACATTTGATGTCGCTAGCTTTGTACTTGTCTCAAGTCATACAATGACATTACAAACTAGCACATTTTCTTTTAGGTTCCATTTCTTGAATCGTTTCAACACTTTGATCTATTTCATTCAAAGTATCATTTATTCGCTTTCATGAATTTGACATCAATACTTGATTTCTATTGATTTTATATTCTTTTGATTTTTATATATATTCAAACTTATTGAATCATATATAATAAACCAATATGCACAATTTTTTTAAACATAACTTTTGAAACATAATCCACCATTTAGTAACCAAATTCAATTTCTTTGATAATTGGACTTGCTACTTTGTGAAACACCCCACATTCACAAGTGTATGTAGGCCTACGTTTCCATACTTCATATGGACATCTCATTGTTTTCTTGGAAAAACCTCTTCAAAAGGTAATTATTTTCCAAAGTATACTCACCCCCACATTTTCGGAGTAGTCCCAAAATTAGCAATAATGTCAATTTTCATTATTAACACCAGTTGATCATGGTGTACATTGTGGACACTTTGTTTCATTGCTCATGTACAACAAACCCCTCTGGTTGTTCTATGTAAATTTTCTATTCTAAATCGACATTTAGAAATGTTATTTACATCCATTTGATGTATTTCAAATTCTGCTATGCAACAATTGCAAATGCAAATCTTTATTCTCGTGATAAGAGAATAAGTATAAAACTAATCAAGGTCTTTATTTTTCTTGTAATTCTCAATTACAAGTGTAGCCTTGTACTCATTGATTGTTCCATCGATCTTCATTTCTTTTTGAAAATTCACTTATATGCTAGTGATTTACTACTCTAAGATAAATTCACTAGTTTCCAAGTGTGCTTTTTTTTTTCAAGATGGAATCAATCCCACTTTTAATGGCCTCTTTCCACAAATATTCTTCCGAAGAGCTCAATGTCTTTATAACTTTGTGATTCACTTTCTAGTATGGAGGTTAGAAAATGCAGGCCATAGAATTTTCTTATCCTACCTCATTTGATATGTCGAGGTCATGCCTCTTCTTTATCAGTCCTAATGATAAGTTTCTTCTTCTTCTATTGAATCATGAATCCATTTAAATAAGTTTGCCTCATCTCTTAATTTATACGGAAACATATTCTTAAAGAAAGAAGCGCTTCATGATTTCATTATAGTATTCTTGTATATACATTGACTCTTTGATTTATAAACAAGAATTCTATAAGCACTACTGAAATTACCCGGATTCGTGAGGCGCGCGGGCACCCCGGCAATCGGCATTGGGTCAGTCGGGACCGTTGATGTTCGCTGCGTTTTCGTTCGTAAAGTCGCCACGCCATTTTGATTTAGCCCAAAACATTGAGAAAAGACTTAGTTTTAAAAAACTGTTGTTGTGTGATGACATTTTTGAGTTCGGAGGTCAGGTTACGCCTCGGGAAGAGAATGTTAGAGCTCACCCGAGTCGCCTCGTAAAAATGAGTCTTTCGGTACCCCTTCTTTCTTTATAAGTTTTGTGTGTGTGTGTGTGTGTGTGCTTTTAAAAATGCATGTTGTATCTGATGTCTACATTGTACACTGCGTATTGAAATGTATTGAAATAGTGTAGGAAGAAAGCCTTACCAGTGTTGGTTTGTGTCTGTCTTCCGCTGGGAAATAGTGTTTGAGTATTGAATAGTGTTCCGGGACGGACCAGGATGGCGTCGGGATGTGCCGATTGTTCGCGGGCAGAGCTTCGGCGTGCCTCGGGATTGTCAGATATGTACTCGGGCAGAGTTTCGGCGTGCATTGGGATCATTGGTTGTGCTCGGACAGAGTTCCGGCGTCAATTGTGCTCGGGCAGAGTTCCGGCGTGCGTTGGGATAGTCGATTGAGCTCGGAAAGGACTGAGACACCTCGGGATGGACCGGAATGCCTCGGGATGGATTGGCAGGGCTTCGGGATGGATTGGCAAGGCTTCAAAATGCCTCGGGAGTGCCTTGGGAGCGTCTCGGGAGCGCTCGGCAATACTCGACAGAGCTTCGGAGTACCACGAGGGGGCTTGGAATGCTTCGGAGGGAACCGAAAGGGACCGGGATTGCCCCGAAGGGTCTTAGAGAGGGAGCCTGAAGGCTGGGGAGAGAGGAGAAGAGGATTGTGTGTGAAAAATGAGAGGGGGATCCCTCTATTTATAGGGTCCAGATTCTGGCTAAAGTTGTCGCGGGACACTGTCAACCATTACCAGTTTTTGTAATTATGATGTCTGGATGTAAAGTGGTTCGCACGGACAGCCTTTGCTTTTCCAAAATTTCCAAAATTTCCAAAAAGTCCTTTTGCACTTTTTAATCCCAGAATGGCCCCCCTTGGTTTGGTTGGTGGGTTTTGGGGTTTTTGAGGGCTACGGGTGTTCAAAACTGCGTTTGTGTGAGTCTGCGGTATTTCTCGTGCGTCGAATGAGGAGTGATCCAGATTGGGATACTTACAGAAGCCCCTCAACGACGTCACTTACGGAGGAAGTGGGGTCATCGATAAGATAAGGGTCTTGATCTGGATCGCGTGCGGGGAGAGGATGTGACCGTGTAGGTCGGTTCGTGAGGACGTGGCAGTGTCCTGTTGTGTGACCGTTTAGGTCAGTTGGCTGGACTCTTTGACAGGATTCCTACGTATCCCGTATGGGAATCAAGCCTGATCGTAATTCGTGTGTGGGGTGAGTGTTGTCGTGCATGAGGACGTGTGATGTCCTCTGATTGAGACTCTGTGTGTGGATGTGGTGGTGTCCTGTGGGTGACCGTTTAGGTCGGTTGTAAGGACGTGGTTGTCCTCGGTGTGACCGTTTAGGTCAGTTGGCTGGACCCTTTGATAGGATTCCTACGTATCCCTAGCGGGAATCAAGCCTGATCGTAGTTCGGAGATCGTATAATCGTGAGTGTATGCGGGCGTGGTGGTGCCCTGAGGTGATGTGACCGCTGAGGTCGACTGTGAGGACGTGGTGGTGTCCTGAAATGGAAATTTTACGGTTTTCCAAACCAGATAATTTAAAGCCTTCTAGGCTGCGAATAATGATTTGGGAGATTTATACGGTCTTCCGGATCGAGTAATTTAAAGCCTTCCGGGCTACGAATAGTGATTTGGGAGGTTTTTGCGATCTTCTGGACTGAGTAATTTAAAGCCTTTCGGGCTGTGGATAGTGATTTGGGAGGTTTTTGCGGTCTTCCGGACCGAGTACTAAAATGTCTTCCGGGCTACGGATAGTGATTTGGGAGTTTTTGCGGTCTTCAGGACCGAGTACTTTAAAGCCTTCCGGGCTGCGGATAGTGATTTTGGAGGTTTTTGCGATCTTCCGGACCGAGTAATTTAAAGTCTTCCAGGCTGCGGATAGTGATTTGGGAGGTTTTTGCGGTCTTTCGGACCGAGTACTTTAAAGCCTTCCGGGCTGCGGATAGTGATTTGGGAGGTTTTTGCGGTCTTCCGGACCGAATAATTTAAAGCCTTACGGGCTCCGGATGATGATGAGGACGTGTTATGCCCTCTAACTGAGGTTGTGTCGTACGTGAGGACGTGACTTGTCCTCTGACTGAGGTTGTGTCGTGCTTGAGGACGTGACTTGCCCTCTGACTGAGGTTGTGTCGTGTGTGAGGACGTGACTTGTCCTCTGACTGAGGTTGTGTCGTGCGTGAGGGCGTGACTTGTCCTCTGACTGAGGTTGTGTCGTTGTCCTCTGACTGAGGTTGTGTCGCGCATGAGGATGTGACTTGTCCTCTGACTGAGGTTATGTCGTGCGTGTGGACGTGACTTGTCCTCTGACTGAGGTTGAAAGTGTTTGTTCTTTGGTTCATGAGCATGAACCTGGCGAGGCCTCTCGTGAGGCGTGCTTGCTTTGTGCTTGACTTTGGGAGGCGTGATTGCCTTGTGTTTTGTTTTTTGTGAGGCATGATTGCCTCGTGCTTTGTCCGCTTACGATGACTGCCGGTATTTATCTGCCGGGGATGCGTGGTCTTGTACGGGTTTTCAAGAATTCCCGTTTGAGTTTTTGTCCGCTGAGGAAGGGATTTTGGGCTTACTTTGATGGCCGGTGTTTTGTTTACCGTTTTGTGGGCAAGGTTCGGGCTTACGATGACGACCGATTTTTGCTTCATGTTTTATGTTTTGGAGGCATTTTTGTGCCTTGGGATTTTTTTGTGGAGGCGTTTGCGCCTTTTGTGTTTGTTTTGCCATTTAGTGGGCGAGGGTCGGACTTACGATGACGGCCGGTGTTAGTTTGGTTGGGTTAAGGACCAAACTGTATTGAATCTGCTGTAAAAGGCCTTTGGACGGCCAGGGGCAAAGATTATAAGGGCAAAAGGGTAATCTTGCCAGGGGATGCAAAGTGGTCCGCATGGATACCCCCACTTTGCAAAGTGGTCCGCATGGATGAGCAAGGGAAATTGATTTTCCCAAATTCAGATCAGCTTCAGCAACGACGCATTCCTCCATTTTTCCATCTTCAATCGAGAGAAAAAGAGAGAGAGGGAGAGAAAAAATTGATTTTTGTTCAAAATTTCCTAAGGAATTCTTTCGAGTTTGCTTGAATTGCTACAATGGCGGAAAGAATTAGACGAGGTCATAGCCAAAGAAGCCAAGAGGCCATCGAGAGGAGATTGGATCTCCAAAGAAATTGCTCTTCCTTTGTGCCTTCGATGAGGAATCCGGATGTGTTGTACCCGGATTCGGAGGTGCACAACTTGCGGGGGAGGACCGTAAGGGAGGTAAGAGATCAATTTTTTGCTTTGATTCTTGCTTGAATTGTCGTATGCTAGAACTAGGTTTTAGTTTTCACATATTTGGGGCTTTTGTTGTTGCCATGATCAATTTGTGAAATTGATGTTGATTTATTGAAATTGAATGTGTAAGAATTGTGGGTATGTAATTTTTGTGCAAAAATGTGGAGATTAGCTCTTATTTGTAAAAATAAAGTGTCTTTCTTTGACATGCATGCTTTGGTGATTTGTACCTTATGTTATTTTCGTATGTACATTGTGAAAAAATTGCCGTGTAGGGACGGACTTTGTGTGAAAAGTGTGATGTGTGCCGTGTTTTGTGACGGGCTCTGTGGGAAATTTATGTGCAATGTGTGCCATGTTTTTGTGACGGATTTTTTAAAGTGTGTCGTGTAGGGACGAATCCCTTTTTTGAGAAAATTGTATAGTGCGTGCCGTGTTTTTGGTGACGGGCGCTTGAAAATGTGTAGTGTAGTAAGTGCCGTGTTTTGTGACGGACTATGTGGGGAAAGTTATGTGCAATGTGCGTCGTGTTTTTGTGAAGGGTTTTTTTTTAACATAATAGAATCCTTAAAGATATGGTAAGAAGTATGTTTTCTTTACCTCACTCATTATAGGCGATGCATTAAAAATCGCAACTTATATTCTCAATAGAGCACCTTTCATTAGGTTTAGCCCTATTTTAGGGTTTGCTAAGAGATCTAGGGGATATAAATTTTATGACCCAAAAACTAGAACATTTTTTGAGACTGACAATGCTAGATTCCTTGAGGATGTTGAATTTAGTGGGAGAAAAGATAATGAGATTTTGAATTTGAAGAGTTAGAGGAACCACTCTATATTCCTTTAACTTTAGTTCCTGTTGGAAATCAAGTAATTAAACCTGAAATTCAACAAGAACATACAATTAAAAATGATATAGAGACTCCCATAAATAACGGACAACATGAAAATGATTGGACATAAGGAAATTCAACAACCTCAAAATGAGGATGAACCAGTGCCCTTAAGGAGATCTACTAGAGAAAGAAGAAGTGCTATTTCGGATATTTATGATGTGTATCTTGCGGAGAATGAGGACACCTTAGGTTTAGTGGGAGATGAACCAATTACCTTCCATGAAGCCATTAATAGTCCTAATTCTCATAAGTGGATCAATGCAATTAATAAAGAGTTAAAATCAATAGTAGACAATGACGTTTGGAGTCTTGTCCGATTGCCTGAAGGTGCAAAACCTATTGATTGTAAATGGATATTTAAAACCAAAAGGGATTCGCAAGGTAATGTTGAAATATATAAGGCACGTCTTGTTACTAAGGGATTTACTCAAAAGGAAGGCATTGATTATAAAGAAACATTTTTTCCGATATCTTCTAAAACCTCTTTTAGGATCATTTTGGCATTAGTGGCACATTATGATCTTGATCTTCATCAAATGAATGTTAAGACGGCTTTTCTCAATGGAGACATTGAGGAAATCATCTAATGGACGAGATTGTTTTAGTTGCGAATCAATTACAACGACTGTCCCTTTAGTTCCTATACTTGTGAAACTAATGGACGAGATTGTTTTAGAATGACAATGAAGTGCACATATGAATTGTCATTTACATTATGAATATGATTTTATAAGGATTTGTTAAAGTATAAACACATATTTGGGCAATCCAAGTGGGAGATTGTAAGAACATGAATTGCAAAATGTGTATACTTAATAAATATAAGTGACATGTAGACGTACATGTATAAATCATTAAAATAATGTTATTGTAAAGTATAGAATATTAATTAAATGTGTAGAATTTCCGAGGTGGAAATTACCTATTTATGATGGGCAGAATGGTAATTTCACACCGCTTAATTGAAAGGGTGTAGTCCCTTGATGAGGTGCCATTGTTTCCTATATATAGAGGCTTACCATCAGCCTAGAAACTACTACATCATCCTTATATACTCTCTCCATAATCTGAGTTCTAAGAAGGCATTCATCATCAAGAAGATCTACATTTCCCTCCTTGATTTTCTTCTTCTTCTCTTCCTTCCTTTGTAAGAACAACATCAAGTAACAAGATGAACTCAACAGGTATCACGCTTCCGCCTTCATCTTCTTCTCTTACTTAATCTAGGCTTGAGTGCTTTCGGGTTATTGGAATAGGAATGTTCCAACAAAAAGGACAAAGCAGAGATATAGAAGAAACAATTTGATGCGATTTACAGGCGCCTGGCAGCTTATTGAGAACAAATCTCCAACAAACAAAAGACGTGGGAAAACATTCAATCTTTGCATCAGAATCTCGTGTGGGGTTGGGTTTGCGCTTATTGAGACAGGTCTGATCCACGATGATGGGATAGATATGACAATTTGATCTAATTTCGATCTGAAAAATTAGGGTTTGGTTTAATCGTGTCCGGATCTTGCTACTGATCCGATCGAAACTCAACCCAAACTCTAAACAAAATGTTAATTTAAAATATAAATAAAATATATTTAATATTTTTCTGAATTGCATTTCTTTAGTTGTGTTTATAAGTGAGATTTTGATTATTGGACTATTCTTTATATTCTTTATAGAATATTCAACATCTACTGTATATAATAGCAAAAAAATTTTAAGCTTCTAGAAAACTCTAAGTGGCACAATATTATTGGCCAATCTTTCCATCATCCACCAAACACAATCATCCATTTGAAATTCAATTAGTAATTTTTAAAATTTATAGGGGTTGATTTTTAAAATTGGGAAGATGCTATATATACTACAAGTTTTAGTTATCCACAACATTTCTAATTAACATTTTGATCAATTATGATCAAGGTTCTAAAAATCGCTAGGCGGCTCCTAGGCGGCGAGGTCGGGCCTAGCGCCTAGAGCGCCGAGGCGAGGCCGAGGCGGGGTCTAGGCGGGGCCGCGAATTTACACACATTTTTATATATATTTCATAGTTTTTGTCCATACATAATACATAGTGACAAATTCAAATATATATTCCATAGGCGGGGCCGAAAATTTTGACACAAGGTTATAGAGCATATGAAAATTATAAATGTATTCCATCATTCACAACATAAACTAAGGTTAAGTCAAATTCAACCATGTGTTATTTGTTTTCATTTTCAATCCTTATAAAACGACGTCATTTAAGGGTAAAAAAAAATTTAAAAAATTAAAAAATAAAAAAAAAAATAAAATAAATATTTCTTAGACCGCCTAGGCCCGCCTAAATCCGCCCAGACCGCTTGGTCTGCCTAGACCGCCTAGGACCGCCTAGACCGCCTAACGCCTAATTGACCGCCTAGAGAAAAGTCGCGGCGCCTGGGCCCCGCCTAGCGCCTAGACCCTGCCTAGGCGACCGCCTAGCCCGATTTTTAGAACACTGATTATGATCATGACATTATTTATCTTCAAAATACTTACCTTATTTAATTATTATTTAAATTTTTAATCACACAAATCTTTTAACTTTCCTTATGAAAATATTTTTATTTGTATTTTTAGCTTTTCATTGGTCATATAAAAATAATAAAATTTTATGAGACTACCTTGTATTTCATTATTTTTTCTATATTAAATATTGAAATATTTATATAGATGTTATGAGCTTAGAAACTTATTATTCATTATTTTTAATTTTCTATAAAGAAAAACACATGTTAGTAAATTCACTACCTACTTTAATATTTGAAAGTATTCAATACAAATACAATTATAAAATTCCCATCATATTAGCTTTTAATTTTATTAATATATAGTACAAAAGTAACTTAATAAATTCACTACTAAGTTTTATAATTACACTAGTAAAAGTCCCGTGTCCGAGGACACATATTTTTTTTTTTTAATTTAAAAAAAAAATTAAAGGGCAAAATAGGAAAGAGACAACTTAGTAAGGGCAAAATGGGAAATTTGACACATGGTACTGTTCATAGTACTGTTCATAGTGGAGATGTGATTTATATTATAAATTACGAAATTTATTGTTTAAAATTATATTCTTCACCACTTAGTCTAATTGTGTTTTTTCCTCTTTTTTTTTTCTTTAATTGAAACCAAAAATAAAAATAAATACTCCCTCCATCCCACGTAAGTGTGGATTTCTTTCCTTTTTGGGACGTCCCACATCAGTGTGGACTGTCAAAAATGACAAAGAATATTCACTATTCCACCCACTCATTCTCTCTCCTACTTCACTTTTACACTCACAACATTCTCTCTCCTAACTATTCTTCCCACTCATTCTCTCTCCTATTTAATTTTTCATACTCACAAACACCTCCTCCACCTATTTCTCTCTCCTACTTTTCCTTAATTCCCACACCCAAAAAGTAGGTCCACACTTACGTGGGAAGGAGGGAGTAAATACTAAACATAAATGAAGGTATGTAATTTTCATATAAAATGACCATGTAACAATTAATATAAATAATTTATTTATTTAATACAAGCAATTTCATGCCTAATTTATAATTTCTTGCATACAAAACATTTATTATCTTAACATGATTAATGAATTAATTTGAAATAAAAAGAGATTAACAATATTAGATAGTTTTATTGAACATTAATGGTGTAGTGAATGAGTAAATTTGTAGTATAAATATTTTTTTCTGAAGGCAACTGTGTCAAGTAAATAATCAATACATCAAAAATAAAAAGAATGCAGTGAATAAGCAATTAATACAGTGGCAATAGCATCCACCCTATTATAATAGTATCAATTATTAATATATTGTGTAGTTATTATCATATAATTAATTCAAATGTATCGATTTTTTAAGTGCTGGGACTTTTAGAGTACTGGATTTGAATATTCATAAAATATTTATATTATGAAAGGAAATAAATATACTAAACATGCTGAACTAATATTATCACATCACATGACTTTTCCAATTTCAAACTCATCAATAGTTCAACTGAAATTAATCTAATTTTACTACCTTAATAAATACGATTTTTTTCTCAAAATATTCCTTTTTAAAAATTTATTTCCCAAAATAACAACTCTTTCAAACTATAACCCTAAATTTAAATTTTCAAAAAGGGATTTCCCAACTGTAACCCTAAATTTATGAAATAATTTGAAAGAAATGGAGCGGCTAGGAAGTTCACAAGAACACGAAACTAGTTGATGTGAGTCCTGATGCTATCGCACCAGCACTAGCACAACAGAGAAATGCAGCGGAATAATAAATAGAAAAGAAATAAACAAAGAGTTTAAACACTTAATCTACAACAATATGTTGTAGACAATAAACTTCTCTTATTAAATCACTTTTGAACCGGTTACACAGATTAAACTAAGAGAATGACAAAATAACCAAAGAGAACTCTCACACTAAAACACTCCTTTCAAGTCTATGTTTGTTCAGCCTTTCAGAGTGTAGCCATCGTGTCTTTGGAACTGCCTTGGATCGTGTATTTATAGCCAAGGAGTTCTAAGCTTGACGGGTAAGGATGACCATGGTGAAAGCTTGATCATTATCATCAATCTTCCTTTATCTCTTTATCTTCTTCTAGCCATCATTATCCCATGTGAGAGTCCTATATTAAACAACCAAAATAATACTAAAAACATAATAAATTTCGGTTAGTAGGTTAGTAAATATAAAAATAATATATAAAATATTTACTTAGTTTAAATACAAAGAAAGTAACAAAACATAATTAAGTCAACCTCTTTGACTTGGCCAAGTGTGATGCTATCACACTTTCAATCTCCCCCTGTTTTGTTGCTTTCTGTTAAAAAACAAACCTCAAGCACAACATATTTTAAACACAATATAAGCTAAAGATTAACAATCACAAGATATGAAATGGAGAGCTCGAATGCTCCCCCTAAACACTAGCTATTAAAAAACCATAAACACACATGTTCAAACATGTCTAAAATATCCAAACCAAACCAACGCAAACAAAGCAAAAACATCACCATTGTTCCTAATTAAAAACAAGAAATTAAAATTGTTTTCAAACACATCATAAAACAGAAGAACCCCATTCAGTTCATGGCTCTGCCCCATTTCTGATTTGGATTCGCATCCATTTCCGCTTGAGTCTCCGCGAGCAGTTCCCACCTGAAATCATGACTTACTTCTTGATAAACACGGCTTGAACTAGCTCCCCCTTTTTTATCAGAAAGATTGTCCCTTGCAGCCAGCAATTTGTTCCTTCTTGCAGATACTTCTTGGAATTGTACCCTAGTGTTGAGCATCCATCTTTCCAAAAACTTGATTTCATCAGTAAGTACCTTCACTTGGTCCACAGGTGGTGCTGGTGATGTACGCACATCTTCAGAAGCATCAACAGGTTCCTCTTCATCAACATCTTGAGCATCAATTATTGGATCATCAGGGAATGCTACAGGCAGATCTACAGTCCTTGTGGTACATTCTAACACAGGTTGAATACTAAAAGGTTCAATATTTTCAACAGCCCTATCAGACATAAGTATCTCCACCCCTTGTTTTAAGCATAATCCAGTAATTAAACATGGAAAAGGAAGGTCAGAGGGAAGCTCTTTCTCAGCAAACTGACCATTAAAAATCCTATAGATTAGGTCAGCATGAGGCACAGTCACTATGTTCTTATTTGATGTGGATTTCCAATTGAAGGTTGAGATTTTGAATAAAAATCCACATAGAGAAGTGAGCATAGTACACTTGAACTGAGTGTGCCATGTGGGATCAAGACCATTGGTGAGAGAGTTGGCAATATCATTTTTAGGAGCCATGGGAGGAAGTATGTGAGGAGAGGGAGCATGAAGGAAAATATTGATCATGGCAGGAGAAAAAGAAATGAATTGACCACGAATTTTCACTTTTTCAAAACCAACATACCTAGGATCTTGGATTTCTTGGACAAGACTTGCATAAAATTCACTGACAAGAGAAGGATAATAGAAATGAGGATAGGACACAGAGTGTAAAAGGCCATTTTCTTCCAGATACCTTTTCATACCTACTTCCTCAAAAGTCTTATCAATAACTCTTTCAACCAAAAAGCCTTTCTTTCTAAAGAATCCAAACCTTTCCTTAACAGATTTTGACATAAATTTCTCAGGAGAGTGGGGGCTTACCTTCCTTGAGGATGGTTTTGATCTTGGGGTATGCCTTGACATAGGCATTTCAGCTTTGGAGGAATTGGCCTTCCTTAGGCTCCTTCTGGGTGAGGGTGCAGATGTGATCACATCTTCAGCAGCATCCTCCTTCTCAGTTTCCAGTTCATCTCTCCCAAGCTTAAACGTCTCATCTTCAGCTTCATCATCATCTGAACCAATATGAGATGCTTGGGCAGAGATGGATCCAACAGCTTTAGCCTTTGCTTTCCTCATTTTTTCTTTGCCCTTCCTTAGGTCCAAGAGAGCTTGTAGAGGTATATGCTCCTCCTCATCATATTCTTCAACCTCATCACCCTCAGAATGAACCCCAAAATACCAGTTGCCTGGAGATGACTGAGCAGGGGCTACAGGAGGGGATGGAGTTGGAGATGTAGTAGTACCTTTGGTAGCTCGAGTAGGGGACAGAGTAGGTGTGGAGATCCTACTAGGTGGCAAATCCCCAGGCATAACAATGACATGTGGGAAGATATCACCTAGGTCTTGAGTAGCAGATTCAACTATTTCCTCAGCCTCCTTCAATTCCTCAAGCTCTACTGACTGAGCTCTTCTAGACACAACTTTGAATGCTTCAACATCCCCTTCATCAGTTCACTTGAGTACACAGTGAGACCACCCAAGTATTTCCTACGTTGAGATTGGGGTTTACCAGAGGAGCTACCTGAGCCACTAGCCGTTGATTTTCCCCTTTTCCTCTTCAGATCAGCAGAGGGGTCATAATCTTCATCCTCACCTTCAATGAAATCAGGTTCAGCCATATTAGGGCGAACCTTTGGGGTATACTCTCCCATGTTGGGAGAAAAACTCTTCTGCCTAAGAGACCAGTTGGGACCCTTAGCCAAGCCAGCCACAGCACCAACCGCCTTCAAATCTCCAGGATTGTCAGCGTTAATGGCGTTATTAGCAGCACCAGGGAGTGACATTGAGACCAGGGCAGCATCAACATCGACAAAAAGCTCCACGGCAGCTTCGGTTGGGGCCACCGGAGATGGAGGAGGCGAACGATCAGCGGTCGGAGAAGGAGGGTTGGACGGAGAAGCCATTTGATTTGGTGGAGATCAGAGGAAAAACAGAGAGGGTTTTGGAATTTCAAAGGGTTTGGAAGGTTTAAACAGTGACCGGTGAGGGTTTAAAGGCGATAAGGGTTTTGGTTTTTAAGTGATGTGATTGCACTTATTAATCACACTAGGCTTAGGTCACTATTTGGAGAATTATAGTTTAAATTGAACTAAACTAGGATGATGGCCAGTCATTTGGAAGGAGTTTAATTAGGACTAAACTAACATTGAGCCAACTGAGTACGAGTAGTGCTCTTAATTCCCTTGGACACTTAGATGATAAATACCAATTAAACAAAATCTTTTTAGATAATGTACCTACCATAGAGTTAATAAAAATCCACATACTTATACTCCCCCTAAACATATGAACATTAAAATAATTTTATAAGAAATTTTATTGAGCATAAAATACATTAACAAAATAAATTCGTAGGAGAAAAACATTTATTTAAAATTTTCACCAAGGGCCAGGTTGACCTAAAATTTTGTCTAAACATAATGATTCAAAATTTAGACACATGTGAATGATAAATCTCAGTATATGTGTGGCATAGTATGTAATTACATCAGGGGACACATTTCCTTTAAGAAAGTCAATGAATTGAAATCTTGTCTTGCTTGGCCTCTAGAATGCTTCCACATATAATTTTTTTCGTGAAAAAATATATTATGGGTAGCTTTCACTCTTCTTTATTCTCATGGATAGCCCTCTTTCGAATGATCTTTTCAATTTGACCCAAACTTTCTCTTGATGTCATTTTGATCACATTGAAATGACTACATACCATGGGTGGAGTAGCTGTTTTTCAATTTTTTTGTTTTTACACCCACCAAGAGACATCTAGTAAGATAAATTTAGAGTCAACAGTTGTTGACTACTATTTAAGAAGGATTCACAATTCAGAGAGGAAACAAATCAAAGATGCAATACAAGTGACCACACTGAGATAAATCATGCAATGTATTTTTTTTTGTTAGAGTTGTAGTATACAGGTGTTAGATATGATGTGATCACACGGGGGATCACATCATTAAATTGCACACAAACCCAGAGATTTCCTTAGAGTGGAAAATCTCTGAAAATCAAGGGCTTTGGTGAAAATATCCGCCAACTGTTTTTCAGTGCTAATTGATTCCATGCTAATGATTTTTTGCTCAACAAGATCACGAATAAAATGATGTCTAATGTCAATATGTTTAGTACGTGAGTGTTGAACATGATTTTTTAATATTTCTATGGCACTTAGATTATCACAAAAAACAGTTAGGATATCACTTTTAAGACCATAATCTTTAATCATCTGATTCATCAAAAGGAGTTGAGAACAACAACTCCCTACAGCCACATATTCTGACTGAGCAGTAGATAGGGATACACAGTTCTGTTTTCTACTATACCAAGATACTAAATTGTTCCCAAGATAAAAATAACCTCCAGTTGTGCTTTTCCTATCATCAGTGTTTCCTGCCCAATCAGAGTCACTGAATCCTACCAGATTTGTATTGGTTTCTCGAGTATAGCTTAGCCCTAAATTGATAGTTCCACCAACATATCTAATAATTCTTTTTACAGCTTTGAGGTAGGATAATTTGGGTCAAGCTTGATATCTAGCACCCAGGCATACACTAAACATGATGTCTGGACGACTTGCTGAGAGGTACAACAAGCTCCCAATCATACTTCTATATAAGGTGGGGTCAACATCCTCACCATTCTCATCTTTGCACAACTTTTGGGATGATTCCATAGGGGTTTTAAAGTGAGAAGCATTGTCAAGAGAGAATTTTTTAACCAAGTTTTTGGCGTATTTACTTTGAGAGATAAAAATTCCTTCCTTATTTTGTTTTATTTGAAGTCCTAGAAAGTAGGTTAACTCACCAACCATACTCATTTCAAAGGTGGTGGTCATACTTGTGACAAAATAGTCTAACATATCTTTGGAAGATGATCCAAATACAATGTCATCAACATAAATTTGGGCCACCAAGATCCCTACATTTTCTTTTAAAATAAAAAAGGTTTTATCTACCTCACCTCTCTTAAACCCCATTTGTATGAGGTGTTCAGTTAGTCTCCCATACCAAGCTCTAGGGGCTTGTTTTAAACCATATAGGGCCTTTTTGAGCTTATTAACATGATCATGGACATGGGGATCAGTGAAGCCCTTAGGTTGTTCAACATAGGCTTCTTCATTTAGGGCACCATTCAAAAAAGCACTCTTAACATTCATTTGATGTAGAGTGATGTCCAAATAACAGGCAATAGCAAGTAAAAGCCTAATTGACTCTATCCTAGCAACAGGGGCAAATGTTTCTTCAAAATCTATTCCTTCTATTTGGGTGTAACCTTGGGCTACAAGCCTAGCTTTATTTCTGGTAATTTGCCCATTCTCATCAGTTTTGTTCTTAAAGATCTACTTAGTTCCTATTACATTTCCTCCTATAGGTCTAGGAACCAAGGTCCATACATCATTTTTCTCAAATTGATTTAATTCCTCTTGCATGGCAACAATCCAATTATCATCTTTCATAGCTTCTACAACATTCTTAGGTTCAATATTGGAAACAAAACAGCAAGAACTAACCTTGTTTACATGTGATTCAACACAACTTAGCCCAGCCAATTCACGGTAGTTGATTCTTGGCTTTTCCCTTGTGCTTATTTTTTCATTTACATCACCCATCACTTGAGATATTGGGTGATTCTTTTGTACTCTGCTGGGTATGTCTTTGTTCTTATTCAAATTCTCAGCTTCACAGTCAGAATCTTCGGATTCTGACCCAGATGTTGTTTGTCTTGATGTAGGTAATGATGTGCTCGCATTAGTACCTGCATCTGATTTCTGCAGTCCACTCTGCTGCGTCTGCTCAGTTTGATGCTGAGATTCCTGTATTGTCTCTATACAACCTGAGACATCATCTTCAAGAGATTTTATATTCAAATCAGCAGAATCATCAAATGTAACATTAATTGATTCCATCACAGTTTTAGTTCTAAGATTGTAAACTCTATAAGCACAACTATTAGTGGAATATCCAAGGAAAACAGCTTTGTCACTTTTGGAATCAAATTTAGATAGATAATCTCTATCATTTAGAACAAAGCATATGCATCCAAAAACATGAAAGTATTTAAGAGTAGGTTTTTTACCAAGTAGGATTTCATAGGGAGTCATGGTTGATCCAACTCTCAAATAAACTCTATTTCCTATGTGACAAGCAGTGTTAAGTGCTTCAGCCCAAAATCGTTTAGAGATGTTTTTAGAACTAAGCATGACACGAGCCATCTCTTGTAAAGTACGATTTTTCTTTCAAAGAACCCCATTCTGTTGAGGAGTTTTAGGGGCTGAAAAATCATGGGTGATCCCTTTGGAGTCACAGAATTTTGAGAACAAAGTGTTCTCATATTCAGTTCCATGATCAGATTTAATTTTGATAACTTTCTTACCATACAAGTTTTTTACCTTTTTGTACCAAACTTTAAATACTTCAAGTGCTTCAGATTTTTCTTTTAAATATAGCACCCAAGTATATCTTGAAAAATCATCTACACAAACAAATGAATACTTCTTTTTACCTAAGCTCTCAACCTCAATAGGTCCCATAAGGTCAGTATGTATTAATTCCAAAATTCCAAACGTGGAACTTTTGTCAACCTTTGGATGAGAGGCTTTGGTTTGCTTGCCCTTTTGACAAGGACCACACACATTTAATTGTTTAAAGTCAAGCTAGGGCAAGTGTTTAACAGCATCAAATCTAACTAATTCTTCTATTTTCCTATAGCTAGCATGTCCTAACTTTTGATGCCATAGTTCAAGTTCATTTGTTTTGGAGCTAAGGCAGGATAGATTGTCACCAAATTTGTAACAATTGTCTTGAGACCTAACTCCAGTGAATAGGCATTTATTAGTGTTATCAAACACTTTGCATTCATGTTTGTCAAAATTAACATGTAAATTGTCATCACATAGTTGGCTTATACTAATTAAATTAGCTTTCAAACCCTCTACATGATAGACATTTTTTAATTTAGGCATGTCATTCACACATAAAGTACCTTTACCTACAATCTTACCTTGTGATCCTCCCCCATAATTCACATTTCCACCTTTGATAGTGGAGTAATCCGTGAGGAATTCTGCATTACCTGTCATGTGCCTTGAGCACCCGCTATCAAAGTACCATGAGCTAGCAATGCTGCTCTTGAGAGAGGTGAACACTACCTTGCATTCCTCATTCTTCTTTTCTATCCAGACAAACTGACTTGTTTTCTGGCGATGTGAGTGGTGATGTGAGTGCATCCTACCACTCATCTGAGGGGCATCTTTTCCCAGATCATGAATCCTTTTTATAACATAAAGGTCTTATATGTCCTGGTAAGAAGCAGTAATGACACACAAATCTTTTCTTCTTGGTTGATGATTTTTGGTTGTGAAAAGTTTTAGGTTTCGAGGAGCTACTTTCTCCCTCTTTTAAAAAGTTTGATTCAAAACCAAGACCTATTTTCGAACACTTACTCACATTAAGAACCTCATCAAGAGTTGCCTTTCCAGTATTCATTTTTTCAAAAGTTTTCTTGGCCTTTGTGAGTTCGGTTTTGGTCTTCTCAAGTTCAATGTCACGTTTAGTGAGCATGACCTCAAGTTTGGCAATTGAATCTTTTTGGTTATCATTTTCAGTAGATACATCCTTCAATTCATCTTTAACTTTAGATAATTCATTAGAGAGTTTTTCAGTTACCTTTTCAAAGACAGCGATTTTTTCAACACGCTTTTCCCAATCGGCATATAGCTCAGCATAGGCATCAAGAAGTTCTTGATAGCTTCCATCATCTTCTTCTGCATTCTCAGATTTCTTGTTCAGTGAGGAGGTATAACAGTTTATAATGGATTCAGAAGATGTGATGGTAGATGTGATAACATCTGAATCTACATCAGATTGATGTTCATGATTTGGAGGAGAGATTTCCACGATTGCTAAGTTTAGCGACTCATCTTCATCCTCACTATCACTAAGGGTCGCACTTAGGCTCATCCCCTTTTTCTTCAGAGTATTGGCACATTCATTTGCATAATGCCCAAAGCCTTTGCAGGCTCTACACTGAACAGATTCAGATCTATTTTTAGAGAAACTAGTGGGTTTCTTGAAAGTATTCTCATTATCCTCTTTTGGTTTGTCAAAAGTAGTTGGTTTTTTAGAAGAAAATTTGTTGTCTCTTTTGTTTTTGAGAAAAGAAGTAAATTTTTTTGTTAAAAGAGCAACATCTTCGGTTTCTAAATTTGAAGTATCAATTTCATTTGAGATTTCCTCAATTTCTTTTGGAATAGAGGACGCCTTAGAAAGGGCAGAAGCAAGAGCAACACTTTCATCTTTATGTTGTTGCTGAAAGGAAATGTTCATTTCAAACATGGTTAGTTTGTCCACAAGAGTATCTAAAGCCATTGTTGCAGTGTCATTTGCTTCTTCAATAGCAGCTATTTTAATGTTGAACTTATCAGTGACAGTCCTTAACATTTTGCATACTAATCTAGCATTTGAAATAGGCTCACCTAGGGAGAGACATTCATTTGAAATTTCTCTTATTCTAGCAGAATAGCTTTTTATGTCCTCAGACTCATTCATCCTCAAGTTTTCAAACTTGGTCATGAGAATTCTTAACCTAGTGGCTTTGACACTGTCATCACCTTCACAGTGAGCTTGCAAAATATCCCAGACTTTCTTTGCTATATTTTGATTTAAAACAAGTCTAAACATGTGTTCGTCCACATGACTTGAGATAGCACCAAGAGCCTTGGAATTGTAATTAGCAAGAGTAACCTCATCAGTGGTCCATTCTTCCTCAGGTTTAATTTTATACACTTTTTCGGAGGTTTCACCCTCTTCTGCTTTATTTTTCATTTCAACCTTAGGAGGGGACCATGGAATAATAATGCTAAGCCATGCTCGTTCATCAATTGCTTTGATGAAGAGACGCATCTTGGCTTTCCAGATGGCATAATTAGTTCCATCTAAAACCGGGGGACGGTATTGATTCAAGTGCCCTTCCATAATGACCACTCTTTCTTGGATCTCACTCAGTGAAGTCGAGTGTGGCTTTGATACCAATTGAAAGAAATGGAGCGGCTAGGAAGTTCACAAGAACACGAAACTAGCTGATGTGAGTCCTGATGCTATCGCACCAGCACTAGCACAACAGAGAAATGCAGCGGAATAATAAATAGAAAAGAAATAAACAAAGGGTTTAAACACTTATCTACAGCAATATGATGTAGACAATAAACTTCTCTTATTAAATCACTTTTGAACCGGTTACACAGATTAAACTAAGAGAATGACAAAATAACCAAAGAGAACTCTCACACTAAAACACTCCTTTCAAGTCTATGTTTGTTCAGCCTTTCAGAGTGTAGCCATCGTGTCTTTGGAACTGCCTTGGATCGTGTATTTATAGCCAAGGAGTTCTAAGCTAGACGGGTAAGGATGACCATGGTGGAAAGCTTGATCATTATCACCAATCTTTCTTTTATCTCTTTATCTTCTTCTAGCCATCATTATCCCATGTGACAGTCCTATAATAAACAACCAAAATAATACTAAAAACATAATAAATTTTGGTTAGTAGGTTAGTAAATATAAAAATAATATATAAAATATTTACTTAGTTTAAATACAAAGAAAGTAACAAAACATAATTAAGTCAACCTCTTTGACTTGGCCAAGTGTGATGCTATCACACTTTCATAATTTATTCGAATAAATATGAATTATTCAACAAATTCATATTCCAGGCTATAACTAAACACCAACTGTAATAGAATATGCTACGTAAAATCCTTATAACAAATAAATCGAGTGTACCGAACTATTAATTATTCTGACAGGCTAACAACAATATTACAAGAAAATTATCTCTAAATAATAATAGAAAATAACTTACAAAGAGTAGTATCTTGATTCCATTTAGACTTCCTTATGCATTCACCTTGTTCTCCGCAAAGTTTGGAAATTTTGCACTAGGTTTGAATATAAGTGGTATTCCAGTGATTAGGTTAAATTATACTCCCTCCGTTTCATAAAGATGTTCCTATTTGACTATTCGAGCATTTTGGTGGTATATTTTTCTTTCAATCATTATTCTTAATGAAAGTAAGAATTACCTTAATAAAGTAGAATTTCGCTTGTGGAAAATGACTATTCAAACATTTTTGTGGTATAGTTTGAGAGGTTTAGTTATTTTTGAATTTGGAAATAGAACTTTCTTTTTGGAACAAACAAAAGTAGAAAATGGGAACATCTTAGGGGACGGAGGGAGTATTATCTTGTAGCGAGTGGACCTATACAATGTACACCACTAAGTGCACCCATTGAAATGCGATAGTATTAACATCAACAGCATGCCTTGATGTAGAGGAACACCAATACTAACTTGAGCATATGCAAAGTTGCAAATAAATGTGTCTTGTGTGATGAACCTGCGTTCAAAATGTTTCAGTTTAGTATATATTAAGTGATTTTATACAATAAATTAGTCAAAAATGAAAATGGATTGAAGCACAATTTTTTTTATTTACTATAAAAATATAAATTAAACGTTCAATTAATGCTAACTATTACGTTAATTAATTAATTTTACTATGCCCCGTCGAGTATCGACGAGACATACTACTAATTTTTACTGTTCCTTTTGCTGATTTGTGAATATTGTTCTGTTATGTATAATACTACCTCCGTCCTAAAATGAATGTCCAAAAAATTTCAATTAGAAAGTGGCATGATAGAGTTAATTTTTGAACTTTAAAGCGTAGCTCACCCAACTCACCAAACTAAGCCTATTTCCAGTTAGATATGTGAATAAGAAAATTATACTTTTTTTATCTAACAGCGGCAATGGTATGATTTTGTTATCGTTATTATTTTGTTAGTATTCTGATCAATGATATAAGTTACTAATTTTCTGTATTCTAGAGTTTATCATATATAAAATATTTGTTTGTCTTTTTTTATTCGCTATAGTAGAAATGGAGAAAGTTGGAAAAAAACAAAAACGTGATATAGAAAAAAACACAAATCGTGATACGTTGACGAGACCGTCTACTCAAAGATCTCCGCTCACTGACATTTCAAACGGTAATATTTTTTAATATTTTGTTATTGTGAACAACGTATTTACATTTAGGAGAGTCTTTCAATGAATGATAAATATCAACTTATTGTTCTTATTCATTATATTCAATACTTTATAAAATATTTTTGATTTATATGCAGTAACAAATATATCAGGAAATTCTAAAATTTGTCCACTGCTTCCCAAGACTTGCATTACGACTCCTGGTATAAATATATTCTATAATTTTATTTCATTAATATAAAATTTATAAATTCACCTCTTTGTAAAGCTAAACATGTCATAACAGGTTCAAGATTATTTTCAACTCCTTCATTCACTCTGATTACACCTTTATCTAACAGCAGCAATGATATGCTATTTTATCGTTATTGTTTCATTTGTATTCTGATCAATGGTAAATACAATTCATTATTTTTTAAATTGTAATATTTGTTTGATTATATTTCAGCTAGCAATATATCTGGAGATCCCCTTAATCGTTCTCTTCTTCCTAAAAGTTACATTACTCCTCCTGGTAAAGAAAACGTTTACCTAATTTCACTTACATTAATATATCATTTTTTATTTAAACTAACGTAAAAATTATCACGTCTTTTCACGATCAAGAATATTTGGAAGTCAATCCATTACAGCGGTTCCACTACTCTCTAACGCCAGTAATGGTATTTTATTTGTGCATCTTACTACTTTGTGTTTTTTCTTTAAATTTAAATATAATATTCACAATTTAATGTTTATATGCAACAGTTATAAATGAAAATTTGGTAAATGAAGATAATACGAGCTTGTCATCAAGAAAAGTTGGTAGACCCCTCAGTTCTAAGAATGTAGATTGTCATATAAGAAAATCGTCTGGACCGAGTAGGAGAAATTCTTCTATGATACAGTCTCTTAAAACCAATTTGGATGTCGAACTCTTAAATTCTGCAATCGACACAAATTATAGTCGGTCTGCAATTAATAAGCGGAAGCAACAGAAACAACCATTAGTCTCAAATTCAGGTACGTGATCTGTTTAATTTGCTTTTTTACACAAGTTAAATTTTATCAATGTTTGTTAATGTTTGTTTAGTAGACGAAAGTCAAAATTAATCAATCTTTGCAAAGATTCGTCTTAATTTTGATTCGTTTGTAGGCTTGTGTCGAAATAAACGTGACGTCTAAATCTGAGGTAGCACGATTTAATAGAAGACAAAAAAAATTTGAAGAAAGCCGAAGTTTGTAAGTACTCCATCCGTTACGAAATAATTACATATGTTGAGTAAATGTTAAAAATGTCTCATTCTATGACTTTCAATATTGTTTGATAAGTTCAGATATTAGTTCAAATTATGTTTATTTGAGACGCTCATTATACATTGCAGCTTATGATGATATGGGGAACCCGGAAAATGAATGTGAACATTGTGGTGCTATCTTTTGGTTCAATGAGAGGGTGAAGAGCTCTCCTCTATATAGAGGACCAAAATTTTCGTTATGCTGTAAAAATGGTCAAGTAAAAATTCCAATATTAAAAAAACCGCCTGCTCTTTTGCGAGATCTTATAGAGGGAAGACACGAAAAGAGCATAAATTTTAAAGATAATATTCGGGGATACAACACCATGTTATCATTTAGTTCAATGAGCGGTAAGATGGATAAAAGGGTAAATAAATGACAAGGACCTTATTCATATACAATGAGTGGTAAGAATGATCATATGATAGGGCCTATGCAACCCAAAGAAGGTCAACCTCCACAATTTTCACATCTTTATATCTACGACATGGAGAATGAAGTTGAGAACTGAATCAACGCCCTTAGGTATGCGTCTATATATTATATCAATATATTAATAGTTAGATATTCTTTACAAAAAATTTATTCCGTCCATAGCGCACTAATTCATTTTTTATTTCATGTATGCAGCAAAGATCCAACCAAGCCTTCAAAATTGGATAAAACAATTGTGTCTGATTTGAAGGAGATGATTGATGACAATAACCCATATGCACAGATGTACATGATGGCTATAGCAAAAATTGCAATGAAGAAATTTACCAACTTGAAGCTCCAACTAATTGGAAAAAGGAATAGGGATGGAAGGACATATAATTTGCCAACATCAAATGAGGTAGCAGCTTTAATTGAGAATGACATTGGTTTTGCACCTGATGTTAGAGATATAGTTGTTGAACAAAAGAATGGTAGTCTCTAGCACATTCATGCATGAGTTTAACCCATGTTACCTTCCCCTACAATACCCTTTATTGTTTCCATATGGTGAGGATGGATTTTATATGGAGATACCAAGGGATGATCCAACCAAGTCTCGGCCAGCACTAGCACTGAAAGAATTCCTATCATTTTGTTTTCAGGAAAGGATCAAAGAAGGTTCCCAGCTTATGAGGAGTGGGCATTTGCTCCAGCAGTTTATGGTTGATTCTTATGTTATGATGGATACACAGAGGCTTCATTGGATTCGTCACCACTAGCCTAAACTATGAGCTGAATCATACATGAGACTAAAAGATGCATCCAACAACGGAGTTAGCGGTTCAGATGCGGGGGAGAAGAATCATACTGCCTTCATTGTACACTGGGGGGAAAAGGTGGACCATCCAAAATTATCAAGACTCCCTTGAAATATGTAAATGGATAGGTTATCCATCACTATTTATTACTTTTACATGTAACCCTAAGTGGCCAGAAATAAAAAGATATGTTGAAGAAAAGGGATGTAGACCATAGGACAGGCCCGACATAATATCGAGGGTTTTCAAAATGAAACTTGATGAAATGATCAGCGATTTTAAGGACGGGATAGTGTTCGGTAGCCCTGCTGCAAGTGTCAAATATTTCGAATTTATTTCTGAAAGTTTTTAACAAGCTATATTTGATATTTTAAGTTTTTATAATAATGTACTCCATTTGTCCCGCACTAATTTTTTTAATTCTATATTATTAGCATTTTGTATTTAGCATCATCTAAACTATATAATTTTCAAGTCAGATTTTTTATTGATATTAACTTTTTCATAGTAATATACTCCCAATGTCTAGCACTAATAGCAATATTCATTCCCTCCGTAATAATATTATATTCCATCCTTCCGGAAGTAATAGTATACTCCCTCCGTCCCGCATTAATAGTTTATTCCATCGTCCCAATTTTTTTTAAAACTTCTATATAAACTTCAACTCAGATTGTTTTTTATATTAATTATTCATAAGAATATACTTCCACCGTTGGATACTAATAGCAATATTAGTGCCAGACGGTGATGATAGTATATTCCCTCCGTCCCGCAGGATTAGTATATTCCCGCCGTCCCAAAGTTATATTATATTACATATTGTTGGGTTTTGTGGGTCCATGCGCAGCAGAATTAGCATCTAAATAACACAAAACCCAAGAGCCCTAAGATCCGTTCTATACGATTAAATTGAATTCCTATGAGATAGAATTTACCAACCTTAATTGCTTTCCGTTCTTGAGCTATCAAACAATCTATCAATGTGATTTTGAATCACAAACTTCGATCTTCAAGACTTGAATCTTCAGATTGCTTGAACAATTAGAACTCTAGGCCTTGATCGTCGTACGAGCGAAGACCCTCTAGTAGTATACACACTTTAGAATGAACCAAGAACGGTTCTTGAGGATTGCTAGATCCTTAAACCCTATGGAAGAATATTGAGAAACCTTTGTTTTGATATTTCCTTGAAAATTCGGCTATCAATTAGGGTTTACAGACTCATATTTATACTACATTAGTATTAGAGTTTGTGACCTAATCGTATTAGGAAACAAGCTGTAAACCGTCTCTGTGGCTTGATCTGTCGCGCGACCAGACGAGTCCTCTGGACAGGATCTATCATGTGATGACTTATGGCTGATGAGGAACTCTCAATTTTCTTCCTTTGGTTTAACCAATTCATTCTAGTTGTGTGTGACCCAATAGGATTATATTATGTTGGCAATGAGCTCGATCATATCGACCCTCATAAAACATAAGCGGACTCTAGCAAGGCATTATATCTACCCAATTAATATAACGTAAGAGTTTATGTTTCCAATGGTATACTTCCATTTCTCCCTTTGTCTCACGATGTTATATTGAACACAAGTCATGGTCCACTTCAACTTGTATTTGTTCAATGCTTTCTCGATCTTGAGTATAATGATAATCCAATCGCATTGGGGTATGGCCATAGACTTTCATCATTTATCACTCATCGAGGGGCCCAAGCAAAACATCTCTCTTTTAAGGGAAAAATTCCATCTTGACTTATCATCCTTTCCATCATGAATTCGATCATGCCAAAGATAGCCTTTATAAATATCGTGTTAAGATATCGTTTGACTAAAATCAAACATGACTTTCATCATATGTAAGGTCATGATAATCTCAGTTCTAGGGACTAAATGAAGTGACCATATGAGATTTAATTATGACATTTGACCATGACATAAATCTCATACGGGTCAAGTCCAGTCACTTGTTCACTAACAAGTACCCATAAATTTAATGTGCATCTCTATGCATATAATCATCATATGATTATCCATTAACATTTATACTAATTATTCACTTAATAATTAGGGATGGAAATTATTACAATAAATATGCAAAATATATAATAATCAAATAATAAACTTTCTCTATAATCAAGGATAAAGATGATACATAACGGTTTAAGTTAAACATAACTAAAGCCTAGGGCATTACACCAACAATCTCCCACTTGCACTAGGCTCCATCTATGTATTGAATACTCATGGACCTAACATGACCATCATGCTTCTGCCTGTGCGAGGATATTTGTAAGTGAATCCATAATGTCATCATCAGTTGATACTTTGCATATCTTAACGTCTTCTCATTCTTTATGAATTCTTGAAAAATGTCTAAGTGTGTGTTTGGATCACCGTTGTGACCTTTGGTTCCATTGTTTTGCACTAATGACACCATATTTATCACAACAAAGTTCCACCGATTAGTGATACTTGGAACATTTCCAAAATACTAAATGAACTTTTGATCCAAACGGCCTCTTTTAGCTACATCATATGTTGCTAAAATTCGGCCTTAGTAGTAGAGTCGGCTACAATTTTCTGCTTGGAATTCTTCCAATCAAAACTGCACCTCTAATAAGCATGAACACAAATTCTAATTGCGATTTTAAATTAACTTTGTCAGTTTGGAAGCTAGCATCTATGTAACCCTTACAACAAGATTATCTTCCAACCTTTCAAATACCAAGAGCGTATCCTTAGTTCTTCTTAAGTGCTTAAGGATCGTCTTAACTGTCATCCATTGGTTCTCAACAGGATCAGATTGGTATCGACTCGTCATGCTCAAAGCATATGAGACGTCGGGTCTAGTACAAGACATGGCACACATGACAGATCCAAATGCCGGAGCATATGGAACTTCATTCATTCCCTTTTTGCTCATCAGCTGCCATAAGACAATGAGTATTGCTAAGAGAAACACCATGACCCATTGACAAGTTACTTTTCTTAGACTCTTCTAAGAACCTTGTCAATGCGAGTATTTTGACTTAAACTAATTTATCCTCTTAGATCTATCTCTATAGATTTTGATGCCAAGGATGTAAGCGGCTTCACCCATATCTTTCATTGAGAAACCTTTCCTTGACCAAGACTTGACAGTCTTAAGTGTCGGAACTTCGTTTTTCCAATGAGTAAGATATCATTGTAATAAGACAATATAAATAATACTACGCTCTCACTGAATTTCATGTATACACAACGTTCATCTTCGTGCTTGATGAAGTCAAACTCTTTGATCGATTCATCAAAATGAAGATTCCAATTCCTTGAAGCTTGCTTCAACCCATCTCATAGATCTTTGCAACATGCATACTTTATTAGAATTTTTGGGATCGACAAAACTTCAGGTTGTGTACTATACACATCCTTAATAATCTTTCCATTTAAAGAAAGCCATTTGACATCCATTTGTCATATCACATAGTCATAATATGCGATTATGGCAATTAAAATTCGAATAGACTTCGACATTGTAACTGGCGAAAAGGTTTTAACATAGTCAATACTATGAATTTGCCTAAATCCCTTTGCTACAATTCTTAGTCATGAAAGTATACACCTTCCCATCCATGTCGGTCTTGAAGACCTACTTGCATCCTTTAGTTTTTACACCTTCAGGTAGCTCAATCAAGTTCCAAAACTTGATCATCAAACATGGATTGTAATTCGGATTCCATGGTTCCTAACTATTTATCTGAATTAGGAGTGGACATCACCTCAAGATAGGAAGTAGGATCATCATTCTCAATGACTTTCACCTCATTACTTTTCGATACGAGAAATCAATATTTCTTGAGTTCGGATCATAACCTATCCGATCTACGATGGACTTGTGCATCTTGAATCGGTTCCTCAACTCCTTGTGAACTTGGTTCCGTCTCTACTCTTGGTTCCATATTATTTTCGGGTTCTTGAACTTCTTCAAGATTAATTTTACTCCCACTAGATTCTTTATTGAGAAACTATTTCTCAAGAAACGAATCGTATAGAGCAACACATTTTGTTCCCTTTGCGGTTGTAAGATTAATTTTCGAAAATAACCTTGTCAGATTTGGTGCTAACTTATCAGAGACAAGTCTCTTCTTATAAGCTTTGCAAAACCAAAATCTTCTTGAAAGATAGACTAAGTCTTTTTTCATGCCACATCTCATGTGGGGCCTTAGGAACCGATTTAGTAGGGACTCGATTCAGTGTGATCGCATCATTTCTAATGCATATCCTCAAAAGAAAATAGGAAAGTCAACTTGACACATCATCGAACGAACCATGTCCTACAAGGTTCAATTCCTCCTATTAGACACACCACACAATGTGGTGTTCCGGGTGGAGTCAACTCTGAAACGATTTCACAGTTTTGAGATGATTGTCAAACTCTTGGCTCAAATATTCATCACCTCGATCTAATCTAAGTACTTAATAGATTTTCCAAGTTGTTTTGTACTTCATCTTGAAATGTTCGAAAACATCTCAAACGATTCACCTTTGGACTTCATCAGATAGACATAGTCATATCTAGGTAAGTCATCGGTGAATGTGATGAAACACCAAAATCCTCCCCTAGCAATGCTGCTTAATAGTCCACATACATCTCATGTATAATGACTAATAAGTCACTAGCCCTCCCACTACTCTTAGTGTAGGGTGGTTTGGTCAATAATCCCAATAGACAAGATCCATATTCCTCAAATGATTTAGAGTCATATGAGTCTAAAAGTCCATGTTAATGGAGTTTAGATATATGTTTCTTATTTATCTGACCAAGCCGGCAATGCCATATGAACTCGCTGTTCATATTATTCGGTTTAGATTTCCCACTTATATTATAGACATCTTCAATATTATTTTATTTCTCATCATCAAGGATATGAAGACCATTCAATGACATATGCAATACAATAGGGCATATCATTAAATAAATATAAAACTTCTTATTTTCAATAAGAAAATTATATCCTTCATCATCCATATAAGAACCGAAATAATATTCCTACTCAAATCCGGAACGTAGTAACACTTGTTTAAAACAAGTACTAGCCTACTAGGTAAATTGACTTCATAAGTCCCTATGGTTAATGCAGAAACTCTTGCTCCATTCCCATGCATAGGTTTAATTTACCTTCTTTGAGTAGCTTTCTATTCTTTATTCTTTGCACATTTGAACATATGTGGGATCCATGTCCGGTATCATATACCCAAGAACAAGAAGTCGAAAAGAAAATATCTATCATATAGATACTTGAAGTAGTAGCAATCATATTGCCCTTCTTCACCTTTTAGTCCTTCCTAATAAGCCTTGCAACTTTGCTTCCAATGACAATCTCATTACAATGGTAGCAAAATGCATGCTTTTGAGACACTTTGGGTTTAGCCTCTTCGGCTTTGGCAACTTTTGCCCTAGGTTTAGCAACCTTTGATTTACATTCTTTACCTTCCTTTATGAACCCCTTTCTTGTGTTAACCATTAACATACTTGCGGATTGCTCCTTTTTCATCTCATGCATTAGGAGCCTTCACCACAACATACATCTTTTACCTAGCTTGCACTTGGAACATTTCCTTTGTGCGTTGTGCTAGAACAAAAGTGACTTTCATATGTTCAAGGTTTTTAATAAGAGCCTTTAAACATGGTAGCAATTATAAGGCAAGCAATATTATTAGAATCATCAACATGTTTCTAATGTTGCTTCTTATTTGCCCTTTGCAACATTTGCAGTAGGTTCAACAGGAATGGATTCATCAAGAACGTACACATTTGCCTAAGAACCATTCTTTAGGCTTCTGATTCAATCAGAATTATCTGTACCGTTCCTTCCGAACTTTGTCCTTCATAAGGACGAATCGCAATTTATTGTGTAATGCTACTTCTACAACAAAATATGCAAATTATATGAACACATATCAATATCAACACATTTATCATCTAAGAGAAAATCATGTATTTCACAAATACTCCCACTAAATTATACACCTTCCAATGCAAATAAGCATAATATACATTTAATGGGCTAAGATCCAACTTTAATTTAATCTCAAGTACGATATGGCGCACCGCTCAAGATTAAAATTAATTAGGTAGAAAAATCAATCATATCGTATATGACTCTTAGATCTTTTATGAGATTTATTTAAGACATCATATGTCTAAGCATATTTTAATCTCATCTTATGCCTTGGGTCCAAAATCATTTTGATAACCTGATTAAGTTCATCCACTTTAAACGTATAGGAACCACCATTTCCTCATCTTGCTCGCACAACGAATAGAATCAAAGTACCTTGCTATGGCAAGCCCACCCAAAACTATCCGAGTGATCTCAAGTGTTTTAATCATGGATTGGCATAAAGAACATAAAAGTTAAATGAAGGTTCTTTAAAGCAGATTATATGCATATCAGCAAATATAATCATAATCGCGCATCAGGTAAGTTCCCAAGAAAATCGGTAGCCACAAGGACTACTTAAGTACCAAATCTCTCCTTCGACAGAACTCTCCTAGACATGCACAATTAGAATACCAGCTCTGATTTGCAACATAATCAATACTTTGTATACTGACTTGTTTCTCACAAATAATCAGATTTCTTTAGATTTTGCGTAAACTGACTTGTTTCTCATAAACAATCAGAAAACCAAAATTTTAATGTTTCAATTTAAACATTCAGGAAATTACAATTCAATGTTTTATCTAAACATCTAACAAAGCTCTTAACACTTAAGAACATATAATTCATGCATCACAATAATTAATAAAAATCATATTTTAATTAACTAAGCATGCATAAACAATGAATTAATCTAGTATAGCCCTATAAATTTAATTTCCAGAAATTTACAGCAATCAGATTAAAACATAAACATATCAGATTATAAACATAATCACAAATTAGCAAGAAAAATGAACAAACTGATTCTGCCCAGATCAGCCAAGGTTTGTCGCGTGACAGAGGCCAACTCTGTCGCGTGACACAAACCAACTCTGTCACGTGACACAAGCCAACTTTGTCGCGTGACATTGAGTTACCAGATTTGCAGATTTTTCAGCTCTTATCAATTCCAATCATAAAACAATTAAATCAATAAAACAGCCCTTTTACAAATTTAATTCAGCATAATCAAAAAACGATTTTCACATTGTTTCACATAAACAATTAAAATCTACCGCATACAAAACATGCAAGGAACATATAAACAATTTATATAAACGTTCTAGCATGTTAATTCAAATTTAATCATACGAACGGAGCTCTGATACCACTGTTGGGTTTTATGGGTCCATGCGCAGCGGAATTAGCATCTAAATAACACAAAACCCAAGAGCCCTAAGATCCGTTCTATACGATTAAATTAAATTCCTATGAGATAGAATTTACCAACCTTTATTGCTTTCTATTCTTGAGCTATCGAGCAATCTATCAATGTGATTTTGAATCACAAACTTCGATCTTCAAGACTTGAATCTTCATATTTCTTGAACAATTAGAACTCTAGGCCTTGATCGTCGTACGAGCGAAGACCCTCTAGTAGTATCCACACTTTAGAATGAACCAAGAACGGTTCTTGAGGATTGCTAGATCCTTAAACCCTATGGAAGAATATTGAGAAACCTTTGTTTTGATATTTCCTTGAAAATTCGGCTATCAATTAGGGTTTACAGACTCATATTTATACTACATTAGTATTAGAATTTGTGACCTAATCATATTAGGAAACAAGATGTAAACCGTCTCTGTGGCTTGATCTGTCGCGTGACCAGACGAGTCCTCTGGACAGGATCTGTCACGCGATGACTTATGGCTGATGAGGAACTCTCAATTTTCTTCCTTTGGTTTAACCAATTCATTCTAGTTGTGTGTGACCCAATAGGATTATATTATATTGGCAATGAGCTCGATCACATCGACCCTCATAAAACATAAGCGGACTCTAGCAAGCCATTATGTCTACCCAATTGATATAACGTAAGAGTTTACATTTCCAATGGTATACTTTCATTTCTCCCTTTGTCTCACGATGTTATATTGAACACAAGTCATGGTCCACGTCAACTTGTATTTGTTCAATGCTTTCTCGATCTTGAGTATAATGATAATCCAATCGCATTGGGGTATGGCCATACACTTTCATCATTTATCACTCATCGAGGGGCCCAAGCAAAATATCTCTCTTTCGAGGGACAAATTCCATCTTGACTTATCATCCTTTCCATCGTGAATCCGATCATGCCAAAGATAGCCTTTATAAATATCGTGTTAAGATATCGTTTGACTAAAATCAAACATGACTTTCATCATATGTAAGTTCATGATAATCTCAGGTCTAGGGACTAAATGAAGTGACCATATGAGATTTAATTATGACATTTGACCATGACATAAATCTCATACAGGTCAAGTCCAGTCACTTGTTCACTAACAAGTACCCATAAATTTAATGTGCATCTCTATGCATATAATCATCATATGATTATCCATTAACATTTATACTAATTATTCACTTAATAATTAGGGACGGAGATTATTACAATAAATATGCAAAATATATAATAATCAAATAATAAACTTTCTCTATAATCAAGGATAAAGATGATACATAACGGTTTAAGTTAAACATAACTAAAGCCTAGGGCATTACACCAACACTTATGTCCTGCATTAGTAGTTTATCCCATCTCGCGTATATTTAAAACTTTTATATAATCCTCTAGTAGTATTTTTTATTGATATTAACTTTTTTATATTTATGTACTCACAATATCAGGCACTAATAGCAATATTTTTTCCTCCGTAATAATAGTATATTCCCTTTGACCTGCACTAATAGTATATTTCCTTCGTCCCCCAGTAATAATATATTCCCTCTGTCCCGCATTAATAGTTTATTCCATCTTCCCGCATATTTTTTAAACTTCTATATTATTAGTTTTTTGTGTTTTGATAAATTCTAAGTATATTTGGATATAAATATTTTATTTTTGTTTCTATGCAGTTGTGTACACGGTTGAGTGGCAGAAGAGAGGTCTTCCTCATGCACATATTTTTCTTTTTCTCAATCCACATGATCAAGCTAAGATTGCTGAAGATGTAGACAAATTTATTTCAGCTGAGATACCTAACAAGAAAGCTGAACCAGAATTGTACGAGGCAGTAAGAGATTTTATGCTACATGGTCTATGTGGTCCTTCAAATCCGAAATCTCCGTGTATGCAAAATAATAGGTGTTCAAAGCAATTTCCCAAGCCTTTTAATGAGCGAACTATTGTAGATGAAAATGGTTACCATGTGTATAGGCGGAGAGACACCGGGGCAACTATTGAGAAGGGTGAATGTAATCTCCACAATGGGTATGTTGTTCCGTTTAATGCCTATCTGATTTTGAAGTACAAGGGAAATATCAATGTCGAGTATTGTAATTAGATCATGGCTATCAAATATTTGTTCAAGTACATTAACAAGGGTAGCGATAGGATAACTCTTGAATAACAAAAAGAGGATGAGGTTGAAAGGTTCATTGATTGTAGATATGTCTATGCATATGAGGTGATTTGGAGGATATATGGGTTTGATTTGCATTATAGAACTCCTTCAGTTGAGCGGTTAGCTTTTCACATGAAGGGTGACCAGACTATACCTTTTCACGAAGGGGATTACATTGAAGATGTTCTTTAAAAAGCAGAGACTGTTAAAGAATCCCAGTTTGTTAAGTGGATGGAGTATAATCGTGATAATGAAGACGGTCAACATTTGAAATCAAATTTAATATTGATTTTTACTAATTCCTTTTAAGTTCATATTTTTACTAATATTTATTTATTATATGTTGGTTATTACTGCAGGTGATAAGAACCATGGTGAAGTTGAAATTAAAATACCAGATGACATATTGATAAGAGATTCTATCAATACCATCTCAGCTATCGTGAATTGCATATACCCGAACTTAATGCAGAATAAAGATGTTGATGGATTTTTCCAGAATCGGACTATACTTGCACCAACAAATGAGATTGTTGACAGTATTAATAAGTATGTTATGTCGCTCTTTCCTGGAAAAGAAGTGAAATACATGAGTTCTGACGCCATATGCAAAGACGAGGAATTTAACCAATCAACCGAAGATATATTTTCAACTGAATTCCTAAACACCGTCAAGTGCTCTGGAATACCTAATCACATACTGAAGCTAAAGATTGGATGTACATCATGTTGTTACGAAATATAGATCAAGCTTCAGAATTGTGTAACGGTACAAAATTGATCGTTACAAATCTAGGTACGTAAATCAATTTTGTTAGTATATAATTATACATTTATACAATTAATTATTTGATTATTTGACATAAAACATACTGTTATTTTAATATATATATATATATATATATATATATATATATATATATATATATATATATATATAGGTAAGCACGTTGTCGAGGCGGTAATGTTGCCCGGAAAGAATGTTGGTAAGAAGGTGTTGATACCGAGGATAATTATGTCACTTTCTAATACAACAAAATTCCCGGTTAGGTTTCAACGGAGACAATTCCCACTGACCGTTTCTTTTGCAATGATGATAAATGAAAGTCAGGGTCAGTCGCTCGCTCATGTTGGCCTTTTTCTTCCAAGACCGATATTTAGTCATGGACAATTATATGTTGCTTTTTCTAGAGTAACTACAAGGAGAGGACTTAAAGTGCTTATATTTAATAGTCATGAACAATCAAATGACACGACTACAAATGTTGTGTACAAAGAAGTTTTTGATAAGTTGTACTATATTACATAAAATTATCTCATTAATTTTTTGAATTGTATTTACATTTAACTTTTACCTCAGTGTTTTATCCCCCGTCGGGGACCGACGGGTTACTCATTAGTTGTGCTTAAAAACAAATTTTAATCAAACAAATTTAGGCTAAAAATGGACTCTTAATATAATTTGGGTCGAACAAATCGGTTGCGGGGTTTTGGGTTTTCGGGTTGATCGGGTTCGAGTCTGCGGATTTGACATTCTGATCGGTTCGGATTAGGGTTGGATCCGATCCGAACACGACCGGTTACCATCCCTAGATGGGAGTTACAGAATTGGGCCACAACCCCAGAGACCTTCATCCTAACCATAATTCTATAAATGACTAGAAGTTTCTAAAATTCCACAGAGACCCTTCGACATTTCAATGAAATGGACTAAATACACTCCATATCTGAATAACGAGCTTTCTCTCATTTTTTCCAAATTTTAGTCCGCTCTTATTGAGACAGATGTTATCCATGCTATTTTCAAAATTCCATAAAATGTCTCCATACAAAAGTACCACATGCCCACTAATTAATTACACTCTATCTCTTAGTATCGAAAATATCTTTATAACGCATTCCAGATAATTTTTTGGTCGACTCTCAAACTTCATCTTATAGCTAAACTATCAAGCTGAGACTCTGATAATTCAACTACTAAGCTCACTTTTATTCTCGTAGTTCAACTAATAAATCCAAATTTCCGATAAAACAGAAAATGAAAAACTTAAAATAAATAAAAATATCAATTATTATGTATACATAATTTTTTTATTAAAATAAAAAATAGCAAAAAAATAATAATGATCAAACAACAATGATATATTTAACTCTCAGATTAAGTTCGAACTCTCAAAATTCAATTTTAAAATTAATACATGAACTACCAGAGTTAACAAAAGTAGATTAAGAATGATCACACATAGAACCTCTTTGATTTCTCTAGGAACTTGAGCAAATATCAATAGGGAAAGTGACTTATGGTTCTTGAGCCAATTATATTGCTATAAGAGTACACGCGACTTTCAAAATGCTATAAAAGAGTTTCATATAAAAATACCACACGTAAAATTATTAATCATTCTTTTTGAGATCACGCAGTTGCCAAATCACAAATTTCCTTGTACTATTAGCCTGAGATTGACAATAATAATCGAGACTCACTTTTATTATTTATAGTTCATTCAGTTATCAAACTCAATTTTTCAACCTAAAACCATATATTAAAAAACGTAAGAGAAAATTGAAATATCAATTATTTATACACAATTAATAAATTTATTTTGTTTATCAAAAGCAAAAAAAAAAAAAAAAAAACTAACCATGATGCATTTCAACTCTAAGAAAGTCAATCCAAGAGCTCTCTTCTCCCTCCATGTCCTTTCTTGTGCTAGTTGTCTTCATTCCCTTCACTTATTGAAAGAACACAAATCATCAAAAAGTCAAAGAAGCTAATAATGAACTTTTAAACACCGAACTTTTAAAGACCGGGGTCTGACTATTAGGCCCCATGCATGCCCGATAGATCCTAGCCTGAATTTTGTACACAATGAGGATCACAATGATTGATACAGTTTGGATACCAAGCTATCAGCTCAATTGAGAGTTGAACTCTCATAATTTATTTTGACTTTATTAAATAAATTATAAGAGTTTATTTTAGAAAAAAAAAGATTACAAACCAAAAAAAAACAATCCGACCATAGAGAACCTCTTTGATTTCTTTAAGAACTAAAGCGAATCAAAATATTAGCTAAATTTAATCTCCAACTATTACTTCTTGTATTATAGACGTTGTCAAGAAATTGGTAGAATGCTTTGGTTTCATTTTTCCTCCACCCATTACATTCCCAACACACAAAATTTTGAGTAACAAGGTGTGATACACTAACAGAGTCAGTTTTGACTTGACAAGAAAATACACCACCATCATCAAAGACCTTGATACATTTCTCTATCTCATCCTTGAGTGACCTAGAGTCCAATTAATGGTCAACCACCGACCTAGAATTCTATCAATAGTCGGCCACCGTGGAGAAATATCTCCTCATAATGGAAAATTTGACGTTGGGCAAGTGAATTATGTTTGTTGATGTTAATTTGTTTAGTGACGGGGAGGATTACGCTGGTTGCTTTCGATGAATCTTTTCATGATGAATTCATAATATCTATAATTTGCAAATGGTAGGAGTATTAGAAAGAGAAATGGAGGAAGCTTCCAATTAAGAATTGAGAGAGAGTGGAAAGGGCGTGAATGAGGGATTGAGGGATAGAGTGTGATTGTTAGGGTTTTGGTATAGTTATGTTAAGGAATATTGTTTCCTGTATGGATCTGACTAGGATATTTAAGAACGGCAATCTTTTTAAAGAAATAGAGAGCTCGTGAGGGACCTTAGAGAAATAACCCCTACTTGTTTCCCTTTATACATATTTTATTTTTAAAAAAGTTGTGTTAGAGCAATTTGTGACAAAATTATTTTCGAAATGATCAACTTTTACCTTTTAAGTTTTTTTAAGCCACTATTTGGTAAAACTGAATATTAAGCTTTGAAAATGTAGAGTTGAAAATATAAAACTTAAATCATTAAGTTGCTAAATTATAAGTCTTAAATTTGTTTGATAATGACAATCACATACATCTAAAGCTAATCAAAACTCGAACTCAACCCTCAACAAAATTATTTGAATAATCTCAAAAATTGTATAATAAAATAAAGTCACCATTGATATGTACTCATCATTACTATAGTTACATAATATTTTTATAGTTTTCCTCGTATGCTAGCACAATAACAAACTAATGAAAATTCTTTATATATAATTGAAGTCAATTTCAAAACATGACATTTACAATTTGAAATTAGTTTGTAACATAGTTTCTTTGTTGCAACTCATGGAGACTAATTTCTTCTCACTTGATATCTTTTTGTTCATCTCAAACTAATAGTCTTATTTCTAAAATAAATAAATTATCATATTTAAAAAATATTATGTGTCAAACTATTTGACCGTTTTAAAGCATATAGTGGGTATATTTTTAGCATCTAAATTTTCTTTTTTAGAGCATATAGCTAAGAAAGAATTAAATGCAAGACTGGAATTTGTGATACAATCAATCTCTGACACAGGAAAACTTGGCGCTTGAGATCCAAAAAGGTAGAATTTGGATGAAATTGTGTTGGGTATGCATGTTTTAACCCTCCTAGTTTGTATTAGATTTGATTGATACCATAACCTCCTGTCTATTTTAAGGACTTTAAGACCCTATGTAATGAAGCTTAGACTTCAATTTTTTAGCTAAGTCCATTTTATAGAATAGGTTAAATTTAGGCTTGAAGACTGGCACAAGAATCATTGGACCTAAGGATTGCAGTTCAAAAGTTTCAAAACCGCCTCATAAGAACCGCTTGGCAAAAACCGCTTGTAGCTTAACTGCCTTGTGATCCTCTTTTTGGAACCGCTTGAACACCTATGTGCAAACCGCACATATGGAAATCCTTCTTCTGGTGGAACCGCTTTTATAACAGACCGCTTGACCCCAGAACCGCCCCCAATGATTGGCTACTTTATGTGAACCACTTTTTAACCATTGGAATCCACGTCAGCAATATCAAAAGTCAACCACTAAATCTTGTCATGTGATTCAATGTCAGAGAAGATCTGCAAGGATCTTGAAAAGGTGACAGGTGTCCTAACCTCATTGCTTGCAGAGCCCGATCGGCTTTATCTCGGCACTGTACCAAAGGACAAAAGTGGATATTGTGGACCAATGGGAAAGCATCAAGTACTGTACTTACAACAGCTGTGTCCAATGGCTATATTTGAGATGCTTGGGTATAAATACCTCTAATATTCACCATTTGAAGATTGCTTGAAAAATTGAGAAGTGATGAGTTCATAGAAGCTGAAGCTCTGCCCAGAAATTATTCAAACCTTTGAATCTTCATCTTCTACCTTCAAGAAATATTCCCCAGCCCAGAAATCAAGCCTTAACACATTCAAGAATCATTGTGCTCTACATCTCATAGATTTAAAGAGCCTTGATCTTGTTCTCTCACACACACCTCACTTGTTTAATCACATAGATTAATCACTTGAGATACACTGGTTATAGTCTCAGGATTTGATCTTCATAGAATATATTTTAGATTTGAGTATTGATCTTTGTAACTTGTAATCTCTCATACTCATAGTAAAATCACTCTTGAAAATCCAAGACTAACCATCTTGGTAGTGGACGTAAATCGTTTATCGATTGAACCACTCCAAATCACGTGTTCTTACTTTCTGCATTTATATTTCCTGTGATTACTAATTATTTATCTTTATCTCTGTTTGATCTTTATTTAGATATCCATTATTGTGAATTAGTGTTTGGAGTTAACATTGTCAAAAATACACGTGTTTGTAAAACTGCACTCACCAAAACCGCCAAGCAAAACCGCACTTACAAACCGCCTCTTCAAAACCGCTTTACACTCTATTATTTCGCTGTGCATTTTACATCTTCACTTGCAGCTTATTATCAACTGCAAGAGGATTTTGTAAGCAAGAGGTTTAGTTTTTATAAGAGGGCGAAAAATTTGTAACAGCTATTCACCCCCCCTCTAGCTGTATTTTCACCCTTGTTGCCACCTTTGGGACCAACAAGTGGTATCAGAGCAAACACTTTTAAAAACCACTGTTTTTCAAGCTTAACAGCTTGTGTGCCGATTCGTTATGGCAACCTCAAAGACAATGACTACTGTTAACTATTCACACATTCCAATCTTGGACGAAGACCACTTTGACATATGGAAGTGCCGAATGCTTATTCATTTGGAAACTATAGATGAGATGCTGGTGGAATGCGTAGTTAATGGACCATTGATTCCAATGAAGGCCAACACTGATGCAACCACCAATGCTGAAACTCCAGAGGTCAAAAAGCCAAAAGATGAGTGGTCAGATGAAGAGAAGAGATTAGTTGCCTTAGACAGCAAGGCAAGGCACATCATTTCTGGAACCCTCCCCGTATCAACCCTACAGAAAGTGATGTACCTCAAAACCGCAAAGCAGATGTGGGATGCCATAGAGAGCTACCTCGAAGGTGACGAAGAGTGCAAGGAAAACAAATTATACACTGTTGAAAGATCCTACAACAACTTCAACAGAAAATCCAACGAAACCTTGCGTCAAACCTACGATCGCTATGTTGAGGTAGTTAATGCTTGTATATCTCTTGGTAAAACTTTAACCGATAAGGAAATCAATAGGACTTTCCTATTTGCTTTAGGTTCTAGATGGGTTAATAAGGCTACCTCTCTAGAAGACTCCAAAGTTTTGAGTACTTGATCGTTAAGTAACTTGTACGCCAATCTTAGAGTCTATGAATTAAAATTAAATCATATTGAAGAGATTGAAGGGAAAACCAAATCACTTTCTATGTCCGTAGTGGAACAAGAGGAGAAACCATCTACATCCAATCAAATCGCAGATCCTTCCATATCAACCTCATCACTCATCGAGATGGATGATGATGATTTTGCCATATTTGTGAAAAGATTTCAAAAATTTAGAAAATCCTCAAAACCTTTCACAAAATCATTTTCAAAAGGCAAACCTCCTGCAACATTTTCTAGGGCTGCAGATACAAAGAAAAAGAGTGACCTAGTTTGCTACAACTGTAGGAAACCTGGCCACTTTGCATCTGAGTGTCCACAGCCTAAGTATGAATATATGAAAAAGAAAACCGCTCCTGCGAAATTTTCTCGTCGCAAGGGAATGGTTGCTGAGGAGGAAGAGAATTCCAAAGAATTAGCAACTTGGATTGAAACAGATTTTGATGATGGAAGTGATGATGAAAACGAAGAGGTTAATCTCTGCTTAGTTGCAGACGCTTCCGATGAGTCAGATTCTGAGTCATTCGAGTTGCAAGATATGTAAGAAAAAGAGGTTTCTAAAAAACTTCCAAATTATAAATTGGATGATGATATCAAACTTACTCCTAGCGTTAAGATAGGAAATTGCTCGTATTCACGTCCCATTTTCTCATCTAAAAATGCTCCACCTTCAAAAGCAATTCCAAAGAATACTTTGAAAAAGGTGGTGGAAGAGGTTTCTCCCATGGAACATGAAAAGATGTTCAAGGAAGCTGAAATGGTGATCCATCAATTCTCTAATCTTAAGAAAGCCTTAAGCTTAGCTCATGATGAACTTAATCTATACAAGACAGAGAAAACTGTGATGAGGTCTGAAATTTCAAATCTTAAGGACCAAATCAGAAGTATGACTCCTCTTGCTGATCAGAACCGCATCCTTGAAACTAAGGTTGCTGCACTTCAACTCCGGAATGATGACTTGGTAACCCAAATCAACGATCTCCAAAAGATTATTGATTCGTGGCTCAAGTCTCAATCCACCAAGGATCAAATCATAGACTCCCAAGTTCCCCCTGGAATTAAGGAAGGTCTAGGTTTTGGATCTGAGGAAGAGGAGAAGTGTGCATCCTGCAGTGAAAAGGATGAGGAAATTTTGAAACTAACTAAAGAAATTCCTAAGGGGAAGCATGCTAAAGGCAAGGGTAAAGGACAACAAATTAATTATGTCTACCCAAAAGGGAAGCAATATGGGAAGAACTCTCAGATGAAGCCAAAGGATTCTGAGAGTGTAGCTTCAGAGGAAATGGCTTATGGAATTGGTCGAATCCCTGCTCCAACCGCTTCTGGTGGAAAAGGCGGTTCTGGTAATTCCAGGTCTGACCACGCCTCTTCTTCGACCGCTCCTCCTGCCTTCAAAAGAAGGAATAGCGTTCCCAGAAAATACGTGGTCAAACTAAAGCCAGTTCCTTTTGTCCCAGCTACAACCGCGCCTCCCAAACCGCATGCAACTCCTAAGAAGAGTAAGGAGTTAGTAAAACCTCATGATGCTTATAGCTTTTATAGATGTTCTGTGTGTGATGGTTTATGTCACAAGGCTGCAGAATGCCTTTTACGATTCACATCCAATGCCAGGAAGAATAAACCTCCTTCTGTCAAACAGGTGTGGGTCGTGAAGGGTTGCTAACTTCAGGACCCAAGAAATAAAGGGGGACCTCGTTCTTAATGTTTACATTTCAGGGCCTCTGCTTAATGGCTGGTCACTCCAAGGATAATGAATGGTATCTTGACAGTGGCTGCTCAAGACATATGACTGAAGATAGATCATTACTAGAAGATGTCATTGAAGCAAGTGGTCCATCTGTAACCTTTGGTGACAACAACAAAGGCAAGACCATTGGATATGGTGTTATAAGGAGAGGAAACCTAACCATTGAGAAGGTTTCTCTTGTTGAAGGACTCAAGCACAACCTCCTTTCAATTTCTCAATTCTGCGACAAAGGAATGCTTTGCAACTTCACGTCACCAAACTTCTTTATCAAAGATAGCATTTCCGGCGTCACCCTACTCACAGGGATTCGTAAGAGTAATATTTACATTATTGATTTAGATTGTGCATGTAGTATTACTAATCTCTGTTTTGTAGCTAAGAATGTGAGCGAAAATAGTTGGCTTTGGCACAAGAGGTTGAGCCACTTGAACTTCAAGTATCTTGCAAAGATTGGTAGGGAAAACCTCATTCGTGGTTTACCTAAAGTGGCTGACCACCATCCAGAGAAATACAGTGCATGCCAGCTTGGTAAGCAGTCCGCGTCGTCTTTCACCAGCAAGACCGCTCCTTCAACTTCCAGATGCTTACAACTGCTCCACATAGATCTGTTTGGACCCGTAACCACTGCCAACATTGGAGGAAATAGATATACCTTAGTGGTGGTGGATGATTATTCAAGATATACGTGGGTTGAGATGATGATTTCCAAAGATGATTGCTATGATATTCTCATCGCACTTTTTAGATGGCTCCAAACTCAAAAAGAGGACGACATCGTTAGTGTTCGATCAGATAATGGAACAGAATTTAAGAACAACGGTGTTGCTCAGTATTGTGATGACCATGGGATTGATCACAATTTCTCAACTGCTGGTGTTCCACAACAAAATGGGGTTGTGGAAAGGAAGAATAGGACGTTGATTGAGGCTGGAAAGAAAATGATATCTGAAGCAAAGCTACCTCAGTATTTTTGGGCTGAAGCAATCAACACAGCATGCTTCACTCAGAACCGCTCCCTCATCAACAAAACCTATAATAAGACTCCCTATGAGCTTTGGCGAGGAAGAACCCCCAACATTGCATTCTTCAAGATCTTTGGCTGCAAATGTTTTGTCCTCTACAACGAAAGAGAAAATAGAGGTAAATTCGGAGCCAAGGCCGACGAAGGTATTTTTGTTGGGTATGCTAAACATTCAAAAGCTTTTCGTGCTTTCAATAAAACTAGTTTAAAAATAGTTGAGTCTGTCCATGTTACTTTTGATGAGCATTCTCTCCTTGAGCCACATTTGGCTCCAAATGTTGCTGATGATTTTGTTGAGCATAATGAAACAGGTGAACCCTCTCAAACCGCACCTGAACCTCAACCGCAAAATCCAGCACCCTCAACTGAAATTCCCTCAAACCGCACGTTTGAAACCGCACCTGAAGTTCCTACTCCAGATGCAACTCCTAGGGAAGAAGAAGTTGCGAATTCCCCTATCCAGCTTATAGAACCTCTTCGTCAACTTACCTTCCATGACTTCGCTGAAGGATCTAACGATGTTCCAATTGAAGATCTTCAGCAAACCTCAGTCCAACCAGACTTACCCCCAGAGGTTCGTGAAGTCAGCAGTCACCCCCTCACAAATGTGATTGGTGATATGTTTTCCGGAGTTCAAACAAGGAGATCAAACTATGATGAGCATACTTCTTTATTATCTCAAGTTGAACCCAAGAAGATTGATGAAGCACTCCAAGATTTCAGTTGGGTCGTTGCTATACAAGAAGAACTCAACCAGTTTGAAAGATGTAAGGTCTGGACTTTAGTGCCTAGACCTCAGGATCAAGGAGTGATAGGAACTAAGTGGGTATTTAGGAATAAGATGGATGAGAATGGAAGCATCACTAGAAATAAAGCAAGGTTGGTTGCACAAGGATATAGGCAAGAAGAAGGAATTGATTATGACGAAACCTTTGCTCCAGTTGCAAGATTGGAAGCTATAAGAATCTTCTTAGCCTACGCCTCTTTCAAGCGTTTCAAGTTATATCAAATGGACGTGAAGAGTGCTTTCCTCAATGGTGAACTGCAAGAGACCGTGTATGTTGCCCAACCGCCTGGATTTGAAGACTCCAAATTTCCCAATCATGTCTACAAACTCCAGAAAGCTTTGTATGGACTTAAGCAAGCTCCAAGGGCATGGTATGAGACTCTTTCTAAATTTTTACTAGAAAAAGGATTTAAACGCGGTAAAATCGATACAACTCTTTTTATTGCCAAATATAATGAGCATACTTTACTTGTTCAAATTTATGTCGATGATATTATTTTTTGGTTAACATTCTTCCTCGGGCTTCAAATCAAGCAATGCGAAGAAGGTATTTTCCTCAGCCAAGCCAAATACACCAAGGAGTTGATAAAGAAGTTTGGATTAGAAAATGCTAAAGCATATGATACTCCTATGGCCACCGGCAATAAGCTAGATAAGGATCTCAAAGGTAAGAAAGTTGATCAGACTTTATATCGAGGTATGATCGGCTCATTACTTTACTTAACTGCTAGTAGGCCCGATATTATGTTTAGTGTCTGTGTATGTGCTCGTTACCAAGCAGATCCTAGAGAAGCACATCTTATTGCAGTCAAGCGTATAATCCGCTATTTATCTGGAACCACTAACCTTGGACTTTGGTATTCCAAAGATTCGAACTTCGATCTTGTAGGTTATTCAGATGCAGATTATGCAGCTTGTACTATTGACAGGAAAAGCACTAGTAGTACTTGTCATTTCCTCGGGAATAGACTAGTTGCTTGGGCCAGCAAGAAGCAAGCATCAGTTTCAGTGTCAACCACGGAGTGAGTATATTCTTCTTGGTAGTTGTTCTTTGTCAAATCCTTTGGATGAAGCAGCAGTTGGTGGACTATGGAATCCATGAAGGGAATTGCCCCATCATGTGTGACAACACTTCAACTATTTCAGTCTCCAACAACCCTGTCATGCATTCCAAGACCAAGCATATTGATATCAAGTATCATTTCCTCAAAGACCATGTGGAGAAGAGGAATATCCATTTAGAGTATGTGGGGACAGACAACCAGATTGCTGATATCCTCACCAAGGCTCTTGACTCCAAGAGGTTTTCCTTCCTCAGAGGAGAAATGGGTATGCTTGAACTTAAATGAATCCATTCTTTTTTTTTTAAAACTTGTGTGTTAAGTATAGTTTCAATCCACCTTGTTGAACCGCGTGCTCCAAACCGCATATAGTCCAACTGCCCTGCAGCCAACCGCTTCATTCCAACTGCATGCTGCAGGTCAACCGCTTGGACCTCAACCGCGTTTCAACTTGGAGTAATTTCTAATTTTTGCTTATGTTTAATTAAAAAAAAAAGAAAAGAAAAAAAACTGTTCAAATTCTTTTTATTTATTTTTTCAGTTCTTATTTTTCTTTAAGGGTTTATTTGCAAATGTTTTTCCACGAAATTTTAAAATTTGAATGCATTTAATGCAAAGGGAACATTAGCATTTAATGGTCTTCATGTCAGCCGTCATTGGTTGATGTGTTGAAGCTGAAAGGGTGCAACATTTGTAATGATTCACCCTGTGGGAATTTGAAACTGTCCCTTCAGCTGCCTAACCCTCAAAACGTGCCTATATATAGAAATCATTCTCTAACTTTTCAACCTTTTCCAACTGATCTCTCTGCAAACGTACCTTCTCGTGTCAGTTTTTCACCAAACCTTTCTTCTCTCTCTCTTCAAAATCTGTTTGTAAGCTTTAAGTTTTCTTCAGTCAATGGCACCCAAGCAACCAATCTTCGACATGGTATGTGTACTGAACCCTAATCTTCTTACTTTTCTGCAAACATACCTGTTTAACTTGTTCAAATCTGCCATTGATGAACTCTTGAAGGTTCGAACACCATGAACTGAGTTTTGCTTCTATATGCTTCATTTCTTGTTCATTTTGCATGAAATTTGTTGGGTTATGTTCGGAATCATGCCTAGATTAGGATTATATGCTTTATTTCATGATCAATGATCATTTAGGCCACTGATTATGAATTTTTGAAGTTTATGGTTTCGAAAACCCACTTCTGATTTTTGCATTTTCTGGGTGATTCTGAGTAAAGTAGTAATTTTTATTGTTATATTATTGATCTACTGCTCAATGCGATCATTTTGACATATTATTTGTTCATTTTGGTTAACTTTCATCAAATCTATGTTCTTGGTGTTCTTCGTGTTCTTCATGCATTCATGTGACTGTTCATCATCTTCCTCAAAATTTTCCTATGTTTTGGATTGACCTAATTTTTCAATCTTGTTTTTATACTTAGAATTTTTTTGGAAATCTTGATTATGTTTTACATGTTTGAACCGCATATCTAAGAACCGCATGCTATGGTTGAAACCAATTGTCTATCAACTGCTTATAATTTGCTTTCAACCGCATGCTTTTACCAATTCTGAACCGCATGCCATGATTTTCAAAAACCGCATTTATATTCTTTTTAAACCGCATGCTTGAAAAATACTTAAGTATTACTAAGTATATAGGCTGGAAACCAAGAACTTCCTCTCTAAGCATCGCTTGCAGTATGGGATAACTTTGGATTACAATGCCACGTACTAAGTAATTATGATTTTGTATTTTTCTTATCTATTCTCCTGCCTGTGTTCACAGTTTCCTTGAGGTTTGGAAATTATCATTTCCGAAATCGCACTATTGCCAACCGCATGTGTGCACCAAACCGCTTGTGAATTGTGATGTTATTAAATTGTTCTAACTTGTGTATTTACTTTGTAGAATACCAAGTATTTTCTACCAGGATGGGAGATCAATGAACCAGAACTGCGGTCTGATGCTCTTGGAAGAGAGTTGATCAGGAAGATGCAAGCTTCAGGAATCCTTCCCTTGTTCAACAAACAACAAACCTACACCATCCCTCTCTTCATTGACCAATTCTATCAAACCGCAGTGCGTGGAGAGACTGAGCTGTCTGATGGAACCAAGATCCCCAGCTTAGTGGGAGTTGTTGAAGGATTCAAGGTCTCAATTGACTACTTGGATATCAGAGGCACCTATGATTTCCATGTGTCCAATGCTCCAGTTGAAGTATCCCAGGAAGTCCAAGATGCTACTTGCTCCACCCTTACTGGAACCCTGGATTCCCTATCTGGCAACTACAAGAAGATAGCAAGGAGAGAGTTTGGAGAACTGATGAGCCATCTATGCTACCTAGTTGGGAAGTCTGTATGTTGGAAGACTGGGAACCACAACAACTTCACCTCTCACCAGTGGCAGTATTGTTGTGCAATCTATAATGGAATGAAGCTCCACTGGCCTAAGATATTGATGAGAGAACTGGCCAGCAGCATTGATGCTTACCAGTTGAAGACAAAGGATGTGCATACCAGATGGAGACCCTTTGGCAGGTTGCTGACCGCTATCTTTGCCAACTATCAGCACCTGGAAGATATGAGAACTACCACTCCAGATATCTGCTATCATTGGGGAGTTGAAGAATCTTTTGGGCTCAAGGCTTGCCACTCCTTCAGATTCTCATTTGGCAATGATGACTATAGAGCCCTCTATGATGCTGATACCTTTCAACCCAAGGAGCATTTTGTGGAAATGACTCCTGCAACCGCAGTGACTGCTTTGGGTAAGGCTTTAAAGAAGGTATCAAGGAAAAGAAAAGCTCCTGCAGAACCGCTCCCCAAGAAAACCAGAACCGCACCTACCCAACCGCGTGGTGCAACTGGTGCAGGCCCTAGCAAGAAAGGGAAAGAGAAAGAGAAAATGTCCCTTATTGATGAGGATGAAGAAGAAGAAGATGATACAATTCCTCCTTTGATTGCCAGAGCAAAGAAGGCCAAACTTACTCAGGAGACTTTGGCTAAAATGACTGATGAGGAACTAACCATCTACTACAAGGCAGAAATTGAGAGAATAGAGAAAGAAAGAGCTGAGAAGGATGCTACCAAAGGAAAAACTAAGGAACCCATTTCCCAACCGCCTCCTCCTCAACCTCCCCAAACCCAAATTCTTATCCAAACACCACCTCAATCTCCTATCCATTCCCATCATTCATCCCCTGCCAAATCCCCTACACCTGAACCGCCTTCTCCTCCTCAACCGCAAAGAGCAGCAACCGTTCAGGGGGAGAAACCAAAAAGACTTAAACAATTGGCCCAGAAGAAAACCCCAACCAAAGGCCCCAAGCATTTTCTTCACCGTGTTTCCAAGCAACCTACTCCTTCTCCTCCTTCATCCCATTCATCTTCTCATTCCACTTCACATACACCATCCAAATCCCTTCAAATTCTCATTCCTCCTCTAGCCAAAACAGAACCCCAACTCCCTCACCTCAACATTCCAACCGCTCAAAGTCCCCTCCTCATTCAAACCGTGCTCAATCACCTCCTTACTCTCATCACACCCCAGCCATCTCCATTTCCAATCTAAACCACGATAGAACCCCATCTCCTAACCGCGTCAATTCACCTCCTCCTCCTCCTGAAAATTCTCCAAACCGCATTCCTACTCCACCTCCTCAAACCTCTCCCATTCCAGAAACTTCACCTCCTCAACAGAAATCCAACTCTGTTGAAGTCCATACTTCCCATACCAGCTCCTCCTCAAATTCCAACCCTATCACTTCTGGAATCCCTACTTCTAACATTCAACCTCCTCCAACCGCACCAATCTTAACCACACCAACTACTTTACCCCAAACACTTCCTATACCTCCCTCAATCGCTTCACCCTTCACAGTCCCTGCCAGCCGCCTTTTCTAAACCCTTCTAAATCCATTATCTTAAACCGCTCCTCCAACCCAATCTCAACCGCCTCCCTCATTTACCCAAATCCCTTCCACTTCAATCGCACCTCCAACAGATTACTCCCAAATTCTTTCAACCCTTAATCTTATCCAAGGCCAACTTCTCTTAAACCAAGGCCACATGATCAAGCTAACCGCTTCCAATGCCGCTCTTGAAGCCTCAAATACTTCTCTAACCGCATCTAACCAAACCCTTCTAGCCAAAGTGGATGCTCAGGCCCTAGAAATGGCAAATCTTAAAGCCCTATTGATTGATACCATTAAGGGGGAGAGAAGTTGCTCAATCCAAACCGCTGAAGCTGTCAAAACTGCAGCTACAGAATGCTTTCAAGGCTTCAAAGAAGATCTAGCCAGAGGAGTGCTTAGAGCCATGGGTGATGCTGTTTCAAAGACCCAACTAAATGAGATGCTCTCCAAGCTTTCTAATGAGTTTGTATCTTCCATCAACACTGCACTAATATCTTTTATGAAGACCCTTCAAGAAACCCAACCGCAACAAGCCTCTACCTCAACCGCTCCTTCCCAAACCGCTCTTGATGACCTACAATTAAAGATCTTTTCTGAACTGGACTCCCTAAAAGACAGAATTAATGTTGATCTCAACATAGTGGGAGACAGTCTCAAGGAGCAGGTAAAGAACTTTGATGATGATATTTCTTTTAGGTTTGAAAACCTTAAGGCTGGATTCAACCTCAAGCTAGACAACTCCATAAAGGAACTAAAGTCCAATCTGAATGTGACTGTTGATCTGGAACCTTTGAGAGATGCTCTATCTACTCAAACGGTGGCCATTCAGAATGAGATCTTCACCTTTTACAATTCCCTGAAAGCCTGCATTGAAGGATTTACAACAGAGATCAAGGACAGCGTTGCTGCAAATACAAGATCTGTTGATGCTGCTGGATCAACTGCTGCTCAATCAGTAACCGCCCTTAGAGCAGTTGAGACCACTCTTGGAAGACAGGTTGAAGACCTCAGAGCCTTAAGAAGAACAATTAGAGGAGAAAGCTCTGCCTTCAGACCTTCTGGACCGCACGTGCCCAACCAAGAAGTTAATCAGCCCCGTGAGCAACCGCGCCATCGACATCATCAACAACCGCATCATCACCAACCGCGTCAGCATTAGGACCGCTCTTCTCTGAAATTCCTTTTTCCTTTTTGCTGAACTCTTTTTGTTTTGTTGGACCGCACTCTTTGTATTTTTGTCCAACCTCCTTTTGTTTTTGTAACCTTTGCATTTTGCTTTTCTACCCTTGTAATTGTAACCGCAGTGGTAGTAATGAAAAATGCATCATTGGTTCCAAAACCTTGTTCATATCAAACTGCTTGTTTGTAGAACAATGTAACCGCATATGGTTTATAACCTCATTCAAACATTTTCTAACTTAAAATCATATTTTTGAAATGAAGGTTAAACATTCAGTTTAAACCTCACTTTGAACTTAAAACTCATATTTTTAAGTGCACTGAATGCATTTCTATACTTTCCATATTGTAAGTTTTTATCTTTCAGATAGTATAGAAATCTATAGCTTAAGCTAAGTGTGTGCATTGACTTGGGACATGAATTACCATGTTAATTCTTATGGACATGTTTTTACCAAGTACAATGTTTGCTTTAGTTATAGTAGGTAATGGCATCAATCAAATAGGGGGAGATTGTTGGGTATGCATGTTTTAACCCTCCTATTTTGTATTAGATTTGATTGATACCATAACCTCCTGTCTATTTTAAGGACTTTAGGACCCTATGTAATGAAGCTTAGACTTCAATTTTTTAGCTATGTCCATTTTATAGAATAGGTTAAATTTAGGCTTGAAGACTGGTACAAGAATCATTGGACCTAAGGATTGCAGTTCAAAAGTTTCAAAACCGCCTCATAAGAACCGCAAAAGCGCTTGTAGCTTAACTGCCTTGTGATCCTCTTTTTGGAACCGCTTGAACACCTATGTGCAAACCGCACATATGGAAATCCTTCTTCTGGTGGAACCGCTTTTATAACAGACCGCTTGACCCCAGAACTGCCCCCAATGATTGGCTACTTGATGTGAACCACTTTTTAACCATTGGAATCCACGTCAGCAATATCAAAAGTCAACCACTAAATCTTGTCACGTGATTCAATGTCAGAGAAGATCTGCAAGGATCTTGAAAAGGTGACAGGTGTCCTAACCTCATTGCTTGCAGCTGGAGCCTGATCAGCTTTATCTGCAGCAGCTGTACCAAAGGACAAAAGTGGATATTGTGGACCAATGGGAAAGCATCAAGTACTGTACTTACAACAGCTGTGTCCAACGGCTATATTTGAGATTCTTGGGTATAAATACCCCTAATCTTCACCATTTGAAGATTGCTTGAAAAATTGAGAAGTGATGTGTTCATAGAAGCTGAAGCTCTGCCCAGAAATTATTCAAACCTTTGAATCTTCATCTTCTACCTTCAAGAAATATTCTCCAGCCCAGAAATCAAGCCTTAACACATTCAAAAATCATTGTGCTCTACATCTCACAGATATAAAGAGCCTTGATCTTGTTCTCACACACACACCTCACTTGTTTAATCACATAGATTAATCACTTGAGATACACTGGTTATAGTCTCAGGATCTGATCTTCATAGAATAGATTTTAGATTTGAGTATTGATCTTTGTAACTTGTAATCTCTCATACTCATAGTAAAATCACTCTTGAAAATCCAAGACTAACCATCTTGGTAGTGGATGTAAATCGTTTATCGATTGAACCACTCTAAATCACGTGTTCTTACTTTCTGCATTTATATTTCCTGTGATTACTAATTATTTATCTTTATCTCTGTTTGATCTTTATTTAGATATCCATTATTGTGAATTAGTGTTTGGATTTAACATTGTCAAAAATACACGTGTTTGTAAAACTGCACTCACCAAAACCGCCAAGCAAAACCGCACTTACAAACCGCCTCTTCAAAACCGCTTTACACTCTATTATTCCGCTGTGCATTTTACATCTTCACTTGCAGATTATTATCAACTGCAAGAGGATTTTGTAAGCAAGAGGTTTAGTTTTTATAAGAGGGCAAAAAATTTGTAACAGCTATTCACCTCCCCCCCTCTAGCTGTATTTTCACCCTTGTTGCCACCTTTGGGACCAACAAATTGACCTATAGAAATACTCCCTCCATCCCACCCGACTTAGGAAAATTTACAATTTTGGGCATCTCATTCAACTTAGGACATCCCAAAATGGCAAGTTTATATTATATTTATATTTAATTGGACCTACTTGTCATCACAATAACAATCCCCTTACTATTTCTTTCACTCATTTATTCTCCTATTTTACTTTTCATACTTACAATACCTCCTCCACTCATTCTCTCTCCTCCTACTATAATAGTATTTCGTAATTCCCATGCCGGGAGAGAAAATCCTAAGTCGAGTGGGATGGAGGAAGTATAGTCTGTAGATTTAAAAGTTAAAGGCAGAGTTTGCCGGCTAATAGGAATTGAGCTGGCCCCGGATTCGGGGATTACTATACACCAATATAGACAACAATAGGACTGTCAACTACATACATGATACACAACAAGAACAAGAAGAAAAATGGTTGTCCCTTTTCACTTCTACTATTCCCATTTAGACTAAGGTAGTGTTTGATAGCAACAAGTACCAACAAACACTTAATGCTTGTTGTTGAATTGTTTTCTTTTGTGCAACTACTTCAAACCAAGGGTGAACCTTTGACTTAAATTGAAACAATCATCCCATATTTCTCTTAACCAACAAGCATCAATATTCTCACTTGTTTAATAAGAGCTACTAAGCATAAAGATTGACAATAGATTGTTTACAAAACCTCCTACAAAGCCTCAAAATTTCTAAGATTGTCATTCATCAACAAGCATTAAGTGCTTGTTAGTGCTTGATTTATCGAACACAACCTAAGATAGTTTCACTATCAACAAAAACAATCATCGCCAAGCTAGAAAATGGCAGTCTTCCCACTAACATAAGTTTCATGCTATCAAAAAACACCATTACCACCAATCTAGAGAATGTATGTCCCTTTTCACTCTCACTCTTCCCACTTACACTAACATAAGTTTTCTTTATGTTGTTTAATTACAAACACGTATAAACTCTTTAATGATACGGTGAGGGGCTTGGAAAACTGAAGAAAGACAAAAATCGTCCAGTTTCAGTTAGTTGTATTTCTCCTACACTCGCTGAAATCTGCAAAAATAATTTAAGGATGAAATGAATAAGGAATTGGAAACGTAAAAGATGTACCAAGAGCATGAGTTTCATGTTACATAACCTCCTGGACATTGGCAAATGCAAAAGTTGTATGCTCACTTAGCTAACCCAAGAGCATCATGCTTCTTTTCCATTGGGCTCATAATGCAACCAATATGCTGCAATAAATACTACTGCTACTACTAATGCTTAAATACTACTGCTACTATTGTTACTACTACTACTACTGCTTCTAATACTTTTACTACTACTGCTAGTGCACTTTCACAAATCCTAGTTTTGACCAAACTTGGTAGAGGACGTAGCAGTTATTTAACACTGTGAACCTCTTCAAACAATCGTATCATTTCTTTTGTTTGTTGCTCATTATTTGTGATTGTTGTGACTGGTTGAGAATCGGTTGACAATCTCTCAACCAGTCACAACCTGTTGACTCCTAGTTACTGCTTGCTTTTTACATCATTGGAAAAATACCATTGCATGAAATTTTAACAAACTCCTTGAAATTATTCTTCCTAACCGATTATCTTATAAGTCTAAACTAGTATCATTTTATCAGCTGTGCAAACTGGTATCCATCGGTTAGCCTCTGATAAGGTACTTGGATATTTACAAAGATTTTAAAATAGTTAAAAAAAAGTTTTTATCAGGCTATTCACCCCCCTCTAGTCTGTTTCCTACCATTGGGTCTAACAGTGCTCCTCGTCGGTTTTTGTGTTGAAGATTTCTCGTTATGGCGCTGAATTTATGCCTAAAAACCAAGAAAATAAATAAATAACCTCTCTTATGAACTTATGAAGCGGTAACTTCAATAGCGCTTCCAGTAAGGGCTATCTAATAGTTTCCCAAGATAGCGCTTCTACAATATGCGCTATCTAAGTAATTTTTTTTGCCTGGTTATTAAATTTAAAGATATGATGCGCTATGTAAGTGTATAGCTTAGATAGCGCTTTATAAAAGCACTATCTAAGCTGCATTTCCTAAGAGCCAATTTGTACTAGTGGGTAGTGGTAGTGGTAGTAGTAGTGGTAGTAGTAGTAGTAGTGGTAGTGGTAGTGGTAGTGGTAGTGGTAGTGGTAGTGGTAGTGGTAGGGGTAGTGGTAGGGGTATTGGTAGTGGTATTGGTAGTGGTAGTAGTGGTAGTAGTGGTAGTGGTGGTGTTGGTAGTAGTAGTGGTAGTGGTAGTAGTAGTGGTGGTAGTGGTAGTAATGAAGGCTGCCAAAAATAAAGTGACCACTAATGGATCGTGCTACAAGAATCTGTGAATGTTTCCCCGTTTTTCCATTTTTTTTTTACGGAAAAGGGTCGAGTTCATCTCGGTTTGAAGACACCAAATTTATGAAAAACGGAGTCGCCACGCCATTTTGATTTATCCTCAAAACATTGAAAAAAAGGAAAAGGGTTCGGAGGTTAAGTTAATCCTTGGGAAGAACGTTTGGCGTTCACCCAAGGAGACTTGCAAAAGTAAGTCTTCCTAGGTCCGTAATTTGTGCTTGTTTATGTGCGTGTTTGATTTGAAAAGAGAAAAGATGTGCCAAGTTTATTATCCGAACGTAAGAAACATTTTAGAAGGTTTTATTTCGGGATACCTTGGACTTTGGTGTTTTTGTGATTTTGATCCTGTCCTCACTTTGAAATTATGATCATCATTACCAGACTTATATACCCTCCCATTAGATTAATTAACCAATATAAGCGTAAGAGCCTTGGTATGTATTAACCTAACTTTTCTTGGAGATTTTAGTCAAATGTGATTGAAAAGCTTGTCTTTAAGTCCAAGAGTGAGACTTTTTAGAAAAGAATGAATCTTTGTCCATCAATCCTACATCTTGAGACAATGGTGATTCATAGGGACATTTTGTGTTTGTCTCAAGTAATTATCGGAGATTTTGGGACTAAGACTCATTGATTTCTAAAGGGACAAAGATTATGGCATTTTTATAATGGGATTGATGTAAAGATGGAGTCTTTACACCAATCCTCACTATGGAATGCATCAAAAACCATGGGACTAGGGGAATGAGATGTAAAGATTGGATCTTTATGCTCATCCTATTTCTTTTATGCCTTAGGAGGCTTTTTAGACAATCCGTGGAGAAAGATTCCAATTTTAGGGACATGGGAGAAATAGTATTAATGTAAAGATTGCATTTTTAATATGAAAAATACAAGGAGTATCATTAATCTAAGGACATAATGTAAAAAGGATGACCTTCACGGCTTTTCCTATGTCCTTAATATCTCATAAGGTGGACAATCCTTGGAAAAACTAGATCAATGGGAAGGGGATGACATATAATAGATAAAGATTGCATTTTTATACATAAATATAAAGGGAGATCACATCATCATATGGTAGATCATCCCTAGAATAAGCCACTTGTGGAATCTTGTTCATCCTAGGGAGAGGATCTCCATTGAGTCATTTTTTGTAGGGGAGTAAGAAATATGGAGTTACATTGCTAAAGATTAAAGCTTTATGACAATAAATAAAGATAAAAAAGAGGTAACAATGGAAATAAGAGTATATAGGAATGTATCAAAGGTAAGGGAAGGAGAGATTACCAATATTGGTTTTTCTCTATCTTCCAAGGAAGGTTTTCCTAGGCAATATCTATTAGGAATAGATTAAGGTAGGATTAGTGTATGAGAGAGGGTGGATTTGTGTGTTTTTAGGAACTGGAATTCGAGCTGGTATTTCTGCAGAGTAACAGTGCTAAAAATTCTCTTCTTAAAATGAATAGAGGAGGCCTCTATTTATAGGCTTCTGGTGTGCTTCTAATAAGGCCGCCCGGCGCGATCCTGCGGCAAATTAAGCCATCCGGCGTCTTCTTCTGTCGCGTCAGCTTGTTTCTGGAAACATGCAAGGTGGCAGGTTGGAAGCTTCTTTCCAGCGAGGTCCTATCCAGAATTCTTAGTCCTAATAGGTCCTTCCTTGCTTGAAAAGTATTGAAAAGTTCCCGAATTGCCCCTATACTTTATGAAAGTTTAGGGAACTGCTAGGAAACTTTAATTGGAAGGCATGAGCTAGATTTGGGTACTTACAGAAGCCCCTCGGCAATGGTACTTGCAAAGCAAGTGGGGTTGTCAATAAAAGTGAAAATCCAATCTGGTAAACTACCGAGATGGATTGGGATTGGGTGACCAAGGAGGTCGAGTGGCTGAACCTTTAGGAAGTCTACCTACGTATCCCGAAGAGAAATCAAGCCAAATCGTAGTTCTGGATCTACTAGGGAAAGGATGCCATGGGTGACGAATTGGCTGAACCTAAAGTAGGCTACTTACGTATCCCGGGGGAATCAAGCCATGATTGTAGTTTGGAATCCGATGAGGAATGGTGAAGAGAAACTGGTCTCTTGCTTTGAAGAAGGAGAGTAGGTGACCTAAGAGGTCGAATGGTTTGACTTTTTAATAGGTTCGCACACCACTGAGGAGATGGTAAAGGAAGGGGGTGACCAATGTGGTCGGATGGCTGGACCTTTGAAAAGGCTACCTACGTATCCTCAGGAGGAATCAAGCCACGATCATAGTTCGAAATCATCGCTAGATAGTTAAGCAACAGGACTAGGATCCTCGGAGTTTTGACGGTTAATGGAGGAGTCACCTGACGTTATTCCATACTAATGGAAGTAACGGAAGCTAAAGCTTATGGCGCTATCTCTTTTTGACAAAGATAGAGGGAGCTAAAGATGGAATACTAAAGCTTACCGTGTTATCTCCTTCTAAGGAGATAGAGGGAGCTAAAGCTGAAATTTTGACAATTTGGAGGTTGTCGCCTGACGTTATTCCATTCTAACAGAAGTAATGAAGGTTTTTTTTAGAGAAAACGTTATTCCATTTGGAGATAACGGAGATTTTTGGGAGACAACGTTACTCCGTTAGGAGATAATGGGAATTATTTGCTTAAGTGGAAAGTCCAGGGGCAAAAGTGTAAATTTAGCCTGAGGCGAATAAGGCTGCTCGGCTAGAGATGGAGAAAAAGAGGCCGCACGGTCTAAGACTCTGTTGCACCAGATTTATTTAAAACGGAAGAAAAACGGGTGGTGGCCATTGTTGGCCATTGTTTGCCGAGGAGAGAAGAGAGAAAGGAGAGAGAAAATGCCAAGGTCTTCAAAATTACGAGTTTCTACTACTCAAATGGACCAAAGAGGACACATTATGCCTCGCCAAGCATTCCGTAATCTATCACAAGCCGCGAGGTTGAGGAGGAGGGAGTTTGTGAGAACCAACCGAAAGTATGACTTTGCAGTGCTTACTTCTCAATTTTATCCCGATAAAAGGGATCACAAGTCAATGAAACCTCAATCTATAGGGGTAAGCACTTTCGATTTGCTCGATTTCATCGATTTTGGTAGATTTTTGATTGATTAGGGCTAAATTTGAATTTTGGGAATTTTCTTGGATTTTTTTGTGATTTTGTTGATGATTTTATGGATTTAACCATTGACCTACAGAGCGAAATACATAGGTAATCATGCATGTGCAATTTATTTGAAGAAATATGAGTATTACTCATTTTTTGAAAATAAAGTGAGAAAATAATGATAAAAATGGGACAGAGTTCTTGCATGTGCTAGAACTAGGTTAAATCCTGATCATAGATGCAGGAATGAGATTTTGGATGATGAAAATGATTCATGCATGCCTGTTTGAAAGATTAAATTTATATGCAAAAGATTTTGTGAAAACTGAGATGTTTTGTACTTGGGAGAGCATGTGCTCGGTGTGACGTATTTCAAATGATGAAAGACGTGTGTTCTAGGCAAATGATGCTAGAAAATCTCTTATGAATGCTTTTCTTTGAAAGGTGTGCACTATTTTGCTGTGCTTATATACAGGAGAGCAAATCACGAGGACCCGCTGAGATAGCGGTAAAATTGTGGGCGAGGATGCCTGACATCGAGAAGGATGGTCACAACCCTAAGCAGCTAGTTGAGGCTATAGGTCTCCATGCCTTTGTTGAGGCTATCAGCAGAGGCGTTCATGTGACGACCAAGAGTAAGGGGCTGACTCTAGCTCTTTCTGTGTTTTGGTGGGATACCACCCATAGCTTTCACTTGGGCTGAGAAGAGGCCACTGTGACCCCTGCCGATTTCACGGCTATCACAAGCTTGCAGTTAACCAATCGGCCTGTGACCTGGAGATACCACATCACTGATGTTGAGTTCAGGGATTTTGTGGGGTTTGATGTCCGTCCGAAGGGGTTAGGGATGGAGACTCGTTTGGTGGAGTAGGTTCTCAGGTGCATGGAGGGATTTGCTGCTAACGACGTGACTGCTCACCTGCTCGCAAGGGATTTTTTGTGGTTAACTTTATCTGTCACTATCTTCGCTAATTCTGGGACATTGACGATGATTTGTTTGCTGGATTCCTTGGATGATCTGGTTGCTGTTGGGGAGATCTCTTGGGGTGAGGCCGGATTGGCGGAGCTTTATTTTTCTTTGGATTTGTACAGCCGGAACAAGGTTGCTTCCATGGACTGCTACTCCTTTGCTATGGAGGTATTCTCATTCTTCTTTCTATTTTTTCCCTTTTTGTACCCTCAAAATTCATGAGAGAAAATAACCTTTATGTTCTGACATGCAGGTTTGGTTTTGTGAGGTGATCGGGTTCTTTTCGTGGAACCAGCAGAGTGATCCCGCTACCTTCCCGGCTATGGTACGCTGGAGAGGTGAGGCACGGGACAAGTTCAATGTGAATACCCGGATCACCTTTGATTAAAAGATGATGAGGCCCGTCATTAATGGGGAAAGTTGTGAGGGGGTTACTTTCTACCCTTAGGGGAGATATCATGCGGCTCTGATGGGCGATTCCGTGGCCGTGACTCGCCAGAGGAGGTGGTTTACAGGCTTGAACTGTGATGTTATATACCTGGGGGACCAGTTTTCTAGGCAGCATGGTCACGTCCCTCCTTTGGGCGCTATCACTCCTCACGATCCTCCTCCTTTTATGTTGCAGCCCAAGGATTGGCCAGAGGATGAGAGGGATAGGTATAGGGTCGGTTTGGCAGCGAAGGATTATTTTGATCACGCTACTCCGTATGCCACCTTTGTGGAGGAACGTTTGAGGATGCCGCAGAGGCTGGTGAAGATAGCTGCTGCTCAGGGGTATAGAGAGGCAGAGCCGACCGATCCACCTGTTCCCCCAGCTCACCTATCTTATGTGGTGAATGGGGTGTCGAGGAGGCTGATGGTACCCATTCTCGACACGAGAGACACCGAGTTTACTCTGCTAGTTGACAGCACTGTAAGTGAATCCTGGATTCCCTTTTTTTCGGCTTTTTCTTTTTTTGTCCAGGCTATTTCTGTAATTCTGAATATTTTTTTGGGATTTTCTGAGCTTTTCTCTTTCTCGCAGGTCCCTGCTGGCACTTATAACACTTTGGTGCGACAGAACAGGGGATGGAAGCAGTTAGCTCGGTCTCTCTTGAGGAAGCTGGCTTGTGCGTCGAGGGCTGCGAGGAATGCGGAGGAGCCTGAGCGCAAGAGGAGGCACGTCGGGAGTGTGGCTTCTTTGTCATCGGCCTCAGAATACCCATCGTCTTTGACAGGCGGTATACCTCGGGGCATGGGCCAAATAGTGACATCCTAGAGCAGTTGGCGGAGTACGAGCATGTGCCCGTTAACTTGTCTGCCGTGAGCGATGATGAGGACTTGATGAGGGATCCCGAATATTACGAGCTGAGCAGCGATGAGGAGTCGGAGGCTTAGGGTCCTTTCTGCCCGTACTTAGAGAGAGAGAGAGAGAGAGAGAAACAAAAACAAATGATGCATGAAAAACAATTTGTATTTATTTTTTTTATTTGGGGGCCAATTGTGGCGAAGACATGTAATGATTTTTTTTATTGTTAGTATTGCTATTTTGTCATATTACTTGAGCCTCGGGGTGTTTTTTTTTTTTTTTGCATGGAAATGGGGCAAAAGTGTTGGGTTTTATGGGTCCATGCGGAGCAGAATTAAGCATCTAATAACACAAAACCAAAGAGCCCTAAGATCCGTTCTATTTAATTAAATTGAATTCCTATGAGATAGAATTTACCAACCTTGAATGCTTTCCGTTCTTGAGCTATCGAACGATTATCAATGTGATTTCGAATCACAAACTTAATCTTCAAGACTTGAATCTTCAGATTGCTTTGGACAATTTGAACTCTAGGCCTTGATCGTCTTATGAGTGAAGACCCTCTAGTAGTATCCACACGTAAGAATGAAGTGTCGCACGACCAGACGAGTCTTCTAGACAAGAAGTGTCGCACGACCATACAAGTCCTCTGGACAAGTTATGTCGCGCTACGACTTATGTTGTCGCACTACAACTTATGCCTGATGAGGAACTCTCAATATTCTTCCTTTGATTTAACCAATTCATTCTAATTGTATGTGACCCAATAGAATTATTTTATGTTGGCAATGAGTCCGATCATATCGACCCTCATAAGACATAAGAGGACTCTAGCAAGCCATTATGTCTACCCAATTAATATAATGTAAGAGTTCACGTTTCCAATGGTACACTTCCATTTCTCCCTTTGTCTCACGATGTTATATTGAACACAAGTCATGGTCCTCGTCAATTTGTCTTTGTTCAATGCTTTCTCGATTCCGAGTATAATGATAATCCAATCGCATTGGGGTATGTCCATACACTTTCATCATTATCACTCATCGAGGGGCCCAAGCAAAACATCTCTCTTTCGAGGGACAAATTCCATCTTGACTTATCATCCTTCCTATCATGAATCCGATCATGCCAAAGATAGCCTTTATAAATATCGTGTTAAGATATTGTTTGACTAAAATCAAACATGACTTTCATCATATGTAAGGTCATGATAATCTCAAATTTAGGGACTAAATGAAATGACCATATGAGATTTAATTTTGACATTTCACCATGACATAAATCTCATACGGGTCAATTTCAGTCACTTGTTCACTAACAAGTACCCATAATTTCAATGTGCATTTCTATGCATATAATCATCATATGATTATCCATTGACAATTATACTAATTATTCTCTTAATAATTAGGGACGGAGATTATTACAATAAATATGAAAAATATATAATAATCAAATAATAAACTTAAATGATAAAGATGATACATAACGGTTTTAAGTTAAACATAACTAAAGCCTAGGGCATTACACCAACAGAAAGTTGGGCCAAGATGTGTTATGATGGTATTTGGAATGTATGAATGGTGTTTGGGATGATTTTTATGCAGATTTTTGAGAAAGTGGGGTTAAAATTCCACTCTGGCAGCAGCTTTGGCTGCTGCATATTTTTTTTCTGCAGCAACGAATGAAGCCGCCCGGCTAGGACCTGAGAAAAAAAGGCTGCACGGCTGGGTCTTTTGTCTGAACTGATTTTCAGCACATAAAGCCAAGGAAAGGTCTTTCCAATTTTGGTTCTTCCCATACTGTCTCAGACCATCCAAGAATAGATTTTTAGCCAAAAAGAAAGATAAATCAACTCGTTGCCATGGAGAAACCGGTTTGATTTCAAAAGGGGAAAAGAGACCATTTTCTTTCCAACCTTCAATCTTGGATGAGGTATAACTTTCAATCTCACAAGGGGCTTTTTGATAACACCTTCAAAATCAAATCTTTATGGCATTTGAAGGATCTCCCACCGGATTGGGACCTTTTGAGAGCAGCAGCGAGATTGTGGGATGTTCGGAGACACGTTTACTCCTTTACTTACAATGAGATCGTTCCCACCTTCAAGGATTTCCGAGCATTGATTGGGGGTCCAGAAATCGAGGTTATTTTGATTCCTTTGGCTGGAGATTTACCAGTGATCCCAAAGCTGGCATCTTTTCTGCAAATTTCTCCGGAAGAAGCTGAAGGGATGATGATAGCTCCCGATAGGATCGACATCTCTGATATTCCAGGCATATTCATGTCTCCGGGTACTGCTGGGACCACGGTATCTATGGATGCTTTCATTCTCTGTGTATTTTCTTTCCTTTTCACTGTCGAAACCTTTGGAGTGTGTCATAGCGGCCTTTTGGACATGGTTCGAGACTGCAGGGCTGGGAGAGATATTGTCCCTCTGATTTTGGGAGAGACGCTGCACGGCATTGACAGGATAGCCAGGGGGACCTTTTCATGCGGCCAGGGAGCCCAGCTGTAATGACTCTGTGGTTGCAGGAGAGGCTCGGGGATTTACCTAAGGCTTTGCCTACTCATTGTCCTTGGGTGATTTCTGGGAGGGGTGCATCGAGACAGCAGGATCAGGGTCGCTGGGAGATGATGATGGCTCAGCTGTCTACTTCGGATGTTTGTTGGTGGGTGCCTCATTGGAGGTTGCAGACCCGTAGAACATTTCAGGAATCCTACATAGTGAGGGTCCCAGGGTTATCCTTGTTGTCCTTTTACATTCCCTGCTTAGTATCGAGACAGTTCGGGGCCTTACAGGAGCCATTAGATGACTGGGAGAACATTCGCACCATGGAGGTGGCACCTTTAGACATGAGAGATCCAGACAGCTTCTCCTTTTTCTTGAGAGCATGGACATATGCTACTTTTCCACCTAGGGCCATTCTCAAGAACAGGAAGAGTACCATTTTGACCACAGCTTACCTAGATTGGTATGAGAGGGAGATGGGAGCGACTCAGATTGTCTTAGGAGAGAGGCGCCAGGCCTTATTGGGTGTTGATAGTGAATCTAGCAGGGCTTTGAGGGAGGCTGAGGCAATGGCTAGTCGACATAACCAGTCGGACAATTTTATCAAGGACGTGAAAGTTAGATATGAGAGACTATTGGAGATTTCTCCTCTCACCGAGGCTCAGCGAGAGGAGATAAAGACTCGTTCCAGGGTAGAGAAGGCACTTATTGACACAGGTTTGATCGAGGCTCCAGTGAGGGCACCTGAGATAGGGATGAGGGAGACATACATCATTGAGAAGAAGAGACTAAGGGGTTCAGGTCTTCGTAGTTCATTCTAATGAACTTTTTTGGATTTTGTTGTTTTTTTGGTGCAACCATGTTTTCTA